>CAWUFW010003986.1:1215000-1664113 GCA_963921515.1 Calotriton arnoldi
AATCACTCAGGCAGTACCCATGCACTCCTCCAATCATCCAGCCAGTACCCATTCACCTAAAAAACTCACCCAGGCACTACTTATACACTTTTCCAATAACCCAGGCACTACCACTACAGTCATGCAACGACCCAGACATTACTCTTGCACACATGCAATCACCCAGGTAGTACTTATACTCTCTTACAATCACCCAGACACTACCTATACACTACTCCAATCATCCAGGCACTACCACTACACTCATATAACCACCCAGACATTACTCTTGCACTCATACAATCACCCAGCCATTAGCTATGCACTCATAGAATAACCCAGGCACTAATCTTTTACTGCTGCAATCATATAGCAGTATCCATTCACTCCTCCAAACATCCAGGCAGGACTCATGCCCTTAAAAAATCACCCAGGCACTACTTATACACTTTTCCTTTCACCCAGCCACTACCACTACAGTCATGCAACAACCGTCACATTACTCTTCCATTTATGCAATCATGCAGACATTACTCATGCCCTCCTCCAATTACCTACACATTACCCATGCACTCATGCAATTACTTAGGCATTACCCATGCACTCCTCCAATGACCCAGACATTTACCCTGCACTCATGCAATCTCCTCGCTATTACCCATGCAGTCCTTCAATCACTCAGGCACTACTTATGCACTTCTGCAATCACCCAGGAACTACCACTACACCCATGCAACTACCCAGATATTACTCTTGCACTCATGCAATCACATAGGCACTAGCTATGCACTCATACAATAACCCAGGCAGTACTCTTGCACTGCTGCAATCATCCAGGCACTACCCATGCACTCCTCCAATCACCCAGACATTACCCCTGCACTCATGCAATCACACAGGCATTACCCATGTACGTCTTCAATCAGCCAGATATTACCCCTGCACTCATACAATCACCCAGGCATTACCCATGCAATCCTTCAATCACTCAGACAGTGCCCATGCACTCCTCCAATCACCCAGACATTACCCCTGCACTTATGCAATCACCCAGGCATTAACCATGCACTCCTTCAATCACTCACGGAAGTCCACATGCACTTATAAATTCATCCAGGCACTACCTATGCTCTCATGGAATCACACACACACTACTTATGCAGTTCTGCAATCATCCAGGAACTACCACTACACTCATGCAACCACCCAGACATTACTCTTGCACTCATGCAATCACCCAACCACTATCCATGCACTCCTCCAATGACCCAGACATTACCCCTGCATTCATGCAATCACGTAGGTATTACCCATGCACACCTTCAAAAACTCAGGTAGTACCCAAGCACTTATAAAATCACCCAGGCATTACACCTGCACTCAAACAATCACCGAGGCATTACCCCTACAGCCATGCAATCACCCTGACATTACTCATGCACTCCTCCAAACACTCACACATTATCCCTGCACTCATGCAACCACCCATGCATTACCCAAGCACTCCTTCAATCACCCAGCCACTACCCATACACTTATAAAATCATCCATGCACTAAATATGCACTCATGCAATTACCCAGTCAGTACTCATTTAATCACCCAGGTACTACCTATACACTCATGAATAACCTAGATAGTACTGATGCACTCCTTCATACACCTAGGCATTACCCATGCACTCCTTCAATCACTCAGGCACTATCCATGCACTCTTCCAATTACTCAGGCACTACCGTTGCACTCCTCCAATCACTCAGGCACTATCAATTCATTCCTCCAATCATTCAGCCAGTATGCATACACTTATGCAATAACCCAGGAATTACCCATACTCTCTTTCAATCACTCAGGTACTACTCCTGCACTCATGCAAACATCCAGCCAGTATCCATGCACTCTTGCAATCACCCAGGCATTACTCATATACTCATGCAATCACTCAGGTAGTACATATGCACTTCTCCAATTATGCAGGTACTACACATGCACTTATGCAATCACACATGTGCCACCCATGCACTTCTCCATATATTACACTTGCTGCAATTCATACAACACATAGAAATGTGTCTTTTTTTAACCAAATAGGCGGTTCCAACAAGAACCATTTTTACTTCTTTTTTTCTTTTTGTGTTTTTTGAACACTTTTTTTGTATTTTTTGGTGTTTTTTTTTAAATGAAAAAATCAACAGAATGAACTGTGAAAACTTTTGAAACATTTTGCAATTTAGAAGTCATTGTGAAAAATAAATAAATTAACAACTGTGGTTTTTTGCAGCAACCACTATAGCATCCACTGATTGCTCTCCATAACAAAGAACATTTTTGCATTTAATGCACCGCTGCTCAAGTCCAGCAAACTCAGGTATGATTTGGGTTCTTTGAGTTGTTGTTGAAGAACCTGAAGAGGTGCTGTGCCCTGCAAGTTGGTCGTCTTGAGATGCCTATTTTTGAAACTCACGACGATGTTGCTCACGTGCAAGACGACATGGATGCATTGTCTGCAGGTGTTTAAGCATAGATGATGTGCCACATGAGTATTTTTTTTCAGATCCAAGTGAAAGGACCTTTTCACAGATGGTGCATGTCACCTTGCGTGCGTTGACCTTCTTTTCACCTGCTGGAATCGAAAAAAAAGCCCACACGACACTTTCATATTGCTGCTTAACAGGTTCTTCCAAATCTTCTTCTTGTCCAGGAATGGCCTGTGGTGGAATTAAAGAAGCCATTTTTCCAGTGGAGTGAAAAAAAACACCAAAAAGATGCAAGAAAGAAGAACAGAAAACACAGGAGCTGTGTCTCTGAAGATGTTCTTGGAAGAATGAAACATTTGGGTGGGGTCCTGCAAGTTCTAGAAAAAATTAACCAATGAAATGCTTTTTTTTGAAGTCACATGGGATTCGAGCACCTGACTCGCAACCGGCGCTCACCAGACGCGATTCCCGAAAAATATATTTAACAATAATATATCTTTATTCCAGTTACAAATATATGATATTTACAATTATGTTAAAGAAACTCTTGGCATAATATACATATAAAAGTTATATACATTTTAAAACTTAAAAATTTGCGGTGGATTCGTGCACTTGACGCGACCCCCGGAAATACGTACGTGACGTTACGAGGGGCCGAGAACCGTGCACCCTTCGCATACCAAACGCGCATCGTAGATGATTTAACCAATATGGTGGCAAAATTGGATTCGCGCACCCACCGAGACTGGTACACGATCGGTATGCGAATCCACTTTAAAAAAAAATAAATGTACATTTATATTTTAGAAAAGAGAAAACATTACATTATTTTTATAAAAATTTAAAAATTAAGAAAAAGTATTTTTGGGAGATTATACTTAGAAATTAGCATTTAAAAAACCTTTGAAATTCACTGGAAAAAAACAAAGGTTTCAGTGATGTTATAGTTAGAAATTAGCATTTACAAAACCTTGGAAATTCACTGAAAAAACCATAGGTTTCAGGGACATTATAGTTAGAAATTAGCATTTAAAAAACCTTTGAAATTCACTGAAAAAAACATAGGTTTCAGAGACGTTATAGTTAGAAATTAGCATTTAAAAAACCTTTGAAATTCACTGAAAAAACCATAGGTTTCAGGGACGTTATAGTTAGTTGGACATTTCACTCGTACAAAACCAGAGAAATTCGGCCGTTATAGTTAGTTGAGCTAACTATTACTCACGCCCCCGCAATGCACTGCTGATGACATCACATATTACATCACTCATGACATGGTCAGTGACATCACTGATGAAATCACTGATGACATCTCAAATTACATCACTGATGACATCACTGATGACATCATCCACGTGATAATCTGATGCACCTCCTCACACCCTAATATAACCTTTGATACACCCACTCTAAATTACAGACTGCCATTCTTAAAACCATAGACACACCAATACCAGTTACTACATACCCACTCACTGATTCCTAGGTCTACACACACATCCACTCCCTTATCCATACAGTCACTCATACATGCACTCACTCATCAATCCAGCCATTATCATATGCACTCATACACCCATACAGACATTCACATACTGCCACTCACCCATAGAGTTACTCACACAGCTAGCCAGTCATGCAAAGAATCAATCGCACTCCCATTTTCTCACCTACAGTTATACACACACCACCTCACTTATTTATACAGATACTAGCACATACTTACAATCACTGACACAAGCACACACTCATCCATGCAGCCACTGTCACAATCACTCACTCTCACATATAGTCACTTATATACTCCAACACTCACATATACTGCCTTTCACATATGTAGTTACTCACCCAAGTACCACTGAGACATCCATTCACTCACCAGCACAGCTATACACACACTTACTCACACATACATCCCCTAACACACACACTCATGAACCCATGCACCCAATGAATCACCCACCCACTCACACATCCATGCAGGGAGTCACACACACCCCACCCACCCACACAGACACTCAGGCACCCATACAGATACTCAGACAACCAATCAACCCACATAGACACTCATGTAGCTACTCAACAACCCATGCAGCCACATACACACCAACTGACAGACTGATACAGACATTCACACAGATTAGTCATTCACCCATGCATTCACTAAGACACGTACAATCACTCACTTATACAGTCAGTCACGCACCCACTAAATCATCCATTCAGTAACTCATACGCCCACTCATTCTTCAATACACCTTGGCGTATATATATATATATATATATATATATATATATATATATATGTATAACATTCTTAAACTTTTTAGAAACACTCAGTCACTGGATGATGTCATCAGTGATGTCATCAGTGATGTCACTGACCATGTCATGAGTGATGTAATATGTGATGCCATCAGCAGTGCATTGTGGGGGCGCGAGTTATAGTTAGCTCAACTAACTATAACGGCCAAATTTCTCTGGTTTCTGGTTTTGTATGAGTGAAATGTCCAACTAACTATAACATCCCTGAAACCTGAGGTTTTTTCAGTGAATTTCAAAGGTTTTTTAAATGCTAATTTCTGACTATAACGTCCCTGAAACCTATGTTTTTTTCAGTGAATATATATATATATATATATATAAATAATTAATCTCAAAACTATATAGAGTGTACAAAATTTAATAACCATTAATTGATATATACAAAGTCCTCGTCAAAATGTCAATTTAAAGAAACAAGTATTTTGATGCCTGCTGATTCACTCAAGGTGAGGCAAAGCCTTACACGATTCTGATGAACTCTTTTAATCAGTCTTTACTTCTTGAGCACCTCGTAGCTAAATTAATTTGTCCTTCGCTATACAGAATGTGGGCTTCGACAATACAATGCTGGTGCATTTTAGACTCCTTACTGTCATGTTAAAGGACTCATTATGACAGAACAAGGCCTTTTGGTGTGGATATAAGTGAATAGAAATCACTATGTATATAAATATATAGGGTGGATAATTGTATATGTGAGACATGAGCAATTAATCCAAATCAGTGAAACAGATGCATCAAGTGGAAGAGCCAGGAAGATGTCCACATAGGAAAAGAGCAAGCTGTGACTAAAATGTTTAAACAAACACATGCTCATCCAAGGGAACAGATGGCATATAGAAGTCCCTCAATCCATGTCGTTACCCGAGGCATTGACACCATGCATGTGATAAAATGCATAATCAACCATTCCCATAACCATATCATAAACTATCAACCTACTTACAAGCATCACTGCTCCGCACAAATTCCAATCTGAAAATAAAGTCTGTGCCACGAGTCTATGTAAAAGTCAGAGGAAACCAACTAGCTACCCTGTGCACATCAAAACACAGAGGATAACAGGTAGTGTTCTGCCCAAAAAAATGTAACCGGCATACTTCCTCAAGCTACAGAGAAACTGTTATCACCCTATAGTCTATCACAAAGGGTTCTGCTTGTTTCGTCCAGTCCCAATCAGGTGCTTACCATAAAAAATAGAATCCTGAACTTGACAGGTCCATCACAGTCACACAAAACGACAGCAAGGGCACAAAGTGATGCCAGATGTGGGGTAGAACAGTACACAGGGGTTATAATAAGGCTGGGCTGCACAATGGGGCTGCAGGGGTGAGGCATGTGGCACAGAGATGGCCTGCATTGTGAAGAGGGCACACAGTAGGGTTGCGGGATGTAGAGACACACACAGGGGAATATCATGTGTTGGGCAGGGCACAGTGACTGAAATGGGTCAGTAGCACAAAGAGAGGCTACAGGGAGATGGGGCTTTGGGCAGAGAGAGCTACTGCTGGAGGATTGGGCCATATACATTCCGGCAGTGGTGGGGCAGCATGGCACACAAAGGACTGCATAAAGATATGGACACATCCACTATCATATGTCTACAAACCCAACCTAATACACTAACACCATCATACATCATATGACCCCCAGATGTTGATTGTTTGTCCAAACAATCAACATCATATATACACTCAGTGACTTAATATATCAACAAAACCACCAATATAGGCCAATATGCCCACATAATAATTCTTCAAAACCACACACAATAAGCAACACACACATCATTATATGTCCACATAATCAATATTATACAGTAAGACCACCATCAGATGTCCATTCAATCAGCAGTAAAGTTCCACACTCCCACAGTCCGATGACCATTGAACCACCATAGAGGCCACCACACTCCCACCACCATGCATCCGCCTAGCCAGCATAATTTGTCAACACACCCACCATCATACACCAAAACAGCCAATACTTCAATACAACCAGCATCATACACCGTTAAAGGCACTGTCTTACATCTGCTGCCCCAACTGTACTCAATTACACCCACCATCATACCTCAATATAAGCCAGTGTCATACATAAAATCAATCAACATCATGCAAGAATAAATCCACTATTGTGTAACCTTGCAACTAAAATTATTAATCAATAAATCCATCATACTATATCAACACACCCATCATCATTAGTATATACAAGTAAAATCATAAGCCATTGCAACCACCATCATACACCAATTCACCCACTTTCATTCATCCACACAAGGAACACTAATGAAAGATGTCCCACACAATCACTTCATCATAGATTTATACAACTAACATCATAAGCCAGAACCCCAACCATCATACATCCACCCAATCAACTACATGAGTCCACGCACCGGTTTCTCCATTTCATAATCTCAAACCGAAAATTGCCTGAGTTCAAGAACATGGAGACAGGTCACAGTTAAATCATTCGATTACACTTGCAGTGCACCTAATTTAGATAGCAAGCAGGACATCAATTCTGCCTTAGCGTTGTTTCAGGAGTCCCTCTCCCAAGCACCAGACAGAGTTGCACCATACAACAAAACACTCCTTTAAAACCAGAAGACAGAATGCCCCCAGGTACACTGCTGAATTGATGCTCGTTAAATCAAGCTGTAGAAGACTAGAATGGAAATGGAGGGCTTCAAAATCAGCTAGTGATAAAACCAACTACAAACTAGCATTAGGTGGCTATCACAACAAAATTAGGACAGCACGTAGAAAATATACCATCAACATGATAGACCAAGCAGGAAACGCAGAGAAATAACTATTCAAGGTCCTAAAAGAATTCGCCAAACCTGTGGCCTGTACTACTGCCATCTCTGTCTCTCAGATGTTGTGCAACACTTTGATGAGCCAATTTGAAGAAAAAAATGTAAAACATCTATCGGAACTTCCTCACAAATGCCATACCTCCCCCTAACCCATGCCCAATATTTCCTTCCCACAGAGACATGCCATTGGTGATTAGAAAGATTTAAACACATCTCTCAAACACAGTTACTCGATCTGCTAGCTAAAGCCAAATCTGTCTCTCCCTCCGATCTCTGTCCCCCACACGCAATGTCCACTTTACTCCACTCTTGTTGCTCCTATCATCACTGCACTGTTCAATAAATCACTAACCTGCTAACCCTAACTACTGTTTCTTGGGAATGGCAAGCTGCATATGTTACACCTATCTTAAAAAAGCCCAATGCAAATCCTAAGGAGCCTGCAAACTATCACCTTATATCCCTTCTTCCTTTAATGGACACAAAGTTCTGGAGTACTACGTTAATTAACAGCTCTCCTCCTACCTAGAGAATCATCATGTTTTGGATGCCTCACAGTCAGGCTTCAGAACTTCCCATAGTACAGAACCTGCTTTACTATCTGTAGTAGATTCTATTGGGCTGTCTCTGGAGGCCAGTATTCCAGCAATGCTTGTACTCCTTGACCTACTGGCAGCATTTGACACCGTCTCACATTCCATCCTGATTCAACATCTTCATGAGATAGGTTTCCAGGGAACTGCCCTTGACTGGTTCAGGGACTTTCTTAAATGTAGAACCCAAATGGTTTCCATCTGCACCTTTCAATCTAAGATCCTCTCCCTGGACAAGGGGGTGCCCCAGGGCTACACCTTAGGCCCCACACTCTTTAACATCTAGGTAGCACTCTTTGCCCAGATAGTCAAGTCCCGTGGTTTTGAAATCCTTTTCTATTCAGATGATACACAACTGGTCATCTCCTTTGGCATGATTGTGAAAATGTCAAACATAGATTCATCACCTGCATGAAGAAAATTGCTACATGGATGTCCCTCAATTGTCTTCAGCTAAATGGGGACAAAACAGAGATCCTTCTTTTTGGTAAAGCTCATCTACACTGGTCGGAGGATTGGAGGCCAACTGAGCTGGGCCCATCGCCTTCTCCCAGTAAAACTGCCAGGAACCTAGGGGTCCTTATGGATGATGAGCAATATATGAAGGATTAGGTCATATCCACGTGTGGTACCTGTTTGGTTCAGTATAGTACCCCTCCTCAGGAGAATTTGCCAGTGGCTACCATTTCGCTTCAAGGAAGACCCCTACTCAAGCACTAATAATTACTCGCCTTGACTTAACTCTAGCAGCCAACAATTCTGTTCTCTCCAAAATAAAGGTCGTCCAGAACACTGCCGCCCATCTGGTCAACAACCTGCTGCCAGGTGCGCCATCGGCTCCCTTGCTCAGAGCCCTCCACTGGCTCCTCAACAGGAAAAGAGTGGTGTTCAAACTGCTCTGTCTGACTCATAAGTCCCTGTTTAGTAAAGGGCCTAGATACCTGCAGGAGAAACTCACTTTTTACTGCCCAGATAGAAATTTAAGATAAAAAAACAAAAGGCTGCTATGCCCTCGCTGTAGCCATACATCTAAATACAGAGGCCGGGCCTTTTCTGATCTGGCCCCATATCATTGGAAAAGGGTCCCATTATACATTCCTTCATGCACTGACTTCACTGGTTTTAAAAATAAATCGCAAAACTTGGTTATTTTGATCTGCCACCTTTCATCTGACTCCTGCCACAGCACTGAGATGTCCCTTTGGGGATGAGTCGCTAGCTCTATATCAAGTACTTATTAACATAACATAACATAACATAACATAACATAACATTACACATACTCACAACATCATAAGCTAACCCATCCACTATCGAAGAATTACACGACTACATCAGATGTCTACAACCTCAGCATTTGTTAAAACTTTCACCTCTTTTTGTGTGTCCACTCACCATCATATGTCAATATATCTGTCATTATATGTCTGCACAGCTGTCAATGTAAGCCCACACACACCAGTCAGTCACACAGTCATGTTTATAGGCCCACAACCACAAATATACTTCCATAAATTCACCATCAAATGCCCATACCCACCACAATGGTCACACCACTATTTATATAGACAACCAACAATATATGTCCAGGCACACCAATCAGACAACCACTATCAAAGTTCAAACTCTCAAAATCATCAGAATGTGGACATACACCCAACATCAATTACCCACTTATCAGCCATCATTCTTCAACACCCCTAACTTCATACGTGCAAAAACCCACCATTGTATGTTCATACACTGGACATCATACAACCAAGCACCCGCTGTCAAATGCCTACACACCAATCACCATGCTCCCACACAACCAATATTTATCAGTTCTCTACAGTGTCACTCCAAGAAAGTACCATCATGCATCATTTTACAGCTTATAAACATAAACAATGGTTTTATCCAGCACATCTCAATGTAATCTTTTTCCAATAATAACAAGGACAGGAGTTAAGAATGACATAGTGTGGAGTGGTTGTGATACGAGGGGAAGGCATTATTTTCAAAACATTATACACAATATAAAACATCACTCAATGCATCATCCGTCAACACCTCCAACATCATATGTTCAGTCACCAAATCAACCTAACCTCCTTCATACCTACATCCACCCAACATTATATAATACCAGATCTACAATTACACAGGCATAAAGCACACACTCACTCAACCACAAAGGCATGTGCTTATGCCCAAACCCAGCAACATATGTCAGCCAGCAAAGACGGGAAGATCCATCAAACAAGCCAGTTGGTATACACCAGAACTCATAATTATGAAACACAACTGTAAATGTCTAGAAAGAAGCTGGTGCATCAACAGAGACCCCACAGACAATGCCAACTTCAAGTCAGCCCTCACCAAATGCCACTAAAACCTAAGACATGAAAAGTTGTGCCCTGGAAGACCACATCGCAGCAAGCTCCAACCACAGCAAAGAACTCTTTGGCATTGTCAGAGAGCTCTCATGCCCATCAGCCAGCAAGAACACAATCTCCCATTCCCAGGAACTCTGCAACACCCTGGCAGACTACTTCCACAACAAGATATCCACCATCCACAGTAACTTGAACCCCAACGCACCAACCTCTACAACCTCATCACACTGACTGATGCCACCCAGAACCACCCTCTCACTGCATGAGAACAGCTCACCACTCAGAGCACCACAGTCACTATGAACAACATCCACTCTGGAGCACCACGGACCCCTGTCCCCATCACTTCTTCCACCTCAGGAGCAAGGAAATCAGTGGCAAGCTCAACTCCATTCTCAATGCATCAATCACCATGGCCACCTTCCCTGATAAATGGAAGCACACAGAGGTCAGACCCCCTCCTCAAGAAATCCTCTGCCGACCCCAGCAAACTTAATAATTACCATCCCATCTCTCTTCTCCCCTTCCCTGCCAAAGTCCTCGAGAAAGCCATCAAGCGCCAACTCACCGAACACCTGGAGAGAAACAACTCGCTGTACACCTCCCAATCTGGTTCACACTCCAACCACAGCATTGAGACTGCCCTGATCGCTGCCAATGATTGCATCAGAACCCTCCTTGACCAGGGGGAAACTGCAGCCTTGATGCTCCTCGACCTCTCAGCAGCCCACTGCACACTCATCAAGAGACACCACCACATCGGGATCCAGGTAGATGCCCTCAAGTGGATTGCATCCTTCCTCACAGTATGAACCCAGAAAATCTGTCTGCCACCCTTCATTTCGCAACCCAAGAGCACCATCTGTGGCATCCCTCAAGGTTTATCTCTCAGCCCCACCCTGTTCAACACCTACATGATGCCCCAGCCAACATCATCAGAACCCATGGCCTCAACATCATATCCTAAGCAGACAACACCCAGCTCATCCTCTTGCTCTCAGAAGACCCTTTCACGACTAGTAGCAATTTCCACAACTGCATGAAAAGTGACGCTGACTAGATGAAGACCAACTGCCTGAAGCTCAACACGGACAAGACAGAAGCGCTGATTTTTAGAACAACACCTCCCCATGGAATTACACCTGGTGGCCCACTGAACTTGGACCCACACCCCCTCCGATAGACCACACCAGCAATGCTGGCATAATCCTGGACAACAAACTCACCATGAAATGCTAGATCAACGCAGTTTCCTCTACCTGCTTCCACACCCTCCACATGCTCCGAAAGATCTTCAGATGGCGCCCCATCAGCACCAGGAAATACATCATTCAATCTCTAGTCACTAGCCAGCTGGATTATGGCAATGCGTTCTATGCAGGAATCACTAACAAACCCCTGAAGAGACTCTAGACAATTCAAAACTCAGCTGCCAGACTCATCCTCGACCTCCCCAGATGGACCCACCTCACCCCCACCTCAGGAACTTCCACTGGCTTCCCATCCAGAAAAGATGCCAATTCAAGATGATGATACGTCTACAAGGACCTCCATGGCCAAGGAACAGCATGCATCAACCACCAACTGAATTTCCACCAACCATTCAGACACCTGCACTCCTCCTCCCTCACACACACTCCCCACATCCAGCAAAGCTACAGTGGGGAACGTTCTTTCTCCTTACTCACTGCCAAGTCCTGGAATGGCCTTCCCCTTCACCTCTGAACATCACCCTCTCTCCTTGAATTCAGAAGGGGACTCAAGACCTGGCTGATCCCAGCACGAACCTTGTGCCTGGATACCCTCTGAGGTGAATAGGAGCACTTTATAAATCTGAGTTGAATCTGAGTATAACCAACATCAAATGTCCACAGTGACCACCCTATCTCCACAGACACCATAATTCAACAACAGTCCTGTCATCATACATTCAAACACACAAATTGTACTTTCTCACATCAGGTAAAATATGGAATCATACATCCACACAATGACAATTTTCCAGTGCTCTACAGTGTGACTGAAATAACTTAGGCACTCATTCATCATTTCACACTTGCAAACATAATCAACCGTATGATTGGTTCAAACACCTCACATTGGAAACCTACTCAATTAATAACAAAGGTGGCACAGCCACCATCAAACTTGCACACAGCCAAATTTAAATACCAACACCACAATCCATCATGGACAGGCAAAAATATAACAAAATATTCCTGCACAGTTACCATTATATAACAGTAGGCAGACCATTATGCATCTTTACAGCCATTATTCAACAACGCAAAAGTGCTACTTCAAAAATGTTCTCACACCACTATGGAACCTTTCACAAATATATAAAGCTATTCAGATAAATCTATTTTCAACATTTATCAATTAATAATATGGGCGGCATGCAAGGTTGACTTAATATGGTGGTATTCGGACATAAAGACATAAGGCGAAGATAGCACCTTAATTTTTTTTCTATGTTAAAGTCATTATAAAACATGTGCCATCAGGGGGCATGGCTTGGAAGCCGAAGATGGCGGTCACTTGAGCCTGTAGCTCTGTGCCGGTCCGCAAACATCCTGTTACCCCGGAGGCAGACGGGGCCCGAACGCTCAACCTAGGACAGCCCTGGAAATCGGAGGCACCCCGGAACTGATTGATGGGTCCCCCGCTGCGTGGGGGAGCCGACGCGCCAAAAGCTGAGCGATAAAAGATCCGGCTTGAACGCTACTAAGATGGTGGCGTAGCCATTGAGACCCAAATGGGGAAGAGTCCCGGAATCGCCGCATTGGCCGCTGCTGCAAAGAAGCGAGGTGAGGGCTCCTGTGAGAACTGGTTGCCTGTGTTGACAGAGACCTGGGAGCTCTGCCGGGGGGCCCGGCAGCCCAATGGAGGTGGGAGTCAGTGCCGGAGGGCCTGTGTGGAAGTTGGTTGCGGAGTGGTGAGGCCCAGCGGCCGAAAGGGCGGTGAGGAGTCGAGACCACAAGCTGAGTCCTGGCGGACAGCTCTTGATATCGGAGGAACTCTGGTGAGGACTGCGGGGTCCCGCACTACCAGATGGGCTGGTACGGCAGTGTTAGACAGTGAGAGACACACACAAGAGCCCCCAGGTTGGCAGTGTAGCTCCTGCGGCTCACCCTGGGTATCGAGAGAGCCCGAAATAGAGATCCGCTGTGGAGGTACGGCGCAGAGTGTGCTCCTGTGGGGTTTGGTCACCCGCGGTGCGGGCAGAGGCCTGGGAGCCCTGCCTGGAGACCCGGTGGCCTAGCTGAAGAGGGAGCTGAACCAGGAGTACTGGCACGAAGGGCGCCTAGTGAAAAGTGAGGCCTTAAGATCCAGTCAGCGGTGGGGAGATGGGGCTGCGCACCGAGGCCTGACCAGAGACTGAAAGGAAGTTGCCACAGATTAATGAGGTGACACTGTCAGGGGCAGCCAGCCCCACAAGGCTGAAGCGTGTGGAGGGCTCACCCTGCATTTACCCCACAGCTTGAGAGGTGAACCAAGCCCCGGGAGTGTGGCGCAGACTCTCGAGAGGGAGCTGATTGCGGCCTGCGGTGGGTATGGTGGGATGCACCTACATGGTGAGGGGCCCCTGACTGTGGGAAGTCCTGTGGGTGTTGATCTTGCACCGGACATCTCTGGATGAGCACATTTGGGCTGAGACCATCAGCCAGGAGTGAACAACGATGTGTTCAGTGTGGAAGAGAAGCATATGCCCCCAAGAAACACGAGCCGTGTGGGCACGCCGGCCAGCGGAGACCACCCGAGTACAGTTGCTATCAAAGCTCATTGTGGGAGATCCCTAAAAGTATTGGCACATGGCTGTGCCCTCCTGAGGCTAGAGTTGCATACACTGATTCACCATTGCAAGTGGGTAGCCATGAGGTCACATCTGAACACTTGTGGACGCTATATGCATACTTTGAGCGGAAGCCCGCCGGAATTTAGTGCCAGTGCAGAGGGGGAAGCAGCTGAGGCGCTCCACAGTATTGGTAGGTGAAGTTGGACAACTACCTCTAGGGCGCTCCGCCATAGTGGTGAAGAAGCCAAGACCATCTCGCTGAAATGGGCAAACCACGAGCAAGGCAAACGGGCTGCCCAGGAACCTGAAGAAAGCTAGCAAGAAAAGATGCAGAATGACTTGGGCGACCCAGTGCAGCAGCAATTAATAAACATTTTGGAGGCTATTGCTGACACTAAGGCCACCCTCCACCAAGACATCAGTACAGTGTTGGTGGGCTTAGGCCTGCTCAGAGAGGAGCACAAGAAAGTGGCCAAAAGAGTGAGAAACACAGAATCCAGAATAACGGTTCTCGAGCAGGCGCAACAATTCTTAGCAACACAGGTAGAAAACCTCACAGATCGAATCCGCACCTTGGATCGGAGAGCAGAAGATGACGAAGGACGAAATAGGAGGAACAATATAAGGGTTCTTGGCCTGCCCGTAGGAACAGAGGGCAACAATATGGTGTCCTTCCTAGAACAATGGCTCAGAACCGTGGTGGCCCCTGAGGGCCTATCGACCTTCTACACCCTTGAGAGAGCACACCATGTCCAGACCGCCGGCTCCTGGATGGCCCCTGTGCCCGGTGGTGGCTAGACTCCTCCACTTGAGAGACAGTGATGCTCTCCTACATAAAGCCTGGATGGAGGGTCCATATACTGTCGACAGCAGTAGGGTTTCCATCTTCCCCGACTACACACTGGACGTTCAGAAAAAGCGAGCCTCTTTTCTGGAGGTCAAGAAAGCATTGAGAGAAGAGGGGCTGCAGTACTCTTTGATCTTCCCTGCCCGACTACTCACACTCCTAGATGGAAAAGGACACTTTTGTGATGACCCAAAGGCTGCCTGGGAGTGGCTAGAAATGTACAAAACCGGAGTTCCCCAGTCTGCACAGACACGTGCGACGGCACCTGGGAAACGGGAACCCAGGAAGAGATCCAGGAGACTCTCCAGACGGGGAGCCCCAAAACGGCCAACATCCTCACACTGCAGGCACTGCAGGCGGTAGCGGCCATCATGCAGGACAGGAAATCCCCTTTGGAGGCTGGGACTCGCTCCTCGAGGGAGACTGAGGGGATCGAATCAGATTCTTCCAGCAGTGGCAGTGTAGCATTGCCTGTGGTGAAACCTAACACTTCAGATGAGATTATTTGATTTTGTGGTGGACCAGTGATTTTTTGTGAACTCTTGGGAGGGCGGGAGGGCTCCAGATACCTGCCTGGGACCAGATCTGGCCTACAATGGCTCAGGCCAGCGCGCCATGGGCAAATTACCTGTTCTAGATTGCACCTTTGTCTTTGCCACCCCCCTCTGAGTCCCCTACCTCTTTAGAGTTGGGCCTGAACTAGTGTTCGATGTTCTACATGTAGTTGGGCGGCTGGCCGTTGTTGGATTGCCCTGGGGTCGGGGAGTTGTTCAACAAAGGGGTTGTTATGTTGATTTCTTTTTCACCGTCTTCAGAATGGAGTGGTCCAACATGACTATGGGAACGAGAGCATGGGAGAGCCCACGGGGTGACCTACGAAGAATTTACTGCTATCATGGCACACACATATAATACCATAAGGTTTTTGACCTGAAATATAAGAGAGATGGGATCCATGGCTAAACGCCACAATATTTATTCCTAATTAAAGCGCAGGGATATACATATAGTCCTCCTTCAGGAGACTCATCTAACCAAGGATGAAGCTAGGAAACTTTGTAAAAGGTGGAGAGGTCAGGTCTTCGCAACAACCTTCTCGGCCTTTTCAAATGTGGGTGTTAATATGGGTAAGGCCTGGAGTCCCCTTCGACCTTACACATACATTGATAGACACTGAGGGTAGGTATATAATCCTAATGGGTAGACTGACTGGATGAGAAATAACACTGGGTAAAATTTACGTGCCCAATCAGGACCAGGTCACCTAGCTGACCTCCCTTTCGGCCATGATAGCTGCGTATATGAGCGGGCAGGTACTACTGGGAGAGGATTTTAATTGTGTAGCAGACATCACGGCTGACCGCTCCCACTCGCCGCTCCCGGGGATGCAATCCCATCGCACAGTGGCAGGGTTCTGGGACTGGATCCATCATTGGGGCCTAGAGGACATTTGGAGAAGACAGCACGAAAGAGACAGGGAATACTCTTTCTTCTCATCGATCCACCAAGAGCATACCAGGCTAGACACCTTTCTCTGTGCGCCGACACAGTGGTTCCATTATACACACACCGAATACTTGGGGTGCACCCTGTCTGACCACAGCCCTTAATTGCTGTCTTATCAACCCTTAGGGAGATGACCCCCAATCCCTTCCTGAAGGCTTAATCCATTGACACTGGAAGATGACCCCTATCGGTCATCCTTGACAACACTCATTGGGTCTTTCTTCCCCACGAATGCACATATGGCATCCTCGGCCCTGCTGGAATGGGAGGCCTTCAAGGTAGTGGTGCGAGGTCACTGTGTGGGGCAGTCGATTGGGACACAGTAAGAAATACGCAAATAGATCCTAGATTTAGAGGAGAAGGTGCGCCAGTTAGACAATGCTCAGGGAACTGATCCCACTTCCCTGCTTGGGTTACAAGAGACGCGAGCGAGCTACCAAGAAGTACTGAACCGACTCCGATGCCATAATTACAAAGAGAACCTGGATAAGATGCAGAGAGAGGAGGGGAGGGCCGGACGGCTCCTGGCGTGGTTAATTAAACCAGATACCAGTGGGTCACCTATCACCCAGCTAAGACAGGAAACAGGTGATCTGCTCTATAGTCCGGACGAAATCAATGCTGCCTTCCAAAGCTACTACGAGAGGTTGTATGCTGCTCCGGCAGCAGCCAGCCTATCCCTTATAAGGGACTTCCTAGACCCCCTACCACTTCGGACCATAGACCACCAGACACAGGAGGAGTTGGGAGACCCAGTGTTACTACCTGAAATCCGTGCGATTATTGGGGTCATGGCAATGGGTAAACCGCCGGGACCTGATGGCCTCCCGGCAGAATTCTTTAAACGGCTCGCCACCAGTCGGGTCCCACAAATAGAGATTCTATATGCTGAGTCGCTCAAGCGGGGTGAACTTCCCGGTACTACTTGGGACGCACTTCTAGTTCCACTCCCTAAAACTAAAGAGATAGGTGCCAGAGTGGTGGATTTTAGACCCCTCTCTATGTTAAACCTAGATTTTAAAATCCTTAGTAAAGTCCTGGCGAGCAGGTTACTTCCCCACATGAGATCCCTTATTCACTCAGATCAAAACAGATCTATTCTTTCTCGCTGTACCTCTTACAACCTCCGCAGACTCTATTCTGTACTCTACTGCGAGGAAGCACCACTTAACCTGCGGGCAGCAGTGTTGTCAATTGACCAGGAAAAGGCGTTTTACATGGTTAGTTGGGAGTATCTATTTGAGGTCATGCTGCAAATGGGCCTTGGGAGTGACTAGGTGAAGTGGGTGAGGCTCCTCTATGCGGGGCACACGGCGAGCGCCAAAAAGGGCAAAACAATCTCCAATCCATATACGATCTTAGGAGGCACGCGGCAGAGAGCCGCTCGTGGAAAGGGCCCGATTGGGGGGCGAAGGGTTGGGTCTTAAAGTGGGCGCATGGGTGTATACTATCTCGCTCTATGCAGACGACCTGCTGATCTACCTGGAGGAAGCAGATCCTGGAGTGTTTCGAGCACATATCAGGCCTCCGGGTTAATAAGACCAAGACGTACTTATTTCCTGTAGCGGGACCGCTACCCAGACCGGAGGCTCTACAGCTTGACATCCTATGGACTCCCCACTCCTTTAAATACCTGGGCATCCACATCTTCCATTCCCTAAAAGCTTTGAAGGAGCGAAACCTAGGCAGAGCAGTGTGGTCTCTTAGATCCTGTGTCCAATTCTGGCACACGCTGCAACTCCCTATCATGGCCAGAATCTCCCTGTCAAAAATGGTAAAATTACAGCCTTGGAAGAGATCTTAAGATAAATCACAGAAAGCCCTGAAATATACCCCTATGTTGCCCCTTGTTGGCTTGCCACATGGAACTCCTATGTCACTATTCACTGGGGACCAATTGGCTCCTTGGACGAAGGCAGGGTTGGAAAATGTGGGAGACTGTTATCTGGAGAAAGCCCTGATCCCCTTTGAAGTTCTGGTGGATAGCTGCGGGCTTGCTCCTGGACAGTTTCTGCACTATGAAGCACTAGTCCGCACCTTCGGACACTTACGGGGGGGAGAGGAGGGAGGAGCCTGAGACGCACCCAATCTTGCATGCACTGATAACCTTAGGCACGGCCGGGCACCCTACTTGCAGCGTCCCTGGACCCATTGGGCGGATTGCGAGGGAGATGGGAAAAGATAGTGGGAGGTGAATTCACAGATGCTGAATGGGGTAAGATCTTGCAGTCCCCCAAGAAGATCTCTCATAACACACGCCTAAAATAAATACAATTCAACATCATACATATGACCTACATGACACCTCACCACCTTAAAATCACCTATGGGGGACATACGGAAATGCCCAGTATGTGACCAACCTGATGTTGATTTTATACACATGTCATGGGAATGCCAACAACTATGCCCCTTTTGGGAAGCAATTATTTCCAAAATTAAAGAGGTTCTGGGAAGGGAACTGGCTTCTACGGCTCGGGTGTGTCTGCTGGGACTCTTTCCCCATCCACACAAATGTAAGGTTGGGAATAGGCTGATCGATTTAGCCTTGGGTCTTGCTAAGCGCAGAATAACACTAGAGTGGAAATCACTACAGGGACCCATGGTTGAAACCTGGAATCGGGATGTGATTAATTGGGCGGGAGCAGAAGGTAGAGCACTGTGTTGGGAGGAAGCTAGAGGAGTGCGGAAGCGCCCCATAGCAGAGCTATGGAAGGAATCAATGGTGTCATGGGAGCAGCCGCAGCAAACTAGTGATGAGGTAGGGGGGAGCGGGATGACCCGAGTGATGACACTGAAGCATAATAGCCTGGTCTTATCCCTGTATGGTGTTGGCCATGTTGATGTTTCCAAATTCACGTAGTGTGATGGAATGTGATTATGAGAATGATGGAGACTGATGAAAGGGGAGGGCACTTCCCTTTCATCTGCTGTGCCTCTGTGGGCCAACTAACCACTAAGCTCTAACTCCCCAGATATGAACAGTTGGTCCCTAATATATACCACTCTTCTGCACAGGTGTAAGTTTGTATTTAGAAGTTTTTTAAAAAGTAAACTCATTAATCCTGGATTATACTGTCATACCCTAATGTGTGGCAGCTGGCCGCCCACGTGGAAAACACGAACGAAATGTACAGCGAGTAATAGAATGTATCATTGTACACCAGGGTCTTGACGGTTCCACTAACACGATTATTGAAATGCAATAAGGCGATAAATATGCTAACAATTGTTCACAGTGAACTTGAGAAGATATATTTTAAAGTGCCATGCTGCTACGACAGATGATGCTGTACATAGATTTGCGGTTTGAACTGATGTATACGGAATGGCAATAAAAATACGTTTAAAAAAAAAAATACGTGCCATCATTAACCCCCTTTTCAACTTTAATTTTTATGGAATATATATATATATATTATCTACTCGCGGTCGCCAGTAGATAGTTATAGTTAGGACCTATTTTCCATAGGAAATCCGCAACATTCTATTTGAAATAACTTTGGCGCCGGTTGACGAATCTTCGCGAAATTTTCAAACTTTGTGGCCCGCTCCGGTCCGCTCCTATCCTGAAAGTCTCGGGGTGATTCGTCAAGCGGGGGCCGAGAAAAAAGGGGGGTCCCAAAACGTCTTTTCCCCATGCAATTTTCCATAGGAAACTTTAGACATGGCTACAGCCCGAACTGCTGAATGGAATTACACCAAATTTGGCAAAGAGGTAGTTCTTGGTTCAGAAAGAACCCTTTTTGTTAAATGGTGTAAATCCGTTCAGTAGTTGCTGAGAAAATCAAAAGTAAAAACACATATATATTTATGGCTGCGGAGGATCCGCGCACCCTCCCGATGACGAGCTGTATGCTAATTGGCTGTCAACACTCCAAACCAGGAAGTGTTGGCAGCCATCTTGTGACTCGGTAGAACCGAGTCACAAGAAAACAGTAAAAAGAATCGCGCAAAACGCAAAAAGGGGGCATGGTAGAAACACCCTTACCCCCTAGGCCTGCTCAGGGGGTCCTACAAGGGGACCTCCACCCCCGGGGCTTTATAAAAATAATGGTGGCGGGGGGCACACAGCCCCCCACAGCCCCGGGGACCGCCACCCCCGGGGCTTCTTTTTTAATTTTTTTTATTAGTAGTGTGGGGGGGCTCGAGCCCCCCCACATGCCCCGGGGACCGCCACCTCCCCGGGGCTGTGCACAGGATGGGAGGGGGGCCGCGTGGCCCCCCTCCTGGAGCCCTTGATGGCCCTGGGGACCGCCACCCCCCAGGGCCGGCTCCTGCAGTGTCCCGGGATGCCTACCCCCTGGACACTGCTGTTTGCAATTTCAGGACGGGAGCCTCGCGGCTCCCGTCCTGTGATTGCAAACTGCTTTGCTTCATTGAAGCGAGAGCAGGTTTCCCTGAATGAAGCAAAGCAGAATTGCTTTTCCATAAGGGGAGCTGCATGTCAGCAGCTCCCCTTATGGAAAAGCAATGCCGGCTCCCGCAGGACGCGGGGAGCCAGCGAAACCGTGTGGAGAATGGGGACCCCCCCACGGTCCCCAACGAGTGGCCAGGCCCTGGGGGATGGGGTCCCCGGGGCCATTAGTGGCCTGGGAGGGGGGCCACGCAGCCCCCCTCCCCAAAAATAAATGTTAAAAAAAAAACAGAAACATAAAGGCCGGCCCCGGGGGATGAGGTCCCTGGGACCTAAAATGGCCTGAGGAGGGGGGCCACACAGCCCCCCTCCAAATATATATATTTTTTTAAAAAGGGGGCATGCCTTGGGGTCCCAGGGCCAATAGAGGCCCAGGGAAGTGGGGCCCCCTTCCCGTTTTTTTTTTTTTTTTTAAGTAAATCCTCAGGCCCCGGGGGATGGGGTCCCCGGGGCCAAAAGTGGCTGAGGGAAGGAAGGCCACGCAGGCCCCCTCCCAAAGAAAGAAAAAAAAAAAGACCGGCATCGTGCCTGAGGCCCCGGCCCCTCCCTGAAGGAATGTCTGCAAACGCGCCCCCTGGCGCATTTGCATAGGGGGAACGAATTCCCGTAGAATACTGGGGGTCCCTGGGGGCCAACTAGCCCATCAGGAACCTCCAGTATGCGCCAGGGGGCTGCATTGCAGAGAGGTGTACAGAGGCCACGCCCCTTTTTACACCTCTCTGCAACGCAGCTCTGTGGCGCTTTTTGGAGATACATGGTGGGCTAGTTGGACTCCAGGGACCCTCAAGGTTCAAGGGAACTTAATCCCCCAACTTAAAACGCGCCACGGGGCGCGTTTGCACAGTGGTGAAGGGAGGGGGCGGGGCTTGAGGTGACATGTGTGCAAACAGGCCCCGTGGCGTGTTTTAAGATGGGGAATTAAATCCTCTTCAATCCTGAGGGTCCCTGGGGGCCAACTAGCCCACCAAGGTACGTCCAGAAAGCGCCACAGAGCTGCGTTGCAGAGAGGTGTAAAAAGGGGAGTGGCTTCAGAACACCTCTCTGCAACTCAGCCCCCTGGCGCATATTGGAGGTTCCTGGAGGGCTAGTTGGGCCCCAGGGACCCTCGGGATTGAGGAGGAATTAATTCTCCAACTTAAAACGCGCCACAGGGCGTGTTTGCAGACATGTCACCTCAGGCCCCACCCCTTCCTTCACCATTGTGCAAATATTCCTCTAAAATCAGCCGAACTACGAATTCCAATTTACTCACCTGTTATCAGGAGAGACCTCAGTGCTGCATCTTTGAGCCCAGTACTGATCCTGAAAAGTAATTTTAACCGTACTTACCAGTAACTTGAATTTCCTTCCATAGGCTAACATTGACTGGTTTCACTTGGAAATTCTTCTAAGTGTGGAGTTTTGGAACTTTATAATATTCCTCTAAAATCAGCCGAACTACGAATTCCAATTTACTCACCTGTTATCAGGAGAGACCTCAGTGCTGCATCTTTGAGCCCAGTACTGATCCTGAAAAGTAATTTTAACCGTACTTACCAGTAACTTGAATTTGCTTCCATAGGATATCATTGCCTGCTTTTTGCTGAAAAAGTTTCTAAGTGTCGATTTAAGAAACATACAAATATTCCTCTAAAATCAGCAGAACTACGAATTCTGATTTACTCACCTGTTATCAGGAGAGACCTCAGTGCTGCATCTTTGAGCCCAGTACTGATCCTGAAAAGTAATTTTAACCGTACTTACCAGTAACTTGAATTTCCTTCCATAGGCTAACATTGACTGGTTTCACTTGGAAATTCTTCCAAGTGTGGAGTTTTGGAACTTTATAATATTCCTCTAAAATCAGCCGAACTACGAATTCTTATTTACTCACCTGTTATCAGGAGAGACCTCAGTGCTGCATCTTTGAGCCCAGTACAGATCCTGAAAAGTAATTCTAACCGTACTTACCAGTAACTTGTATTTCCTTCCATAGGAATCCATTGTCTGGTTTTCAGCAGAAAAGTTTCAAAGTGTCGATTTTCACAAACTACAAATATTCCTTAAAAATCGCCTGTATGACTTAAACACATTCTTTCAACTGTTTACAGGAGATGCACCAGTGCTGGATCCAGGATCCACCACTGAGTAAGAAAATGTAACGATAACACTACTTACCTGCTAAGTGAATTTCCTCCCATAGGATAACATTGGTGATTCTATGTGAAAAAGTTTCTAAGTGTCAACTTTTAAAATACAATAATATTCCTTAAAAATCACTACTGTAACCAAAACGCTTTTACTCAACTGTTTACAGGAGATGTCCCAGGACTGAATCTAGGATCCAGTCCTGTGGTTAGAAAAGTAATCCATAAAGTAACTAATTGCATTTAACTAGAAATTCTCTTTGAGCTCAATGTTGCATTGTGTTTGAAATTGTGTTGCCCATTACAACAACTGTAACTACTGTACTTAAAAGTCTATTGCCTATTTGCAAAGTATTTAAACTAAAGTAATTCATTCTGAGAAAGTATATTTTGTAATGTAATGTATAATGTAATTACAATGTAATTTAAAAAATAAAATATGTAAAAATAAATAGTTTAAAAAAATGTAGTAAATCAGTATCAAAAAAATAAATATAACAATTAATACATTTTAAAATTGTCATTTGCAAAACCTTTGAAATTCACTGAAAAAACCATAGGTTTCAGGCACGTTATAGTTAGAAATTAGCATTTAAAAAACCTTACAAATTCACTGAAAAAACCATAGGTTTTAGGGACAGTTATAGTTAGTTGGACATTGCACTCGTACAAAACCCGTGAAATTCCCCCGTTATAGTTAGTTCAGCTAACTATAACTCGCGCCCCCGCAATGCACTGCTGATGACGTCACATATTACATCACTCATGACATGGTCAGTGACATCACTGATGACTATACTGATGACATCTCAAATGACATCACTGATGACATCACTGATGACATCATCCACATGATAATTTAATGCACCTCCTCACACCCTAATATAACCTTTGATACACCCACTCTAAATTACAGACTGCCATTTGCAAAACCATAGACACTCCAACACCAATAACTACATACCCACTCACTGATTCTTAGGTCTACACACACATCCACTCACTCACCCGTACAGTCGCTCATACTTACGGTCGCTCAGTACAGGACTATCATATGCACTCATACTCCTATATAGACACTCAAACACCGCCACTCGTCCATAGAGGTACTCACACACCTAGTCATTTATGCAAATAATTAAACACACTGCCATTTACTCACCTATACAGTTATACACACACCAGCTCACTTACTCATACAAATACTAGCACATTCTTACGCTCCTATACAGTCACTGATACAAGCACACACTCATCCATACAGTCACTCTCACAATCACACACTCTCACTTATAGCTATTTATATACTCCAACACACCTATATACTGCCTTTCACATATGTAGTTACTCACACATGTACCACTGGGACATACATTCACTCACTAACACACTTTTACACACACTTACCCACCCATACAGTCTATCACAGATGCACTCTTGAAACCATCCACCCAGTGAATCACCCACTCACACATCTATGCACAGAGTCACACAGACCCCACCCACACAAACACTCAGGCACCCATACAGATACTCAGACAACCAATCAATAACTCATATAGACACTCATGTAGCTATTCACAAACCCATGCAGCCACTTACACAGCAACAGACAGACGGATACAGACATTCACCCAGTTTAGTCACTAACTCATGCATTCAGTAAGATACGTTTAATCACTCACTTATAGAGTTAGTCACGCACCTACTAAATCATCCATACAGACATTTATACACCCACTCATTCTTCAATACGCCTTTCCCTATATATATTAAAAATATTTAAACTTTACAGAAACACACAGTCACTGGATGATGTCATCAGTGATGTCATTTGAGATGTCATCAGTGATGTCATCAGTGATGTCACTGACCATGTCATGAGTGATGTAATATGTGACGCCATCAGCAGTGCATTGCGGGGGCGTGAGTTATAGTTAGCTGAACTAACTATAACGGGGGAATTTCACGGGTTTTGAACGAGTGCAATGTCCAACTAACTATAACTGTCCCTAAAACCTATGGTTTTTTCAGTGAATTTGTAAGGTTTTTTAAATGCTAATTTCTAACTATAACGTGCCTGAAACCTATGGTTTTTTCAGTGAATATATATATATATATATATATATATATATAAAACACAAAGTACTGAGAGTTCAGCAAACAACAATGATTAACGAACTCCTTCTTGTTCGGTTGCTTTAGTTTCTCTTTATTCTTTCTTCAGTTTTTTCCTTTTGTCAATATAGCCAAGTAGTCTTAATACAATACCCAGCCACAGAAATCAGCCAACACGTGTTTCGCGCTCCAATGCGCTTCTTCAGGGCTGTTTCAAACATAAAATTAATATCAATTATACATGTCTTAAACTATATACAATCATTATCCTATTTGACAACACACTTCATACTGTACAGAAGATTTTACTTTCAAATTCACTTCCTAACTACAAAGAGTACATGTGCTGAACAGTTGCAAATCATCAGATATTTTCTCACAATGATGAACCTTGATAACAGTGCAAATTAAACCAACCTAAAATTACAATTTAAAATTGAGAAACATACAATGAGCTATTCATACCATATCCCACTTGGCCATGTGGCCTGTATCACATGCTGTTCACAATAAGTGTATCATCATCTCTTATGAGCTAAACATAAGCAAGGAGCTGCTAGATATAAATACTCCTTTATTCTAATCACAACTTAAGACAGTTACCTTGTACTCCTAAATAAAAGAGCTTCACGGTCTCTTATTAACCTTGGATCCTTTGCCTCAGTTTCTACAATTGTTAGTCTGTATGGTAAAAAGAGGGAAATATTTGTAGATATTGTGAGAGGACTAAAATACTAATCTATTTAGTTTTGAAAAAAAGTCATTTAACCATTCTCACCTTAACTCATAGTGTTGGGCATTTAGCCTAATCTTAATTTCGTCCCAATGTTTTTTCTCTCAAGAGCTCAAGAGCTGTTGGATCCATTGAGGCTTCTCGTCCCTAGAATTAAAAAGTTTTACAGCATTAATTAGTCAAAAACTACTGAACAGATTTACACCAAATTACAAAAAGCACTCTTTCTGGACCAAGATCTAGCTTTCTGCCAAATTTGGTGTAAATCTTTTCAGTAGTTTTACCTCTAGCTTTGTCTAAATTTCCTTTGGAGAATTGAGTGGGGAAAATGCCTTTTTCTCAACCCCCAAATCACTCATCCCCTAAGGTAACTAAAGCTTGCGGCCTCATCATGCACTGTTAATTACTGCACATATTACATCACTCATTACATTTTCTATGACAACATAGATAATATTACTGCAACATTGGCAATTAAATTGTTGATGAGAAAACTGTGCATGGTGGGGGCGTGAGTTATAGTTGCCTTAGGGCATGAATTATAGATACTCGAGATAACTATAACTACTGAATTTCTATGGTTTTGTGTGTGTGAAATCTGAGCCTACTAACTATAACGTCCCTGTAACCTGTGGTCACATACATATATATAATCACTGAAAAAACCGCAGGTTTCAGGGACGTTATAGTTAGTTCGACATTTCACTCATACAAAACCAGAGAAATTCGGCCGTTACAGTTAGTTCAGCTAACTATAACTCGCGCCCCCGCAATGCACTGCTGTTGACGTCACATATTACATCATTCATGACATGGTCAGTGACATCACATCACTGATGACATCACTGATGACATCTGAAATGACATCACTGATTACATCACTGATGACAACATCCAGTGACTGTGTATTTCTGTAAAGTTTAAATATGTTTTATATATATTCCAAGGTGTATTGAATAATGAGTGGGTGTATAAGTGTCTGGATGGATAATTTAGTAGGTGCGTGACTGGCTGTATAAGTGAGTGATTAAATGTGTCTTACTGAATGCATGGTTTAGTGACTGATACAGACATTCACACAGTTTAGTTTGCCAGTTGGTGTGTAAGCGGTTGCATGGCTTGGTGAGTAGCTAAATAAGGATCGATATGGGTTATTGATTGGTTGTCTGAGTATCTGTATGGGTGCCTGAGTGTCTGTGTGGGTGGGTGGTGGGGTGTGACTCTGTGCATAGATGTATGAGTGGATGATTCACTGGGTGTATGGGTTCAAGAGTGCATCTGTGAAGGGCTATATGGGTGAGTGTGTGTATGGGTGTGTTGGTGAGTGAATGGATGCCTCAGTGGTACATGTGTGAGTAACTGCATATGTGAAAGGCAGTATATGTGAGTGTTGGAGTGTATAAATGACTATATGTGAGAGCGAGTGATTGTGAGATTGGCTATATGGATCAGTGTGTGCTTGTATTAGTTATTGTATAAAAGTGTAAGTATGTGTTAGTATATGTTTGAATAAGTGAGGTGGAGTGTGTATAACTGTATAGGTGAGTAAATGGGAGTGAGATTGATTATTTGCATGACTGACTAGGTGTGTGAGTAACTCTATGGAAGAGTGGCGGTGTGTGAGTGTCTGAATAGGTATGTGAGTGCATATGATAGTGCTGTATTGATGGTTGACTGCATGTATGAGTGACTGTATGGGTGAATGACTGGTTGTGTGTGTAGACCTAGGAATTAGTGAGTGGGTATGTACTAACTGGTATTGGTGTGTCTATGGTTTCGAAAATGGTTGTCTGTATTTTAGAGTGGGTATATCAAAGGTTATATTAGGGTATGAGGAGGTGCATCAGATTATCACGTGGATGATGTCATCAGTGATGTCATCAATGATGTCATCAGTGATGTCATTTGAGATGTCATCAGTGAATTCATCAGTGATGTAATTTGAGATGTCATCAGTGAATTCATCAGTGATGTCCCTGACCATGTCATGAATGATGTAATATGTGACGTCATGGTTTTGTACGAGTGAAATGTCCAACTAACTATAATGTCCCTGAAACCTGTGGTTTTTTCAGTGATTTCTAAGGTTTTTTTAAATGCTAATTTCTAACTATAACATCCCTGAAAGCTATGGATTTTTCAGTGAATTTCAAAGGTATTTTAAATGCTAATTTCTAACTATAACGTCCCTGAAACCTATGGTTTTTTCAGTGAATTTCAAAGGTTTTTTAAATGCTAATTTCTAACTATGCCTACAAAGGTAGGACATGTGAAGAAAGAGGAAGAAAAGCGCAGAAAGAAGCAAGACAAATGCAGAAAGAGGCAACAGAAGTCCAGAAAAACGAAGAAAAGTGCAGGAAGAAGCAAGACATGTGCAGAAAGAACCAACAGAGGAGCAGAAAGTCCTCCTGTGCCCCCAACTTTTTGCTGACGGGTACTGGTGGTAACTAACTCTGACTAACAAGGCCTAGAGCCAATGTTATGCTAAAAGACACTTAGAATACAGTGAAAACACCTACTTACACTAGGGAACACTATGCGTTGGGGTACCCCTGTGATTAGCATGACCTCCTCTGTATTTGCCATGAGTTAATGCCTGGGTCATTGCATGAGTACATGAGTAGTGACTGGATGATTAGAGTGCTACAAGGAGAGTGCATGGCGATTTTATAAGTGCATGGATTTTGGCAGAGTGATTGGACAAGTACATGGTGCTAGCTGGGTGATTGGAGGAGTGCATGGGTAGTGACAGGGCGATGGCTGGACTGCATGGGTACTACCTGGGTAATTGCAGAAGTGAATCAGTACTGTGTAGGTGGTTAGAGGTCTGCATGGGTAGTGCACAGGGGATTGTAGCAGTGCATGTGTTAGTGCCTGGGTCATTGCATAAGTACATGGGTACTGACTGGATGAAGAGAGTACTGCAAGGAGAGTGCATGGTGAATTTATAAGTGCTTGGGTTTTGGCGGAGTGATTGGATAAGTACATGGTGCTGGCTTGGTGATTGGAAGACTGCATGGGCAGTGCACAGGTGATTGTACCACTGCATGTGTTAGTGCCTGGGTCATTGCATGAGTACATGGGTAGTGACTGGATGATTAGAGTACTGCAAGGAGAGTGCATGGTGAATTTATAAGTGCTTGGGTTTTGGCAGAATAATTGGATAAGTACATGGTGCTGGCTGGGTGATTGGAGAAGTGCATGGGTAGTGACAAGGAGATGGCTGGACTGCATCAGTAGTGCTCAGGGGATTATAGCAGTGCATGTGTTAGTGCCTGGGTCATTGCTTGAGTACATGGGTAGTGACTGGATGATTAGAGTGCTGCAAGGACAGTGCATGGTAATTTTATAACTGCTTGGGTTTTGGCGGAGTGATTGGATAAGTACATAGGGTTGCCTGGGTGATTGGAGGAGTGCATGGGTAGTGACAGAGGGATTTCTGGAGTGCATGGGTACTACCTGGGTCATTGGAGGAGTGAATCAGTAGTGTGTAGGTGGTTAGAGGTCTGCATGGGAAGTGCTCAGGGGATTGTAGCAGTGCATGTGTTACTGCCTGTGCCATTCCATGAGTACATGGGTACTGACTGGAAGATTAGAGTACTGCAAGGAGAGTGCATTGTGAATTTATAAGTGCTTGGGTTTTGGTGGAGTGATTGGATAAGTACATGGTGCTGGCTGGGTGATTGAAGGAGTGCATGGGTACTGACAGGGCGATGGCTGGACTGCATGGGTAGTGCTCAGGGGATTGTAGCAGTGCATGTGTTAGTGCCTGGGTCATTGCATGAGTACATGGGTACTGATCGGATGATTAGATTAATGCAAGGAGAGTGCATGGTGAATTTATAAGTGCTTGGGTTTTGGCGGAGTGATTGGATAAGTATAATGTGATTCTGAGGTGTGGCTAGGTCAAACCTCGCGCAATACCATTAAAATAATCAAAAGTACAGTTAGCATCCAAGAAGTGCTCAAGGGAACAGTTAGGGAGACGGCCACCCACGTATCCAAAAAACCTTTAGTGACCACTGGTACACAAAGGGCAAATCAGAAATCAGAATCCCATTCCCGAGCAAAAAACAGACTCAAATCATCAGAAAGTCCGTACACACAGATATCAGTCCAAATCTTGTGTAATAAAATTCTTCTTTATTTTCTTGGCAGATAAAAATAGCTGGTATAGTCAAAATGCAGCCAACACGTGTTTCGTCTTGGGAATATCACCCATCGACTTCCTCAGGGCTAGAATAAACACTAGGGCAGTTCCGCCAAATTCGAATTTGGTGTCCTAATACGACGGGAGTACTCTCCTGACTCTGATATATATTCAAATTTCCTAAACCGGAAAATGAGCGCTCTAGAGACTTACATTATATGCGATTGATCGTATGGTCTGCCTAAAATTTGGCGGAACTGCCCTAGTGTTTATTCTAGCCCTGAGGAAGTCGATGGGTGATATTCCCAAGACGAAACACGTGTTGGCTGCATTTTGACTATACCAGCTATTTTTATCTGCCAAGAAAATAAAGAAGAATTTTATTACACAAAATTTGGACTGATATCTGTGTGTACGGACTTTCTGATGATTTGAGTCTGTTTTTTGCTCGGGAATGGGATTCTGTTTTCTGATTGGATAAGTACATGGTGCTCGCTGGGTGATTGGAGGAGTGCATGGGTAGTGACAGGGTGGTGGCTGGACTGCATGGGTAGTGCTCAGGGTATTGTAGCAGTGCATGAGTTAGTGCATGGGTCATTGCATGAGTGCATGGTTAGTGACTGGATGATTAGAGTGCTGCAAGGAGAGTGCATGGTGAATTTATAAGTGCTTGGGCTTTGGTGGAGTGATTGGATAAGTACACACATGTCACATCAGGCCCCATCCCCTCCCTTCACCACTGTGCAAACGCGCCCCCTGGCGGGTTTTAAGTTGGAGGAATAATTCCCCTTGAATCCTGAGGGTCCCTGGGGGCCAACTAGCCCACCAGGTACCTCCAGGAAGTGCCACAGAGCTTCGTTGCAGAGAGGTGGTCCGAGGCCTCGCCCCTTTTTACACCTCTCTACAATGCAATTCTGTGGCGCTTACTGGACATACCTGGTGGGCTAGTTGGCCCCCAGGGACCCTCAGCATTCAAGGGGACTTAATCCCCCAACTTAAAACGCACCACAGGGCGCGTTTGCACACTTGTCACAACAGGCCCCGCCCCCTCCCTGCACCACTGTGCAAACGCGCCCCCTGGTGCGTTGTAAATTGGGGGATTAAATCTCCTTGAGTCCTGAGGGGCCCTGGGGGCCAATTAGCCCACCAGCTACCTCCAGTAAGCGCCACAGAGTCCACGTGATGGGTGTTGTGCATGTGCCCGGTATGGCCTGCCATTGCGCTGGTGCGTCTCGTGAACAGGCACTCTTCTGGACTGCGGCTGTTATGTGGAGGATATGCCACAGCTCTGAGCAATGAATTGAATGTGTGTGCAACATTGTGGGACATGGGTTGCTGTTTCCGTGGGTGTCAAGGCCTTCCCATGCGGGGGTACCACAGGCAGGGGCTTTTATGTGTGGGCTGTGGATAAGTCGGATGGTTTATTTGTGGAATGCGTGGTGTGGGAGTCGTCCCCATCTGCCATTGTATCTCTATCAGGGTGTTCCAGGCGCGTTCGGGACCAAGGTCAGAGGTGCAGGTGTCCTCCCGGCTTTTGCATTGGGACAATGGTGCTTTCATCCCTGATGTTTGTGTTACTATTACTTTCGTTTTGGGAATGTGATGTGGCTTTGGTGCTGAGATTGGGACACGGCCTTGGGCTCATGGTGTACGGATGGCGATGCACACACATATGTTGGCATGTGGAGCCAGGTGCCTGTGCGTCCTTGCGCTGCTTGTGCTATCTCACTCTGTCTCTCGTCCTCTATTTCGTTTGTTGTGCGCATGGCACACCATCTTGTCTTGGATTTGGTCTACCGGGCTGTGTGCTATGGATTGTCCAGTGGGAGCAGCTAGGACTCATCCTAGGGGTTGTTTCTGCTTTTGTTTGTGTGGTGTTTTGTGTTGGTGGTGCATTGCTGTATGACTGATTCTCCATTTTCTGGTCACGCATGTATGTTTAATTTGCTGCTTGTGCGACATCAGGCAAGATGTTTGTTTTGGGGTTGGTGGTGTTGGTGTGCAATTTCTTAGTCCAGTGTTGGGGGTGGTGCCGGGCGGGGTGTTCCGGGTGTGGGATGGGGTCCTGGGGTGTTGGCGGTGGGTGTTGTGACCCTGTTGGGTGTCGCATGATGAGTTGCTCCATGGCATCTGTTGCCCTTCGGATGTGGCCCTGGGCAGTGCTCCCTTTTGTGGTGCTGGCTGCCGTCCAACTTTACACCAGGTCAGAGCAGGTGTAAATTTCCTGGTGCTAACGCGCCTTATCGTCCGTTTTGTGTTTTTATCGCGGATGTGGCTGGTCGTTGTGAATGTTGAGGTGTGCTGTTGTCTGGGCTTTTGTCATGGGAACGCCTACTCTGCATCTCATTAGCGATATTTGCGAGGGTCGTCTGTGGCGATGTTTTTTGAGGCTGCTATCGCGGGTATACTGGTGCTGTGGGCTGTTAACACCGGCTTGTGAATGGGGGGGTAAATTTATCACGAGTTTGGCTGCGATAAAGTGATGTTAATTCGGCGATGGCTCCTTGTAAATATGTCCCTTAATCTTCCCCCCTCTCCATCTCCATGTCGGCGGTTTTTGTTGCTGTCTAACAGTTGATCTGTACTTGTTTATGTACATCCACAATGAAATGTAAGCCTGTACCATATTTTTGCTAATATGGTGCAGTGTTATGCTTGCTAAGTTGCCGATAGAAGTGTTAAACTAATAAGGGTAACATTTACATGTGCCATTTAGTTGAGAATATCACTCTAAGTATACAGATAACAATTTTACAAAATAGTATCTACAAAGTTATCTGTAGAGGGTTGCAGAGGAAGTGGCGTGGGACGGTGGGGTGCATGGGACGGGGGGGTGGGGCGAGGGGAAAAGTAGGAGGCAGTGGAGTCACATATAAAATGGGAAGGTGAATCTAAATAATTCAATAAATACGTGCTGTATGTCGGATGACACTACCTGCCACCCTACTGTTCCCTTATTCTGCTCCAGTACCATGCAGCATTTCCTCTGCAAGCCGCCACTGGAACTTATATAATTGTATGTGATTATTTTGACATATTGAACAGATATAACAAATAATTGAAACTTTTTTTCATTCGCAGAAAATTATTTTGTTTGGATTAAAAATTGAAAATGCCTAGAAGAACTGGAAAAAAAGGAAAAACAAAAAGGCAATCTACTTAAAGAAAAGTGAAAAATGTGCATTACAAGAAAATCAGAGTACTACAAAGATAGTTTCTTCTGGTAAAAAGACTAGACAATTTCTAAAAAAGTACTACGAACATTTAATGAAAATAACATCACAGAAAGGAAAAATAAAAAAAATTCAAGTAAGGAGAAGCAGACTTCGACTTCAAATTGCAAGAAAAAAAAACATGATAAGGAAAGAGTATTTGTTACCCGTAGACAAAAACAATTTCAAGAAATTCGTCAAAGAGTTTTTCGAAATAGATTAATTCAGAATTTAATAAAAGGATGCCGCAAATATAAAAAGAAAGTGCTGCAATTGAAACAGAAGCAGCGTGTTGAAAGCATAGTGGATACTGCTTTTAAGTTAAAACAAAAAATATTCATTTTCATTTTGAAGAGGATGAAAGTGTTGGATAAAACAATGAAGATTCTGTAAGACAAAAGTAAAAAAAAAAGACGTGTGAACAGAAGCAACTTTTGTAAAATCTTCAGTGGAAAATGGAAACATACATCTAATAGTGAACCTTTTTTAATGAAGAGAGTTACTTCCAAGAAATATAGTTTACCATTTGCAGTTTATACTGGAGGTCGTTGCTACGAAGTTCAGAATGGTTGTCCTGTTGCAAAAGAGGAAATGGTTACTATTAGTGCAGAACAGGTAATAGCTGAAGAAGTGCAAGGGAAACGCACACAAGCTCCTGTGTATAAGTGGGGTTGTAGCAGTATTTGTAGTATTCGACAGGAATCTATTGATATAATGCGAAATTTGTTACGAGAATATACACAGAAACGTGTAAAACAGAAGATTAGGTTGTTACAAACACTAGATCCTTGTAATGTAAGAAAATATACTGAGAAACATGGGCATTCTCTGGCTTGTCTTTCAAGAAAAGTGTGTAAAAGTGTTTTTCATCACTTAAGGATGTTAGCAGTACACCATTCAGAAATGTGGAAGTTTGTAAGGCAACTGTACTATGTAAAAAGTCCTGCATTATGTTTAGGTGAACTAAATACAGCTCTTTTACACGGTTCTTTATCAGATGTACAAAAAAAGTGTGATGATATTCAGTTCCAATATTTGGGTTCAGAAGAGCAGTGTATAGAAAGTGAAAGTTTGACAATTACAGATGTTGAAGAAGATGGGAAAGTGATTATAATTGATCAGTTTGAAGAAGAAATTGGAAAGTTTAACATAGTGTGCTCTGAAATTCCAAACTATGTTTGTGTTTGTTGTCAACGTACTAATTATAAAATTCAAACTAGGAATGTTGATTTGTATTTGAAATCTGAAAAGAAGAATAATGATAAATGGAAAGAATTTGCAACTTACTTGTTAGTGGAAGGTCAATTTGAGTTAGGCAGTGATCAACGTATTTGTAAATATTGTTATAACAAATTAGAAGAGAACAAAATGCCCGCTAGAGCAGTACATAATAAGTTAGAATTAGTAGCTATTCCGGAGGAACTGGCAGATTTGAATACATATGAGTCAGTTCTAATTCAATCTGTTCATCCATTTCAAACTATTATTCGCATAAAGCCTAAAACAGGTAAACTGCCACCAACAGACTTACAAAGAGGGCTGAAAGGAAGAGTAGTGTACTTACCTTTGGATTTTAAGAAAAATATTGAAATTGTTGGTGGAGACAAAGATGAAAATGAAGCAGTAGTCATTCTAGTAAATGGAGTACCAACAAAGAGTCGGAAAAAATTGCAAGAATTTGTGGATGTTAAAAAACTTCAAAAGGCTACGTTATATCTTGTGGCGAATAATATTTATTATAAAAGTGTAAATGTGGAACAACAGATAATAAGTTTGGAAGATGAATCTGAAATTTCAAGTGGTCAAATAGAGAAAGTGGAGAAGTCAAGGAGTGAAGAGATTTATGAACATTACACAATATGTCCTCTACATTCGAAAGAAGTAATAGGAAACAGTATTGAGTTATTTCAAATGAAAAAATCAAAGGGAACTCCAATGAGTGTACGGGAGAAAAGCTTAGAAGCTCGTTGTTTTCCACAGCTGTTTCCTACTGGAGAAGGTGGACGATATGATGACTGACCTGTACGTATTCCAGCTTCAGAATATCGCTCAACAAGATTATACTCTGAAGATCCTAGATTCCGGCAGTGTATACCATATATATTTCACCTTTTGTTTGAAAGTGATCTATCTTCTCTGTCCTATGCAGTGAACCACATACTGAAAACTGGAGTTCTTCAATCACTTCTTTCAGCGAAAGAATTTGTGGAGAAAGTTCAACAAACAGATGAAAATTTAGAAGCACAGTTAATTAATTTGATGGCATGTCAACGAGGAACAAATGAGTATTGGTATCGTCATCATGGAGAACTGAAGTGTATGTTACGGAACTTAGGTACACCAACATGGTTTGTGACACTTAGCTGTGCAGAGTATGCATGAGAAGATTTGCTTGAATTTCTACGAGAAGCAAATTCCAATATAAAGAATGTTGAAATGAAGACACCTGGAGAACTGTGTTCTTTGGATCCTGTAAATGTGTGCAGATATTTTAATCATAGGTTTCAAGCTATGACGTCTTTCATCTGCAATAAAAAGAATCCACCTCTTGGAGAAGTTACCGATTTCTTTTGGAGAAAGGAGTTCCAAGCGAGAGGTGCTCCTCATATACATATGCTATTGTGGATCAAGGATGCACCTAAATTTGGAACTGATTCAGATGAAATAGTATTGTCTTTCATTGAACAGTATGTGACATGTGAGATTCCAAGAGAAGGAGGAGATAGAAGCTTGAGACAGCAAGTTTTACGTTTCCAAAGTCACCGTTGTGGAAAGTAGTGCCGATGAAAATTCAAGTCTAAAGGAAAACGTTATACCAAGTGTCGGTTTGGATTTCCACGTCCAGTAATTTCTAAAGGAAGAGTAAATTCTTTTTTTCTTCTGTAAGGCACACAATAACTCGCAAATCTCCAAAGAATACCTACAACTTGAAAAGAACAGAACTGTCAAAGTATATTAATTACTACAATCCGGTTATTTTAAAAATGTGGAATGCAAATATGGACATCCAGTATGTTGCAGACAACTCAATTGCTGTTGCACGCTACGTTACATCATATATAACGAAATCAGAAAAACCGAGATGAAACAAATGTGGGAAGAAGTTGCACAAGAGAAAAGCCTTAGCAAAAAATTGTACAGCTTTCCTTTGAAAATGCTTTCCCACAGAGAAATTGGATCGTATGAATGTTCAGACAGCTTGTCCTCTTCAAGATTATATTCAAAATCACGAGGGATCATTTGGGTAAGTTTAGGTCTTGCCTGCTTACGAAATAGAGTGTTGAAATCATTAGAAGAAATTGAATACTTAGCAGCAAATGAACCAGACAGTACAGAAATTCTTAAAACTAATATGTTGGATACATACTGCCCGAAAAGGAGTCGACATCTGGAACAGCTATGTCTGTATGAAGTACTTCAACATTACAGCTTCAAAAGAAATGTTAAACAGAATTTAAAACAAGGAATATATGCAGTACTTGGATGTCATGGATGTTTAGTAAAACACACAAAAGGTAACCTTATCAACCACAAGAAACTCAGTTGTGAAACTCCAGACAAGCGAGAATTTTACTATTTAGCACTTCTCCAACTGTTCAAACCATGGCGTAGCGAAAGTGAATTACTTGGAGATTTCGACTGCTACGAAGATTCTTTTAATGCATGTAAAGATAGCATTGCATGTTCAATTTTCCCTACATATTTAAAAATGTTGAATGATGAAGTTGAACAGGAATAGACTATTACAGCTGAAGTTGCAATTGAAAGTTCTCAAGATAGTCAAAGTTCTGGTCCATGTAGTCAAGATCCACTTGGATAACCAATAGTGGAAAATGAAGCAGCGATTGCTATGCATGAAGTGGAAATTGCAATGCAACAAGCACAAGAGGAGAATATTACATTGGAAAAGTTAGAAGAACAAGTAAATATTGAACAGAAAGACATATATGTACAAGTGAGAGAACATAGAGAACATGGTTTGTTGCATGAAAAAAAGAATGTGTATGTTCATCATTTAAACCTATTCTGATGTACATCAGTGGTCAAGGGTAAAAGTTTTTTAATTAAAGTTTTGACCAGTTATCTTAAAAAACTACAGGTTCACATTTATCTTGTGTAGTAACAGCTCCAACTGGATTAGCTGCGCACAATGTTAAAGGAATTACTTTGCATAGATTACTAATGTTACCAGTTGAGCATGATAATAAATTAGAATATCAGAAATTGTCTGGAGAAGCTTCTTATGAAGTGTCAAGAGTGCTGAAGTAGATGAAACTTTTAATTATTGATGAGGTGAGCATGGTCTCAAACTTAATGCTTGATTTCGTGCATTTAAGAATGCAATAGGTATTAAAAACAGATTACGACGTTCTCTTTGGAGGAAAACATTTAATTGTATTTGGAGATCTGCTACAACTAACTCCTGTAAAAGGAGAACCAGTCTTTAAAACTCTTCTACATGAAGACACTAGGAAATCTTTGGGAAGTATTGGAAATGTGACTCTCTGGCTAAATTCTGAATGTAAAGAACTCACTCAGAATATGCGACAAGCAAGTGATGAAGATTATGGAAATAATCTGAAAGATGTAAGAATTGGTGTTCTAAGCAAACATGGTAAACAAGCTTTACAAGTTGTCTACTAAAGAACTTGTTTACACCTGAAAACACACCAGCAGCAGTACTGTACAAGAACATTGCAGAAAAAAAGTCTATACTTTGCTTAATGCCTACACTGGAAGAGTGTTATACATTTAATCAAGAGCTTCTGAAATTGGAAAATCAAGAAATAGTTCACATTGAAGCTATTGATAACATCGAGCATCAAGGAATAACAATTCTTCTTTCAAATAAACTACAGACTAAATTGGATTCTTTGGAAAAGTCTGTATCAAAAACTGCAGGCTTAGAAAAAAATGTAGATGTATGTATAAACTGTCGGGTAATTTTGAGGCATAATTTGAATATAAAACAAGGTTTAGTGAATGGAGCAATAGGGAAAGATGTTGAATTTGTAAAATATCAAAACAGAAATGCAATTGAATTCTTGAAAATTAAATTTGATCAGATTGCAGAGGTGAAACAAATTGGGCGTAATGCTGTACGTTTTTTGCTGGTAAAAGACTTGTATGTTCGTAGAAAACAGTTTCCTTTCTGTTTAGCATATGCAATAACCATTCATAAATCTCAAGGTTTAAGTGTAGATAATGCTTTAGTAAATGTAGGAAGAACTGTGTTTAAAGAGGGAATGGCATACGTTGCATTATCTCGAGTTAGAACATTGTCTGGTTTGTATTTAATTGATTTTGATGAAAATAAGGTTAGTGCTGATGTAAATTGTGTAAGAGAATATAATCGTTAATCGTATTAGTGTGTGGATGCTTTCGAAAATGGTAGTGTGTATTTTACAGTGGCTGTATTAAAGGTTATATTAGGGTGTGATGAGGTGCATCAGATTATCACGTGGATGATGTCAGCAGTGATGTCATCGGTGATGTCATTTGAGATGTCATCAGTGATGTCATCAGTGATGTCACTGACCATGCCATGAAGGATGTAATATGTGACGTCATGAGCAATGCATTGCGGGGGCGCGAGTTATAGTTACTGAACTAACTATAACGGTGGAATTTCTATGGTTTTGTACGAGTGAAATGTCCAGCAAACTATAACGTCCCTGAAACCTATGGTTTTTTCTGTGAATTTCTAAGGTTTTTAAATGCTAATTTCTAACTATAACGTCTGTAAAACCTATGGTTTTTTCAGTGAATATATATATATATATATATATATCTATATTATCTACTGGCGGTCGCCAGTAGATAGTTATAGTTAGGACCTATTATCCATAGGAAATCCGCAACATTCTATTCCCAATAAGTTTGGCGTCGTTTGACGAATCATCGCGAAATTTTCAAAACTAGTGGGGCGCTCCGGTCCGCTCCTGTCTTGAAAGTTTCGGGGTGATTCATCAAGCGGGGGCCGAGAAAAAAGGGGGGTCCCAAAACGTGTTTTCTCCATGTTAATTCCCATAGGAAATTTTAGCCACGGCTACAGCCCGAACTGCTGAACGGAATTACACCAAATTTTGCAAAAAGGTAGCGCTTGGTTCAGAAAGCGACCTTTTTTTAAATGGTGTAAATCCGTTCAGTAGTTGCGGAGAAATTCAAAAAATAAGAGTGAAAAAATCAATTTCCCATTAGGAAACTTTATGCAAGGCTACAGCAAAAACTGCTGAACGGAATTACACCAAATTTGGCAAAAAGGTAGTGCTTGGTTCAGAAAGCACCCTTTTTAAACATGGTGTAAATCCGTTCAATAGTTGCTGAGAAAATCCAAAATAAAAGTTTCGATATCTATGGCCGCGGTGGATCCGCGCACCCTCCCGATCACGAGCTGCATGCTAATTGGCTGTCAACACTCCAAACCAGGAAGTGTTGGCAGCCATCTTGTCCCTCGGTAGAACCGAGGCACAAGAAAGCAGTGAGAAAAACGCGAAAAATGCGGGGACGGGTAGAAACACCCTGACCCCCTAGGCCTGCTCAGGGGGTCCCACAAGGACCCCCAAGGCCCAAAAAATATATTTTTTTTTTTTTGAAAAAATCGGCAAAAACGCGCTGGGTGCGCGGATCCAGCCGATAAAAAAAAAATCGAAGCGCGGTCTCCCACGCTTCGATGCTATTTGGCCCCCGGGTGGGCCAAATCCCAGGGGCATGCGGGGTGGGTTTAAGTTTTATGTGGGGGGCCTCTAAGGTCCCCCAAGCCCCGGGGACTGCCACCCACTGGGGCTTTAAAAAAAATGGTGCGGGTGGGCTCTCCGCCCTCCCGCAGCCCCGGGGACCGACACCCCCCAGGGCTTCTTTTTTTTAAATTGAAATAACCTGTGTGGGGGGGCTCGAGCCCCCCCACACACCCCGGGGACCGCCACCTCCCCGGGGCACTAACATGTAAATTAGGGGTCCGTTAAGGACCCCCGAGCCCCGGGGACCACCACCTCCCTGCTGTGCATTTGGATGGGAGGGGGGCCACGCGGCCCCCCTCCTGGAGCCATTGATGGCCCTGGGGACCGCCACCCCCCAGGGCCGGCTCCTGCAGTGTCCCGGGGTGCCTACCCCCTGGACACTGTAGTTTGCAATGACAGGACGGGAGCCTCGCGGCACCCGTCGTGCCATTGCAAACTGCTTTGCTTCATTGAAGCCAGAGCAGGGAAACCTGCTCTGGCTTCAATGAAGCAAAGCAGATTGCTTTTCCACATGGGGAGCTGCATGTCAGCAGCTCCCCATGTGGAAAGCAATGCCGGCTCCCGAGGGACGCGGGGAGCCGGCTGGGACCGTGGGGGCATTGTGGACCCCCACGGTCCCCAATGGAGTGGGCCAACCCCGGGGGATGGGGTCCCTGGGGCAAATAGTGGCCCGGGAGGGGGGCCACGCGGCCCCCCTCCCCACCAAAAAAAACAAAAAAATAAAATTTAAATAAATAAAGGCCTGCCCCGGGGGATGGGGTCCCCGGGGCAAAGGAGGCCTGAGGAGGGGGCCACGCAGCCCCCTCCTTAAAAAATAATCAAAAGAGTGGCCATGCCCCGGGGATGGGGTCCCCGGGGCCGGAATCGGCCACGGGAGGGGGCCACAAGGCCCCCTTCCCGTTTTTTTTTTTAAAAAGGGGGTAAGGCCCTGGGGGATGGGGTCCCCAGGGCCCAAAAAAAGGAAAAAGGAAGGGGGGCCACACAGCCCCCCTTCGAAAAAAAACAAAAAACGATTGTGCTGCAGGCCCCGCCCCCTTCCTTTACCACTCTGCAAACGCGCCCCCTGGTGCGTTTGCAGAGGGGGAACGAATTCCCCTTGAATACTGGGGGTCCCTGGGGGCCAACTAGCCCACCAGGAACTTCCAGTATGCGCCAGGGGGCTGCGTTGCATAGAGGTATACATAGGCCACGCCCCTTTTTACACCTCTCTGCAACGCAGCTCTGTGGCGCTTACTGGAGGTACCTGGTGGGATAGTTGGACCCCAGGGACCCTCAGGATTCAAGGGGACTTAATCCCCAACTTAAAACGCACCACGGGGCGCGTTTGCACAGTGGTGAAGGGAGGGCGGGGCTTCAGGTGACATGTGTGCAAACAGGCCCCGTGGCGCGTTTTAAGATGGGGAATTAAATCCCCTTCAATCCTGAGGGTCCCTGGGGGCCAACTATCCCACCAGGTACCTCCAGTAAGCGCCACGGAGCTGCATTGCAGAGTGTTGTAAAAAGGGGCGTGGCCTCTGAACACCTCTCTGCAACGCAGCTCTCTGGCGCATACTGGAGGTATCTGGTGGGACAGTTGGCCCCTAGGGACCCTCGGTATTGAGGAGGAATTAATTCTCCAACTTAAAACGCGCCACAGGGCGTGTTTGCAGACATGTCACCTCAGGCCCCAACCCCTTCCTTCACCATTGTGCAAATATTCCTCTAAAATCAGCCGAACTACGAATTCCGATTTACTCACCTGTTATCAGGAGAGACCTCAGTGCTGCATCTTTGAGCCCATTACTGATCCTGAAAAGTAATTTTAACCGTACTTACCAGTAACTTGAATTTCCTTCCATAGGATATCATTGCCTGCTTTTTGCTGAAAAAGTTTCTAAGTGTCGATTTTTGAAACATACAAATATTCCTCTAAAATCAAAAGAACTACGAATTCCGATTTACTCACCTGTTATCAGGAGAGACCTCAGTGCTGCATCTTTGAGCCCAGTACTGATCCTGAAAAGTAATTTTAACCGTACTTACCAGTAACTTGAATTTCCTTCCATAGGATATCATTGCCTGCTTTTTGCTGAAAAAGTTTCTAAGTGTCGATTTTTGAAACATACAAATATTCCTCTAAAATCAGCAGAACTACGAATTCCGATTTACTCACCTGTTATCAGGAGAGACCTCAGTGCTGCATCTTTGAGCCCAGTACTGATCCTGAAAAGTAATTTTAACCGTACTTACCAGTAACTTGTATTTCCTTCCACAGGCTAACATTGACTGGTTTCACTTGAAAATTCTTCTAAGTGTGGAGTTTTGGAACTTTTTAATATTCCTCTAAAATCAGCCGAACTACGAATTCCGATTTACTCACCTGTTATCAGGATAGACCTCAGTGCTGCATCTTTGAGCCCAGTACTGATCCTGAAAAGTAATTCTAACCGTACTTACCAGTAACTTGAATTTCCTTCCATAGGCTAACATTGACTGGTTTCACTTGGAAATTCTTCTAAGTGTGGAGTTTTGGAACTTTATAATATTCCTCTAAAATCAGCCGAACTACGAATTCCGATATACTCACCTGTTATCAGGAGAGAACCCAGTGCTGCATCTTTTAGCCCAGCGCTGACCCTGATAAGTAATTCTAACCGTACTTACCAGTAACTTGTATTTCCTTCCATTGGAATCCATTGTCTGGTTTTCCGCAGAAAAGCTTCAAAGTGTCGTTTTTCACAAACTACAAATATTCCTTAAAAATCGCCTGTATGACTTAAACGCATTCTTTCAACTGTTTACAGGAGATGCACCAGTGCTGGATCCAGAATCCACCACTGAGTAAGAAAAAGTAACGATAACACTACTTACCTGTTAAGTGAATTTCCTCCCATAGGATAACATTGGTGATTCTATGTGAAAAAGTTTCTAAGTGTCAACTTTTAAAATACAATAATATTCCTTAAAAATCACTACTGTAACCAAATAGCTTTTACTCAACTGTTTACAGGAGATGTCCCAGGACTGAATCTAGGATCCAGTCCTGTGGTTAGAAAAGTAATCCATAAAGTAACTAATTGCATTTAACTAGAAATTCACATTGAGCTCAATGTTGCATTGTGTTTGAAATTGTGTTGCCCATTGCAACAACTGTAACTACTGTACTTAAAAGTCTATTGCCTATTTGCAAAGTATTTAAACTAAAGTAATTCATTCTGAGAAAGTATATTTTGTAATGTAATGTATAATGTAATTACAATGTAATTTAAAAAATAAAATATCTAAAAATAAATAGTTTAAAAAAATGTAGTAAATCAGTATCAAAAAAATAAATATAACAATTAATACATTTAAAAATTGTCATTTACAAAACCTTTGAAATTCACTGAAAAAAACCATAGGTTTCAGACATGTTATAGTTAGGAATTAGCATTTAAAAAACCTTTGAAATTCACTGAAAAAACCATAGGTTTCAGGCACGTTATAGTTAGAAATTAGCATTTAAAAAACCTTTGAAATTCACTGAAAAAACCATAGGTTTCAGGCACGTTATAGTTAGAAATTATCATTTAAAAAAACTTTGAAATTCACTGAAAAAACCATAGGTTTCAGACACGTTATAGTTAGAAATTAGCATTTAAAAAACCTTTGAAATTCACTGAAAAAAACGTAGGTTTTAGGGACAGTTATAGTTAGTTGGACATTGCACTCGTACAAAACCCGTGAAATGCCCCCGTTATAGTTAGTTCAGCTAACTATAACTCGCGCCCCCGCAATGCACTGCTGATGACGTCACATATTACATCACTCATGACATGGTCAGTGACATCACTGATGACATCTCAAATGACATCACTGATGACATCACTGATGACATCATCCACGTGATAATCTGATGCACCTCCTCACACCCTAATATAACCTTTGATACACCCACTCTAAATTACAGACTGTCATTCGCAAAACCATAGACACTCCAACACCAATAACTACATACCCACTCATTGATTCTTAGGTCTACACACACATCCACTCACTCACCTGTAGAGTCACTCATACTTACGGTCACTCAGTACAGGACTATCATATGCACTCATACTCCTATATAGACACTCAAACACCGCCACTCATCCATAGAGGTACCCACACACCTAGTCAGTCATGCAAATAATTAAACACACTGCCATTTACTCACCTATACAGTTATACACACACCAGCTCACTTACTCATACAAATACTAGCACATTCTTACGCTCTTATACAATCACTGATGCAAGCACACACTCATCCATACAGTCACTCTCACAATCACACACTCTCGCTTATAGCTATTTATATACTTCAACACACATATATACTGCTTTTCACATATGTAGTTACTCACACATGTACCACTGGGACATACATTCACTCACTAATACACTCTTACACACACTTACCCACCCATACAGTCTATCACAGATGCACTCTTGAAACCATCCACCCAGTGAATCACCCACTCACACATATATGCACAGAGTCGCACCCACCCCACCCACACAAACACTCAGGCACCCATACAGATACTCAGACAACCAATCAATAACTCATATAGACACTCATGTAGCTATTCACAAACCCATGTAGCCACTTACACAGCAACAGACAGACGGATACAGACATTCACCCAGTTTAGTCACTAACCCATGCATTCAGTAAGATACGTTTAATCACTCACTTATAGAGTTAGTCACGCACCTACTAAATCATCCATACAGACACTTATACACCCACTCATTCTTCAATACGCCTTTCCCTATATATATTAAAAATATTTAAACTTTACAGAAACACACAGTCACTGGATGATGTCATCAGTGATGTCATTTGAGATGTCATCAGTGATGTCATCAGTGATGTCACTGACCATGTCATGAGTGATGTAATATGTGACGTCATCAGCAGTGCATTGCGGGGGCGCAAGTTATAGTTAGCTGAACTAACTATAACGGGGAAATTTCACGGGTTTTGTACGAGTGCAATGTCCAACTAACTATAACTGTCCCTAAAACCTATGGTTTTTTCAGTGAATATATATATATATATATATATTCCACTGACTTTGATGCAAAATGGACACCCAGCCTCACAAGTCAGGGCTTGTAAAGAGGGTGTCACCGCTTATATATTCCAAAAGGTACATGTATTACTCCAACCAACAACGTGAAACAGGCCCTTGATCCAATTATAATTCACAGTTGTTTATTCACAACGAAGAGTCAGTTCCATGATGTGTTTCAACCCCTCCCTGGTCTTAATCATATGCAATACAAACTGGTCAGTCACTCTGCTTTTAAATGTAACATACATAAACAGTGAAAAAAGACTATAGGTGGGATGATATCAACACCAGATCATAATTAGTACTCTATATGGCATTGCTATATAGCAAATCAGTGAATATTTACAGCCTATGATCTAAATAAAACGGTCACATATTGCCACACTTTGTTCATAACATTGACGGTCCTAAAGGGAATATAAGTTTTCACTGATAGCTTTTCTCTATTGCTCCATCACTGGACCACAATGTCCATAATGCAATGCCAAGGTGCATATTTCTCCAATTATACTGTTTCCTTGATCTTTCCAGCCTCTTAAAAGTCAAAAAAATATTTTGATCCCCACATTGTCTCAAAGAAGTCAATTTCATGTAGGGCAGAGAATCAAATATCCTGCGAGTAATTCTAGGGCAATAAAACCGTCAATTCATATTTGATGTTACTGCAAAGACACTGTCTATATGGACAACCATCGCCATTTTCCTGCTTTATTATGTCACGGTATATGCAGAGGGTCAATCCCCAAGCAAACCCTGGCCGCTTAATGTCTTTTCAAAATAAACACAATCCTGGGGGCCTCCTGTTTCTGCACAGTGGCCTCACCTCAGTTAGTTAACATTGTATCCATCAAGATTATATGTACACGCACCCCTTCCCATCTTTCAAAAACAATCCTCATGGACTGGGTACAGACACTGTTGTCTTTCTCGTAAGTTCTATAAACGTCAGCAATGATGCATTTCATCCAAACTGTTGGCCTTGTTCACATACGTGCTGCACTGATGTTTTTTCTTTAAATAGTACCATGTGACCAATAACAATGAACAAAGACTTCAAGCTTCCAATTGCATAATGCAACAAAATAAAATATAACAAATATAAATGTTGGATATGTCCATACAGAACAACAATTCATCATGTAGTCTGCTCTTACATATAAAGTGACTTTCATGCTGAATAAAGTGCATGCAGCATCATTACACATTCATTTGTGTCCTTTGGTCCTTCTCGCCAACAAGGTCAAGCATCTGCGGTGTTCATTTGACTTGCGTTGGTTACAAGATTTAAATGTATGTTGCAATTTACCAGAAAATCACTTTGCACATTTCGCAAACTCACATGCCCAATCGAATGATATACGGAGTACTACTAATCATTTTCTCTATGTGTTGATTTACTTTCCATTGTGCTAATGTGGGCCTGCTCATTTGTACCATCTTGTAGTTGCTGTATTGTATCTTGTGCACCACTATGCTGCCATATGACTTTAGGCCCATCTGGGCATACACTTGTTGATGGAGACTGTTAATGCGCACACCCACTGAGCTATTTATCAATACAACACTGCTGAATATTCTTGTTACAATGATTCTAATCAAGTTAATACATGTATCATATAACTGCATGATTCCAACATAAAAATAACATAAAAATAACTTTCAAACATATTTCATACCAAACAATATATCCTTAAACTCATTCTGATTTGGTCATCGTTTCTTACACAATGTGAAATTGAAGATTATTTTTCTACAGCACTGTTTGAACTATAAAAGTGTGTAAAGCTCATCTTTCAAATTCAACCCATTGGGTATCTTGGTACCCTATGATAATATACCTTGATTCCTTTTGTCTGAGTAACCGCTTCCGGTTACACCCCTATCAGCTGTTAGGTATTGCATCCATCACAAAGTATTTTCGACATTTGATGTAGTTGTTATGACAATCCATCATATGTCTTGCCACCGGGTATGTTTGGTCCCTATTGCTTACTGCACTCATATGTTGAAGGATTCACTTGTGGAACTGTAGGATTGTACTCCCCACATATCTTAGCCTGCAATCACTCACCAACACATCAATGGCATACTCTGTCTTGCAATTAAATGCCCCTTTTATTTTAGTTGGCTTATCATCAAATGGGCATAAATATTCTGTTGTATTGACCCATTTACACTTGTTACACCTACGGAAGCCCTTCACTTGCTGAAGCAAGCTTTTTTGTTCTATCACCTCGGGGCTACTTTTGACAAGCATGTCTGTAATGGAGTATGCTCTTCTATGTGTGATAGAGGGGGATCTAAGAGTGGTGGTTCTTTTACTTGTTTGTTAAATGTAGTTATCATTTTGATGGCTGATTTATTTTGCTTCCTCTGTTGTGGTTCTTTGTCATAACCTCTCTCCAAAAATCATTGGAAACTTTCCTATGGACTCTTTTCTAAATCACTGGGGCAACTACAGTTCCTTTTTAGTCTGAGCATCTCCTCATATGGGATGCTCACTTTAGGATGACTGGGATGGAAGCTGCTGCAGAGTAAGGTGGAATTTCCTGCAGTTATTTTCTAATGTAATTAGGTTTCTCTCTTGTTGTCACTGATGTACACAAGCAAATCCTAATGTTTACCTGTGTTTCGCTAATGTTTGAGGTAAGATGTAAATTGATATTATTACCATTGTTTGCACCCACAAATGTTTCCGCTGTCTCCCTGGTACCTTCCATGCCACAAATATGTCATCAATAAAGCGCAGCCAACTAATAACATGTGCTCCCACATCTGTCTGTGGTTGCTGATGAAGACCTTCTCCTCCAACCAGCCCATGTGCATATATATTCACTGAAAAAACCATAGGTTTCAGGGACGTTATAGTTAGTTGGACATTTCACTCGTACAAAACCAGAGAAATTCAGCCGTTATAGTTAGTTGAGCTAACTATAACTCGCGCCCCCGCAATGCACTGCTGATGATGTCACATATTACATCATTCCTGATATGGTCAGTGACATCACTGATGACATCTCCGATGACATCACTGATGACATCATCCACATGATAGTCTGATGCACCTCCTCACACCCTAATATAACCTTTGATACACCCACTCTAAAATACAGACTACCATTTTCGAAACCATAGACACACCAATACCAGTTGCTACATACCCACTCACTGATTCATAGGTCTACACACGCGTCCACTCATTCACCCATACAGTCACTCATACATGCAGTCACCTATCAATACAGCACTGTCATTTGCACTCATTCACCTATACAGACACTCACACATCGCCACTCATCCATAGAGTTACTCACACACCTAGTCAATCATGCAAAGAATCATTCACACTCCCATTTACTCACCTATACAGTTATACACACACACCACCTCACTTATTCATACAGATACTAACACATACTTACTCTCTTATACAATCACTGATACAAGCACACACTCATCCATACAGCCACTCTCACAATCACTCACTCTAACATATAGTGATTTATATACTCCAACACTCACATATACTGCCTTTCACATATGTAGTTACTCACACATGTACCACTGAGACATCCATTCACTCACCAACACACCCATACACACACTCACCCACCCATACAGCCCTTCACAGATGCACTCTTGAACCCATACACCCAGTGAATTACCCACTCACACATCTGTGCACAGAGTCACACACCCCCCACCCACCCACACAGACACTCAGGCACCCATACAGATACTCAGACAACCAATCAATAACCCATATAGACACTCATGTAGCTACTCACCAACCCATCAACTGACAGACATTTACACAGTTTACTCACTAACCCATGCATTCAGTAAGACACGTTTAATCACTCACTTATACAGTCAGTCACGCACCTACTAAATCATCCATTCAGACACTTATACACCCACTCATACTTCAATACACCTTGGCATATATATATATAAAACATATTTAAACTTTACAGAAACACACAGTCACTGGATGATGTCATCAGTGATGTCATTTGAGACGTCATCGGTGATGTCACTGACCATGTCATGAATGATGTAATATGTGACATCATCAGCAGTGCATTGTGGGGGCGCGAGTTATAGTTAGCTCAACTAACTATAACAGCCGAATTTCTCTGGTTTTGTACGAGTGAAATGTCCAACTAACTATAACGTTCCTAAAACCTATGGTTTTTTCAGTGAATTTTTATGTTTTTTTAAATGCTAATTTCTAACTATAACGTCCCTGAAACCTATGGTTTTTTCAGTGAATTTCTATGGTTTTTTTAAAGGCTAATTTCTAACTATAACGTCCCTGAAACCTATGGCTTTTTCAGTGAATATATATATATATATATATATATGCAGACACCGGTCCAAGGTTACACGCTGATCTAGCACCACAGGGACACGGACACCAGAGATATGTGCTTAATACAATTTTATTTTCGTTGACATGGTGGTATGATGCGTTTTGGCCACCGTGGGTGGCCTTATTCACATAATGCAACGTGCTACAGAGACAGCTGATACATTTTACTTCCGCACCATGTGACTCATTGTGATCCATAGTAATGAAAAACAGACTACTTCGTGTGGACTCACGGACAAATAAATAATCCTCCTGATATGTATGTGATAAAAATAGTCTCCTGTGATACATTGATAAAACAACTTTAAAAACACAAATATGTCACTGATTATCTTGTACATTGAGTTCCTAGTGCGGCTTGAATGCCTCATCATTGCTCTTCAATTATTAAGTATTATTCTGAATAGATATTTTACAAAGTTCCTCATAATTCATATTCTTAATGATTTAAATATCATCATGATATAATGAAAACAGAGATGTCATTTTGAACTAAGAACATAAAAACAATTAAAGATCATATTTGGAATATTGTGATAACATTCGATGTTATGCTTTTTCTATAATTATAGGAGCATTGCTCTAAAAGATCACATTAATATCCGTATAAGTACATACATAATAAAATCATGTATATACATTAAAATCCATAGTAACACAATACTAGTCAAGATATCAATAAAGTGCTTAGTGCAAAAACCAATTTTTTACATTTTGTCTGATTTCTTTTTAAAATGCAATAGTTGTTCAAAGTGCTTTGTGCAAAGTGATAATGTCCCTTATGCAGCTTAAAATATTCCTGCCTTGCACCTATAGGTATAGATATTGTTAACTCCAATAGAAACAGCATCCGCCTCCAATAAATGTCTATAGACAAATATATAAATAGATAAAGTGCTCTGTTGCTAAAGTGACTACAAATTTGACATGAAAGGCATGTCTGTTCTAAACTGATGTATATATTTTGTTTCAAATCAGTGTCAATTCTTATTAGATGGAGGGAAACAGCAAGCGGCTAGTGTGAGTTACTATAATATTCAGTGCTTAAGTGAATACTGGAAGTGCTATACGTGGTATATGTATATCCTACAGCCTCAACCGCTGGACGGAATTACACCAAATTCTGCAGGAAGCTAGATCTTGGTACGCAGATTGTGCTTTTTGAGATGTGGTGTAAATCCGTTCAGTAGTTTGGGAGTTAATAAGTGGAAAACAAATTTGTATATCTAGGGACACGTTTAATTCACGGATCTACCTGCGAATTATCTGCAAATCTGGAGGTGAAAGGAAGGCCCTGATTAGCTGTCCGCAGCTTAAAAGAAAAGTGGCAGCCACCATTTTGTTTTTTTGAATCGGATTGGTGTGGTGAAAATACACTGTAAAACAGATAAAGGGGGACATGATACAGGTAGCCTGACTTCAGGGGACACATAGAGGGGTCCATGACGGATCCTTCTGACCCTAAAATTGCATTTTTTTTATCGCTGCAGCTTACTATCCACAGATCTTCCGCGAATTGTGGCCCTAGCAGAAAAAACATTCAAATTCACTAATGAATGCAAAGGTTACAGGGTCGTTATAGTCACGCTGACTTTTTACTCTTGCCATTAAGTAACTTAAGGCAACAAGTCATAGTTTCTTAATAAGAATAATTGTAAAAGCGACCTATTTATCTCTTACATCCACTAACATTGAATAACTCCATAGTATTTGAGATGAACTTACAGGATTTACTGTGCCCGCACTTGTAAAACCCTTTCAGTTGACCCAACCACGTATTCATCTTCTGTGTTTGTGTATGGCAACAATGTGTAAGTTCATCTCCTAAAGATAGTTGGGTTGGCAGATAGGTCAGGGCCAAGTACTGTATCGCTTCTCAGGATGGCGCAATGTTTACACATTACATTTCCCACCTGCGGAGAAAGTGAATAGTAGGCAGTAATAAATCTAATACTCTCACTCTCAGTCTTATTGGTTGTATTTGGATGGAGTAACTGCACCTTTGTCAAAAATACAGCTTTCTTACTTTCAACATTCAAAACTTTAGGCTTGTAGCTCCCTCATCTGAGATGTCTGGTTCTCAAATTCCTCATGGCTACTACAAATCCTCTTTAGCCTTAAAGTTTCCCCATCGGGTGTGCTTTCAATCAGATTCTTTTGGTGCTGGCTCCTAAAATGTAAAATACTGTTTCCAGCTGTGGGCTTGAGATGTATTGTGGTCTGTATTTTCCCTCCGTGTACCCGCAACAGTACATCCAAGAAGGCAATCTCTTGTGAGCTGATGGTAACTGTGAATCATAGGTTAAAAGGACTGTCATTCAGTACAGCCACATATTCATAAGCCATTTCTTTCGGGCCACACCACAACAAAAATAAATCATCAATATAACAGGTCCAAATCAAAACAAATTGTAAGTACTTCTGATTGTCCTCCACCCAGTCCGCCTGCTCCTCCCACCAGCCCATCACGACATTCGCAAAGCTGGGGGCGAAGCAGGTGCCCATGGCGATCCCAATTTTCTGTCTGTAAAAGACCACTCATGAACAAAATATTCTCTTTAAGACAACATTTAATCATGCTGACAAGCATTTTGTTATTTTCTAAAAAAACAAGCAGATTTCCTTTTTAAAAAATATTCACAGGCCCTTAATCCAAAAGCATGATCTATACATATATAAAAGAAGACTATGTTCAATGTAATCATAAGATATGAATCTGACCATTCTACATCATAGATTTTGGACAAAAAATCACTCTTATCCCTCCAGTAGGAGGGAAGTGCTGCCACATAGGGAAAAAGAAATAAATCTATGTAAATGGCTGTATTCTCCAAAAAGCTCTCATTTGAGGAGACGATTTGTCTCCCAGTGGGTTACTGCTACTCTTATGTACTTTAGGCAGTACAAAAAAGGATGGTACTTTTGGGTGATCCGATCTCAAAAAGTTGTACTCATCATAATCCAAGATCCCCCTGTCTCTCCAATCTAGCAAATAATCCCCATATTGATGTACTGAGGCCTTGTATACATCAGCTGCTATTGTAACAAAACGATTAACAATCATCCTGAAATAACTGTTTCATGATTTCCATTTCATACTTGTTAGAATCTAAGACCACAATATTCCCACCCTTATCACAGGGCTTAATTACTATTGATTTGTCACTTTTCAAAGATACCAGGGCTTCCCTTTGTGGAACTGTCAAATTATCAGGCGTTTCCCCACAGTTATATTTAATCTTGATCAGCTCCCTGAACATGTGCTCATGGAAAGCATCCAAATTATCATGAGGCAGGGTAGGAATCAATTTTGATTTTGGTTTAAAACCACTGCTGCTCAGTGTCTCCCAATCAATACCCAGGGTGCACAGTACTTGTTCTATTTGCACATTGGCATCCTCGCATTCACTCTCTCTGTACAATGTCTCCAATGCCATAAGGCCTTCAACCTCCACAATATGCAGATCATGCTGAGTTAAACTCAATTGCTGAACACAGCGTTTGCTTTTAGACAACTTATGCATTTTACTCAATTTCATCTTTCGAATGAACAAGTATAGATCAATGCAGATTTGCTCATAATTAAATCTAGAATTTGGACAAAAGGAAAGTCCTACTTCCAACAAAGAAACTTCATCTTTAGTAAGTTCACACTGGGAAAGGTTCAGGACAGTTACTCTTTAGGCTCTTTATTTTTGTTGTTCTGGCAAGTAGTCCGCCCTGTCCACGTTGCTTCACCCATCCCCTCTCCTGATCCTGCGCCTCTGCCAATGCTTCTTCCTCTTCCTTTGCCCCTTCCCCTTCAAGGAGTAAGATCTTTCCTGGGTTGATCTGCTTGACTTAAAAATTTATATTTGTTGTGAAAACCCTACATTTCTGTTCTCCGTTTCTGTTGCAACGGGTCATCATTATCTGTGCTCAAATCCAAGCTTGATGCTGTGGAAATACTATCCTGTTTTCTCTGGATGTCTTCCTGCTGCATTTCCTTGCAGAAGCATAACTGATTTTTTTTTTTTTTTTAACTTGACCTCCTCCTCATATTTATCCAATCTAGCAGACAATTTTGATTGTAATTCTTTAAGGGCATTCTGATCTTCATATCTTTCTAGATCCTTTTTCAGATTTTTCAGTTCTTCACGAATCTGTGCTAGATCAAGTTCAGCATACTTTACAAGGATCTCTATATGCCTTTGCTGGACTTTGCAGTGAAATTTGCCCATTCCTCTAAAAATCCCAGATGCGGTGTTTCATTCCTCGGGACTGTAAATATATGCAGGCCCAGTGGGACCCGAATTACCTCAATGTAACGTGAAAGGAACGTTAGTTGCCACCATTTACAAATTTCTTTTTTTGCCAGTTTCTCCCACATAAACATTCCGGGCCATATTATCAAGAATGGGCGATAACATTATCGCCGCTTTAGCGGCAGGAAACTGCCGCTAAAGCGGCGATAAGGGGCTTGATAATATGCCCTATAGAATTCCAATAGAAGCCCAGGTTCTGGTGTGAAGGACATCAAACCTGGGCTTCTATTGGAATTCTATAGGGCATATTATCAAGCCCCTTATCGCCGCTTTAGCAGCAGTTTCCTGCCGCTTAAGCGGCGATAATGTTATCGCCCGTTCTTGATACTATGGCCCGGAATGTTTTAGTGTCACAATACCTGAGTTCATGCTTCTCGTGTTTCCACATTGACAGCTGCTCCAAGTGTAGTACTTCTAAACTGACTACAAAATGCAGCTTGTGAAGATGCCCCATCCTGTTTATGCAGCAGAGTCCTTGCGACATTAACTGGATTTTGAACACTCATAATACATTGCCTTATCACTCCATAGTGTGTTTCTTAATTCTTAGATGACAATAAAAAGATTGCATTTGAATAAATGAGATGAGCAACACAGCCAAATGAAAATGTGGGCCATGGGGCCGTTACAGCAGTAGCCTAAAGTTACTGCCAGCTGGTGCCTATTGCGAAATCCCTATCTTTTACATGTCAGCATGTAAAGCAGCATTGGAATTACAGTGGAAATATGCTAACACTGTCCTTGTCTAGAAAAGATATTAGTGCAGTGATCCAAATAATTGCCACCAACTGCTTTATTAAGTTTACTGTCAAAGGTCTTGGAGTCTCATTCTATACAAGTCATTAATCTTCTTGAAAAGAAATACATTTCGAAGAGGCCACTGACTTTGAAGCTGAGAACCCTCTGTGCTTCCTATCAGCACAGCAATGTGCTGTTTCCAATCATTCCTACATTGTAGGCTGGATCACAAAAAACCTTTCCCTAGCACTATAACAGGAGTTATGTACTAAGGTTTAGCAAAAGACCCTCACAAGGTGCAAAGCAACGCAAAGCTTTTCAACATCTAATTACCATTTTACTGTGACACACGAGCCCCCGGGCAAACCGCAGTAAATAACCCCATGCATACATTTGAACACAAATTTGAAGTGTGGAAGAAATATTTGGCATTTTCCCTGTCATATAATGAGGCTATCTTTTAATCTGGTCAAGCCCAGATAAAAATTAAGCAAAAAAAATTTCTACACTCAACATAAGTCATCCAAAAATGAAATTTGCATGTACGGATGTTGAATTTTTAAATGCATAACAATGAATATGTGCAAAAAAGCTTATTTCCTAACTCCATTGATCGCAACATGCTGCTTTACTATTTCAGTTTCTATGACTGTTTTTTAGAAAGAATCATCCTTATTCTCAATTAATATTGACAAAAAGAACAACTTCAAAACTGAAATACTTTAAGATTGGTTTTTAGTCTGCAAGCCGCCCTCTAACCCCCAAAACATGTAAAAATTGGCTGATCACTAACTATCATATTTATCTGTCCTGCATGGCCATGGAGATTGTGTAGAAACTACACCCATCAAATGGAAGGTGAAATTTCACCCTTGGACTACAGCATTTATTGTTCTATCCTCTAGTGTGTGAAACAGTGGCATAACAAAACATGAGGAGGCCCCCCTGCAAAGTACATGGAAGGGCACCCCATGCTCTGGACCCGGCCAGGAGCTCACAAACCAGGGGCCCGCCGCCCATGCCTAGTGCTGGCGGGGGCCCTGGAGTTCCAGGGCCCCCCTGCACCTCAGGGGTTCAGGGGCTATTGTTACACTACTGGTGTGACGAGGAAAACCTGGCATAAGGTCTACTAATGTAGGCTGACTGCTTCATTTTACATCTGCCATCCAGCCAATCAAAATAACTCTTGACAGGGGATAATCCTTGTCCAGCTCTCTGGAAGGGATGGATTTTCTCCCATGGATACCTAGGACAAATAAGTGGACTTCAAAGGTAATCTGACTGACCTACGGTGTGGCTATAGGGAAAGGCTTCAAGAGTCCTTTTTCGAGGGTTGTCCAGTTGCAACTGATAGAGGATTGGACCCCACTGGTATCCTGGTCTGAAGTGAGTCCTGGGCCATATTGTGCTGTCCCTGAATCCTGGCATTTTAGTTTTTTCTTGGCCCATTTTCTCTTAAATATTTAAAAATTCATATCTCTGTTCCCCCTTATATATTTTTATTCGTGTTGATGGCGTTTTTTTTCTTCCACTTTATATATATCGGAGTGGGATTTTTTTGTGTTGTGTGTTTTGCTTTTTACTCTTTTGGTAATTCTGGCTGTTTTGCACATTTTCTCTAAGTAAAGCTCCTCTGTTCTGTGCAAAAGCCACCAAGGGTTGAGCTCAGGCATAAGTTATTAAAACTTTTTGTTGGACCTGACGAGTTGTGGCTTTGTTACTTGTAGAGGACTACCATCCACACCAATTAATAATTCAATTTTTAACTTATAGAATATTCAAGACATAAGTTATCCAGATGCTCTTATGTTATGTGGGTATATGGAAGCTTGCAATCCCCGTATAAACGCAACTTCTAATTTCCTTTATGCAGTGGAGATGTCAAATCTGCAATAAGGAAATGACGCAGCTGATCAAATGTACTAAGTTATAATGTATGGCAGGCAGTACTTTATCCCATAGATAGTCATTGGTGTTGCAAAGGATCAAATTGAAATAGGAATTTGCAAGCTGTACGCGAAGTGACGTTTATAATTCGGTATTCAAAAAAATATTTGACTTCGTGAAGCTAAGTAAAAAAAAAAAACATGGGAAAAAGAGCACACGGAAAAATGAACAAACAAGCCATCATTTTGCCAGCCTCAGTGAATTTGAAGCAATGCACAACATAAGTCATCGCACAATACAGAAGAAATGTTGAGTTATTGGTACATGTGACATTTATTTAGTTACATGCCTCCCTTAGGGAGGTTTCTCGGGCTATTAATGTACTGTATTTGCATGGCTAGTTTACATGTCTTTGCTTGTTATTGCCGTCTATATTTCCAAGCACCTCACACTCAATTTCAATTCAAAGTTTGGCAGTCGAGGTGTCAAGGCTAAAAAATGGAATAGCCTCCCTCTGAAATGAAATAATTTTGTTGTTCAGTTCCGAGCGATTTTGTAATTTCATGCTTGTGTATGATAATTTTATGCTGTCCTGCTCCACGTAACTGAGTTCTGCCAAACCCTGACAGGTGATAAATACAATCTTTTCCGCCCCGTGTACGACAGGCCAGTATGAGAAAAGAAAGTGGCAATTTCACATCTGAGCCCTTACCACAACTGGAACAACTGCAAGCCCGCTCTTTCATAATTTCACGCTTGGATTCAGGCAGGCGCCACCTCTGTTGTGCCTGAAGGACCCCAGGGTCAAGGAAGCTGTCCTGGAAACAGAATGATGCTGGATATGGAATATAAGCCAAATAATGTTGTGCTGGAAGAGAAAAAGATCTGACTTTGGTGTGTCCCTTTTCTGCTCCTTGTGTCTGGCAACCTGCTAGCAAGTGATTTATAGCACAATATCATTTTAATGGAGTTCAATGAAATTGTAACCTTTCTATAAAAAAACTTTTACAAATCTGTTACATACTTCAAAGACAGAGTCTCTCAGTGAAACGAGAATACCCTCTTTGAACATCTATGATCAGACGGTGGTGTTTATAACTATGTTACTGTGAATTGTTTCTGTAAAAAATGTTTCCCTTTATAAAAGTAGATGAGTCAAAGGACTATTAAGGGAAATGCCAGGGGTGCAATGACTGATATGCCAGTATGCTGGAACATGAAAACACAAGCACACTGTGGAGATGAAATTCGTGTACCGAAGAGAAATGTTATTTATACGCGACAAAACTGAGCTAAAATACTGCAGATCTTTGGCTTTGTCAGTACCTTAATATATATTACTGTTCCAATGCAATTGGTATTTAGCAAAATCATAATGTAGTTATATAAAAAGGCAATATAATGGCGTCACGAAAATGAAGAATAGCATCCTTGAATTTTATAAATTTCTAAGGTCTCCCAAGGTGGAGAATCAATTTTAATGACACGCCTCATTTCTTCATATAATTTTGATATTCATCTGATTAATTGACATTCTCATAAAGATTATATTCTACGTTAATAAAAATAAATATAATTACATTCCTAAATTTGTAATGAGGAGCAACAAAAACCACTGACATTTTTTAGCAAGGTTCAAATGTAGTAGTATCGATCATTGCTTCCTGCTACACAGTTTATCATACTGTGTTTGACTTTAAGATAAATTTCAATGGTAAATGTTAGGAAATATTTTCATGATAGATATGCCTGTTGCACGTACAAAGGGTGTTTGCTCAATCAGTTTCAATTTGTCACCTTTCTTTATTCATGCTCATTGGCAAACAGGCCAAAATCGTTACCTTCCAATACAAGGAGCAATCTCCAAAAACTGGTGGATTTTGCTCCCCATCCGTACTGAAAAAAGTGCACATGTAGAGAGGGTCTAAAATTAGAGAGAAAAACTAATGATCTTGTTTTACGGGATGTGGTTTCCACAAGGTTAGACATTACCAACCAACAACAAAAGACAACTCCAGGTACCATACAAGAGGCAAACATGCAATGTATGAATGTAGGGAGAGAATCTGCTGACAATTACCCAATGTCTAGAAAAAAAGAACCAACAGGTTGCTATTAGGTGAATGTAGAACAAGAGTCCAATAGAAAGGACTCAAACCTCCTGTGTATAATCGAGGAAAAACTCCAAAGAAATACATTCATAGGCCATCAGAACTCACATACTAAGAGAATCTGGAAATGGTTAGGGAGGAGCGGCAGTGTATACATCCTAAGGTGCCACGAGTCTAAAAGAGCACAAAGTCATGAAAGTATGCACAATTAAATGCCCTGATTACAAATGACGCACACCATGCCATAAAATGTCACAGAGAAACATTATCACTAACATATAGAACTTGCATGTCAGTAAGAGTAAATCCAAAGGTCACAACAGCTCAAAATGAGAAGGACAGACAACATGAAACTTGTGTGAAACAAGGCACTGATCCCACAAACAGCCATTATACAGGTGCGGCATAAAGTGACCTACTTCTGCATATAGACAGAGAGTGCAAATGGTGAGAATAATATAGGGCCTGATTATGAGTTTAGCGGTCCCAACGCTGCGGTCGCGTCGGCGTTGGATTCACCGCTGCCAGCTAAGTGGACCACCCGCCATATTATGATGTCGGATTTGAGAATGAATGAACACTAGAGCACTGCCACCACCACCAGCCATTCGCTGACCGCCGCGGTGTCGGTCGAAGGAAAGCAGCTGCCATAGGGACCCCCCCCAGAGAAGTTTCTCTGCCATCCGAATTACGAGTTGGCTCTGCGATGAGCCGACCGTGGCGATGGGACCATCTGCTTTGAGTCATTGGAAACAAAGGATTTGCAGTGCATACTCACCTATTTTTCTTTTCTTCCCTTCAGTCTCTGACCTGGATCCCCTCCTCCACGTCCTGCCCTCACACCAGAAGCTTGACCCTGAAGAAAATGACTCTTTTGGCGCCGAAATCCAGGTAAGTCTATTTTGTAGTACTTACCCATTGCCTAGACTGGGCACATATAGTCCAGACTCCAGCAATGGGCAGTAGGTATTTTTTCACATGCCTGTTATGCATATGTGTACATTTGAAACTTGGGCCATCAGAATATACACACATGCATTGACAAATATGAAAAAACATTCACCGCCATCAGAAAGACCGCCATCGGAGACATTGTAATACAGCGGGCTGGAGACCCCTGCCGCAGCAGTCTTCTTTGGACCACCGCTGCAGCGGCACGGCGGTCGGACCGCCAGACTTATAATCAGGCCCATAATTCCCAACATAGGCACCACTTGCAGATCCTGGTAAGAAGATGCAACACAGATGGCACTTAGAGAGCTGAGCTATACTTGTAGCTCAATACTAAGGGTATCAAAAACATGATAAAAGCATTACATACAAAGTATATTTGGTAACTTAGTGGCAAAGATGAGTGTGATATTACAAAATATTGACTTTCACTGTGACTCTCATTATGCGTATGGTGGAGCAGTATTCTCTGGCAAGACACGGCTTCGGCAAATAGGTCTGAAAAGATTGGACCTGGTTTTACTAGGTGTGGGTCCACACCTAGTAAAATTGAGTCTGGAAAAGGGCAGGAGAAGCAAGCAGTGGCACTGAATTTTAGAACCCCCTCCAGCACCATGCTCATTCCGGCCAGGCCACAGTCTCTCTAATTCCAGAGTTGTTTCCACCCACTTCTCACCCTCCCTGACCCCAGCTGACATATACTAATCTCATAATGGCCCAAGGTAGATGTGAGGATATGATCCAAAATATGAGATTCAGGGCCCACACTAACCCAACACCTAAATGCAACAAATCCATAATAAGAGGCTATATGTATGAACGGTTATCAGTAATAAATGAAATGCAATCAAAATCTTTTAGTCACTTTGTGGTGTATAACAATCTTTTATCACTCACAACTGTATTCTGGGGATTAACGGCATTTTTAAGCGACATTTGCATTAAAAAACGAAACTACTTTCCCAACAATGCAACACAATACTATACTTCAAAAAAAGGAATCTAACCCATTTCTCACAAAACTAAACCTCTAGGTTGTATGCAAACCAGTTCTACCAGAAAAACTTGTTTAGAACTAATATAGTTCAATACGGTCACACAAGCATTTGGATACCATACAATGTTAGAGCTAATGATGGACCATACGCCTCCGTGCTCTACATTCACAGACATCTGTACTGCTAGGAGTACAATCAATAAAAAAGTCCAAGATAGTATAGTAATATAGTGTAGAAGGAAGCAAATCACTCACGAAGGAAATAAGTATTATGTAGTTAGCAAAAACAAGAAAATCTTTAAAATCAAAAACATCAAACATCAAAAAATACCTATTTAGGTCATAATAGAAATGGTCGAAAAAGTTTAATGCCATGGTGATAAAAAGCAGACTATTTCAGGGTTATTATTATGGTCTATAAAATACAAATAACTGACAAAATAATAAAAATAACTAAATTAAAAACTCGTTTTTTTTGCTGTGAAGCTAAAAAGGACACTTTCAAACGATTAATGCAAATATATGGCTAATGTCTGCAATCATTAATACAAAAACTCAAATGGAAGCCAAAATGAGAGGATATTTAGAGACTTGGGGGCATATTATCAACGGCCAGCGATAATTATCGCTGGCCGTTCTCAGCGTGAGAATTGTTATCGCCGGCTACCGCAGAAAATTATCGCCATGCTAGCGCTGTATTAACAACGCATAGCGCAATGGCGATAATTATTCCTGCGATAGCTTGTTTTCCATGGAACATCGCTGGTTTTCCAGCGATGTTCCATGGAAAACGGCGAAGCTGCTGCTGATACGACCCTGTGGTCGTATCAGCATAATCCACCTCCAATAGAAAGTATAGGTAAGTCAGCATTTTTGCAGACGTTAGTTTTTGGAGAAAACCGCGGTTTTCACCAAAAACTAACGTCTGCAAAAATGCCTGGGCCTCCTTGTAAATATCGCGATGTGCACATCAGCGATATTTACAAGGTTGTTCTGCCCAGTGACGCCCACTTTGCATCTCATTAGAGATGCAGAGGGAGGCGTCGGGTAAAAGGGTGCTAACATGCGCTAATGCATGTTATCGCCCTCTTGTTAATAGGGCGAAAACATTATCTCCGCTTTTTTGGCTTTTAAAGCCAAAAAAACGGAGATAAGGCCCTTGATAATATGCCCCTTGGATTCCTCCTCCGGATATGGGAGGTCTCATTTTGGTGCAGGTGAAAATTAGTCATGCTCGGGAACAGCTCCTCTGAAGGCATTAAATGTTTGCTAAGCAGCCCTCATGTTTCATGTGCCCCCAGCAAACCAAAACAAAAACCCGAACAAAACCTTTTTTTGGAAAACAAAAAAATAACGACCTAAACACCCTTGAACATTTTTACTGTTTGTTGAAACAATTTTCAGAGTGGGGGTGCTGCCAACAATGTTACATTAGTGAAGTCGCAGATATTGTGAAAAATCCAAGCGTCACACAAGTGCAGCAAATGAACCACGACCATTCAGCAAAAAAGTGGTAGAGGTATACTGTGTAGCTCGTGGTGCATTTTGGAGTACACTATTGCAAATATATTATTAGAGCATGTTGTGGAAGTGCACTAACATTTACGGAGAGCACATTTTCTATTTAAATGGCCACTGTCTTTGCCCAAACATGCAGTTTTAGTGATACAACATGTATAAATATTTGGTTTCACCAAATATTTATCATTTTCACATCACTAAGAAAAGTGTCTCGATTTGTTCCATCCTAATGAAATCTTTGTTTCAATCACCATTCAGAATTACAAAAAATGAAAATGTACCTCATGTGTGCTATCCTAATGGCTGCTGTATTTTGAAATATTTTTACAGTTCATATACAGGTATTTAAAGGTTGTTGTGTGTTAGAATAAAATTATCATCCCAGCCTTTCCTTTCACTCTCCTGGTATGCAGCAAGGTTGTTGCATAGTTCACTTTATAGAATCCTCTAACTCTGCAGTGAGAGTTAGAAAAGTAAACAGCAATCAAAATGTTAAAAAAATGAGCGGTATTGTGTCAGAGGACAAATGGCCTAATTACGATGCCGGTTGGACAAGAGTCCGACCGGCATCAAGTCGGAATGGAAACCGACTGACTAGTAGTCGGCGGTTCTGTCTGATGAATTTGGATGAGACTGCCCATGAGGCAGTTGGAAACATCTATTTTTCCATTGTGGCTTGTGCAGCGGCCGGAAAAGGGCCACTGCACAAGTCCCATTGGGAAAATAGTTGTTTACAAACTTTCATGCCCCGTGTGCCAGGCAGAATTTTGAGCCTGGCACACAGGTCATGGATGTTTGGTCTCATTGCGAAGGGACGGCGGCCCTGCTAGGGGCCCCCAAAGTCCGTTTCTGACAGCCTTTCAATGGTGGTTGGATCGCCATTGAAAGGCTGCCTGAAAGGGAAATCGTTATCACTACCATGGGGCCTGAGCAGCCACCACCCCATTGAAGAAGATTACTTTCCGACCGATGGTCGGACGGGCTCCTTGAGCCCGCTGGAATGGTCAATCCCTCCGCATGCTGCCTATGACTGCCGCACATCTTACTGCAGCAGTCAGACCGCAGCACTAGATACCGGTCGGACCGCAACAGTCAGGCCGTCAGTTGCGGTCAGACTGACATAATGAGGGCTAAATTCTGACATTTGACCTGTTTTTGAAGACACAACCAATGTGACAAGATAAAAACCATAATTTGGAGGGGTGTGGTTGAGCAAGATAGCTGGGTAGTGGCATCTCCCTGGAGCCCCTGTGTAGAGTCAGAGTCCTGTGCAATCCTGTGTCTGTGTAAGTGTGGAAGACTTTGTAATGATGCACTAGCAGTGCAGCAAAGTCACGAAGCCTGCCTGGAGCTTTCTGAGGGCCTTGTGTCAACTGCGGTGCTCGGCGAGCCTAGGGAGGAGGCAGGGCGGAAATGGACCTGGAGGGCCACATGGAGCGCTAGCAGGCCCGGCGATGCTGGGGAGGGACATGCCAGCTGGGCGCTGCTGTCACAGCAGCCTAGAGCTCACCTGCCTGGCTGTCAGAACCCAGGAAGCCGGCCTGAGCAGTTGCACGGAGTCACAGTCAGGACGGAAGGAGGTTGGAGCAAACAGGTGGCCAAGTTGCCTGGTGCGCGGTGCCCCTAAACAAAATGGCGGGCGAGGCCCACATCATGTGGTGGCCAGGATGAAAATGGGGCCAGCATGAGAGACACCGACGTGATTCCGACTTGACTCAGCAATCATGGTCAGAGAGGCACTGGGGCACAGCTGTTCACGGACTGTTGAAATCTACTGCCTGATGTAGGGGAAGACTTAGGAGTTTCTGGAGGCTATGATAACTGCGCCGACATCGGTGGGACCAGGGAGGTGGCAGACCTTTGGTGCTGCGGGGGGACACTTAGGGCAGCTGTGACACAGCCTGACTGGCCACTGCATAGAGATTTGTACTCTGGGAGTAATGAATCCCCCCAAGGCTGTGCAGCGCAAAGCAACTTGCAGCGGTGGAAATGGGAGTGATTGCAACCCCTTCCTTGGGTGGACCCTCATCAGAGGTGTATGCTGGTAGGCAGGGTGTACTGATCGACACATCGATGGCTGGAGAGTTACCCAGAGTTTGATATCCAACACAATGGACATGTACATTTTTATGACTCACTGCAGGAGGTCATGGACTGACTGGATAGACCTGACCCTCATTGAGATTCTGGGTCCACCAGTGGGGGGGAGGACGGATGTGCTCCCTATGCCACTTTGACAGGAACAGGAGGACCATTGTGGTGTGGTGTGGCACCCGGGGGATGCGACACAGAGCTGTTCGCCCTGATGGAACACTGCAGTCTACTACATTGGACTCCGCTTCTCTTTTCATCAATGTGTGTGGTTCTTGACACACGAGTGACAGCACCAACGCTGGTTAGGTGTCCCTCAAGTTGACAGGAGTGTCTGGTTTGTCTGTGGAGCCTGATGGATGGGGCTCACTGGGATGGAGCAGACCCAGCAGAGGTTACGAGCGGCTACATATCACAAACATTGCCTGCTACCTTATCCTTGTCGAGTGGGCCTTCATCCTACAAGACTGTGATAGTATTATTGTATGGCGCTTGTAAAGGTCAGTTATTATTTCTGCTTGTATACCGTGTTCATTACTCCGCAGCTGGGGGTGGCTGGGGACCCGACTTCACAGGGATCGCTGAGTGTCAGAACAGCGCTGATGACCCACTAAGATCACAGTACCTTGGCCTGTGTATATACCTCAAATAAAGGGTGGATTCCCTTCCTATATTTAGGTGGTTCCTTATTCTTTTCCTTGATTCCTCTAGTTGAAAACAGTTGAGGGGGGAGTGGGGCAGTGATTGGTCCCCTTTGGCTGACAGTTACGCTGGAGGGAGCTCTGTATATTCTGCCTGTGGGTGGGAGGTTGAATGGGTGGGACTGGGGTATGTTATGCAAAGTTCTGTTTAGTAAGGGGGGCTCTATCTTAGTGTCTGAGAATCTCTGGTACTGGTGTGGAAGGGAGGTCCTGGGGGATGGGCCATGCTGCTGGACAGATACCGGTATGGCTGACATAAGGTCTAGATACAAGTCCATTACTTGGAATGCGCAACAGCTTAACAGGTCAGAAAAGTGTAATAGAGTACTAGCATACCTCAAACGATATGGAGTCTGTATAGCAATGCTGCAGGAAATGTATCTTTGAGGGGATGGAAGTGGATGCTTACAGAAAGAACGAAGGGGTCAGATATATGCACATCCTACTCAGGTTTGGGAGGGGGGCCCTTATATGGATGGCCCCCGGGGTCCTGTTCTGGAAGTCCCAGGTGCGGGTAGATCCTGAGGGGATATACATTATTTTGGCTGGCACACTAGACGTGCATGAACTCTGCTATATTAATATATATGCTCCCAATGCAGATAGTGTGGAGTTCATTGGAATGGTACTCAATGCAGCACAGGGAGTTATGACAGCAGAGGTTATCCTAGCTGGTGATCTTCATTGCGTAGCAGATGGTGATTTAGATAGTTCTCCACCAAAATGAGGCACTAAGCCAAACATGATAGACCTGCTCAAATAGATGATATTTGGTGGGTGCAACACCCACAAACGTGAGCGTACTCCTGTTACACCCCGGCTGCTGGCATGTATAGCAGACTAGACTACTTCCTACTACAATCAGGAGCCGATGAGCAGGTGACAGACTCAACTTACCTGGTCAGAGATATGTCAGATCATTCTTCACTACTGGCCACGTACTCCTTTGCTAGGATGGTGTTACGGGTGCCACTATAGAGAATGAAAGCAGAGGCTCTAACTAACCAAGCGTTTCAGGGGACGGCATTGGTGGCCCTGACTGTGTACTTAGAGATCAGCTGGGGGGGTACACAGAGCAGCGCAAATGAGTGGGATGCAAAAAAGGGGGTATTGAGAGGTGTATGTATGGTGGCATCAGCGGGCATATGCCAAACTGTGGAAAGGGACCTGACCCTACATGAGAAGAAACTGGCAACCCTGGAGGCTGCCCTATCCACTAACCCCAGGGTTCTGCAAGAATGGAGCAAAACCAGATGACACCTCTATGCCCTATGGGAACAATTGGAGAAGCATGTCCGACTAAATTATAGATGTAGATTACATATGGAGGGAAATAGAGCAGGGTGACTACTGGCTGAGACCTTTGCGCAGCCAATAATGTTCATTAGTAATAGAAAGGGTCGGACCGTTTATACACAACAAGCTATAAATGGCATGTTTGGGGCACATCTACAAGAGATCTATACTCCTCTCCTGCATTCGGACGTAGCCTTGATAGCCGATTATTGCACCTCACACAACTGGAGGACTCGGACAGCACTGAGCTAGATGCTTCATCGACCAAACAGGAGGTCCTTTAAGCGATTGACTCCATTAAGACTGCTAGTGCTCCAGAGGGAGATGGACTCCCAGTAGAGTTCTTTAAGACCTTTCCCAGGACCCTGGCAGACAAATTACTGAATGTTTATACCGAGCTGGACTCCATGAAAGAGGCTCTTATTGTAGTGGTGCTAAAACCAGGAACAGATCCTATGGAGTCAACTTCCTATCGACCGCTCTCTATGCTAAATGCTGATCAAAAGGTGTTTAGTCATGCCTTGGTGGTAGACTTCCTTTAGTACCTCTCAAGGTTGGTGCACAAGGACCAGTCTGGCTTTATTCCATACAGGAACACACTGTGTAACCTGCATCAATTGACTCACATAATGCATGCACCATGTATAGATAGTGGGCAATTTGCTCTGGCCTTTCTGGACATCGGTCAGCTAGGAATACATTTAGATTGTGCTAGAAAAATAAGATTGGGTCTAAATACATTTTGTGACTCCAAATACTGTACACTAGGCCAGTGGCATGGGTGAAGACAGGTCTGTGTGTTTCAGACCAGATACTACTTCAGTGAGGTACGCAGCATAGATGCCCTTTGTCTCCCATGCTGTTTGCCCTGGCTATGGAGCCTATGGCATGTAGCCTTCGGCAGGTGCTGCATGGTGAGGAATCCTGGTCACCATTATCAGCGATGTTTTCCTCAAGGAGCTCTCCTTCCTCCAGGAGCTGATGGTAATTTAGGCATCTAGGTCTTGTTTTTGAGTGAGGTTTTTAATATATTTTTAGGCGAGGCAGGGCCATGTTGGGTGGGGCTTTGGCGTATGAGAAGATTTGTCGGAGAGGGTAGGATTGTGGGTTTTGAGGCAGTTGGGGCAGGTAGATTGGGGGAGGGAGGGTAATGGAAATGATGGGGCTTTGGTTATAGGAAGGTTTTTGGGAATACGAAGGTTTGAGGTTTTGGGGGGGTGGCTGAGCCAGATGGTTCTGCGGAGGGATTGTGATGGGAATGGTAGTGTTTTGGGTATGGGGAGGTTTCTGAAAAGCAGTAGGTTTTTGCATTTTGAAGGTGTTACTGACAGGTGGAATGGGGAGATAAATGGAGGGATAGAGTCAGAAAGAGAAATGGGATGGGCTCTGGAATGGGGTCAGTGACTTAAAATACCGCGGCCAGACTGGTCCTTAGGCTTAAACACAGGACCCACATGACCCCGCATCTTAAGGCACTACACTGGCTTTCTATGAGTAAAAGGATCAAGTTTAAGGCCCTGGTAATGTTCTCCAAAGCCCTTAGTGGTAAGGGTGCCGACTACCTCAGGGCAAGAGTCAGCCACTACTTGCCTGCCAAATCCCTGAGGGCATTCTCCATGGGACTGGCCTGCGTCCCCAGAGTTTGCCTTGCCCAGGCTGGGGGCAGATCTTTCAGGCTTCTGGGAGCTCAAGCGTGGAACCAACTCCCGGCTACTCTCAGATCTATGGCTAACCTGACGGTTTTTAGGAAGCTTTTCAAAACCTGGCTCTTTCAGTGCTAGGTGTGTGTGTCAGGTCTGTTAGTTTGAGACCTTTAGCACTGGGACACTCTTGCTGAGTAGCCGTGTGCTTTATAAATGTGTTTCATTCATTCATTCAAATGGAGGCAGGTGCTGGCATGGAAGAATATGTTGGCCTTTAAGGCAGGTTTTTTCAGAAACAATGGTGCCAGTTGAGGAATTAGAAGACAGGGAACCTCTCTATAAGTCAGACAGGGTAGAGCACATACCATCAAGGATGTCAATATCTGAGCAAGAATCTGACTGACACCATGGATGGTTGTTGGCCCTTTCCTCAGAGTTCAGGAGTAGAGGAGGATATGGTAGTCAAGGCATTGGCAGACACAGTAACAGATGAAACCTCCTGTGTAGGTAATTCATCCATCATGACGAGTGGCCCAAGTCAGAAGCCTTTCAACTTGATGTTGTTGTTCCCTCCTGGCAAGCCTCATCACCCTCACTGCCACTGGGCCCCTTGGTGTCGATTGTTCCACCTTCTGAATCCCAGTGACCCTCCTGTGTCACCGATGAGCTTTTATGAACATCTCCTTAACTTGTCTCAGAAGATGCATATGAACATATCAGTTACATACTAAAGAGGTCAAAATCAAAAATATACAAAACAAAGAGAGTCAAACCTAAAACTTCTCATAAAGCTCATTTCAATTCTCATCTATATGAAATAGTCACCTTTTGCCTGAGTTCGCTTTACCTGTTTTGCTGAACTTAGAACTCTGCACCCAGAAACTTACAGTTAAATGACACCTCAGAAGTGCAGCATCTATTGTGCAATCCAGAGAGTGGTCCTGTAAATATGGATTCAGACCCACCAGGTGTAGCCTGACAGCAGTAGCCTGAATCCTGCTGTCAAACCTGTCAAAATAATCCATTATGACATGCAGGAAACCCTGCTTCTAAATAATAAAAAGTACTTATAAGTACATCCATTGCCCACAAGGTAGTGTCCCTGATATTTCAAAGTAGGACTTGTATGAAAATATAATTGGCATGTTACTTCAGTAACTAGGCCCAAAAAGCTATTTTTACTAGCAGGGCTTTACTTGAGTTCTACAAATTGTCAAAGTACAAATTATACCTTCGAATCTGTAACTCGCCACAGGAAACAGCTACACAATTAATTAAAATACTGTTTTAGGAAAGCTACTCCCAGAACCAGTTTTGAGTGACAGCAGAGGAGGGGACTGCTCATTTTATGGCCACAGCTCTAGGTGGGCACACAGGCTGTGCACAAGGGAGGAAGGTTTTCGTAATCTTGAATTGTAGAAGTAAAGTTCATTGTGGGGTTGTTTACATTAGGACAAACATGTACTGCTGCGAAAGTGGGTAGAGTTGTCCTTGGGAACTTTTACAGAGGAGCCAGGACTCACCCTGTCCCAGGAGCTTGTACCAACCATAAATGTGGAACACCAAAGCTCTATACTCAAAGCAGTCTCTGGGCTTGTGGAAGAACAGAAGAATGACTACATCTCCTCTTTGAGACCTGTGAGGAGACCTGAAGGGCTGGTCCTGCTCCCACTTCTACCAAGAACAATGAGATGAACAAGGATTAATTGGCTGAGTGGGTACAGGGACACAGCAAACTGCAAGAGGCCTTTTTCCTGAGGTGCCCAGTTGACCAGTAGCAAATGGACCTCATCTGAACCTGCTGTTGGCCTTTTCTGAAGTGAATCTTCACCTCTAAGTGCTGTTCCCAAAGGTGTTGGACCCTTAACTGTGTCTATCTGGACTTTCCCTAACAACTCTGGAAGACAGGATCTAACCACTCAAGCCAATCCGCCCAAGGCTGGGCTAATGAAACAGGTTACTCCCACTAGGAGCTTCTCTGTAGCAGCAAATTTATTTCAGCAGGTCCTAGGTGAGAAGGTATCCAGCTTTGTGGAACCCTTCCCCTGTTACAGCCTGCAACATTGCCCTGATGGAGGATTTTCACTTTCATTTCAGAGACTTCCTCTGTTACAGCCTGCAACCTTGCCCTGATGGAGAATTTTCACTTCCATTTAAGAGATTAAATACCAGGTAAAATCTCCGGCAAGATGCACCTGCTTGGTGTGTCTTATCAGTGTGAAATTGCACCTAGGTCCTGGTCTACAGCAACCAAAAACTATCATTTGAGCTTAGGGCTATTTTCACTTAAAACTTTAAAGACTTACATCTTTGTCTCGTTTTATTGAATTTTTGTCATTTTGTTATGATTGTATTTATTAAACCTTAAAACACATTGCTCTAAATTAAGCAAAAGTAGAATCGGACAGCAGTTTAGTGTCAAGGACATTGATGACAGCACTTGGGAGTCAGAACTCACTCACAAAAAGACCAGCAGAGGGGATCAGGCAAGGTCCAGTTTGGTCTGGTTACCTAGAAAGCAGGAAAGGCATTTGAAAGCTTTTTGTGTCCCCATCCTCAAAAAGGATGTCAGCCAATTGACCCTAGGAGTCACTTCTGCGGTCCTGGGTTCAGTGCAAGCAGGTCCACCCATTCTTCTTCAGACAGCAGGGCTTTCCTGCAGACTCTTCTCAGGTCCAGGAGTGTTCTCAGTTCAGGTTCTAGGGATGCCACTTTATGCCCAGTGCCAGCCTGTGGGTGGGAGATGCCCCTTTGATTAACTCTAAAACAGGTTCTGGTCAGTTCATCCCATTCCCCTGAGATTGGCCTCAGTCTATCTAGTGAAACAAAGGGCAGGCAAGCACAGGTGTGAGGCTGCATTTGACAATGACAGGGTAGGTATCCTCTAAAAACCAAGAAGGGGTGGGGTACGCCTCTCAGGCTACCCTTTGAAGCTCAGTAAGGGGCTGGCTACAACCCCACATGTATCCTGCACAGTAGAGGAACACCCTTCCCCTCAACCAAGGTCCTTTTGTGAGGAATATACATCACTGCAGAGCCATTATTAGTTAGGTGACCCTTGACCCTGGACACTGGCAGAAAGGCACATTTGGCTTAGGCAGGAAAATGCCAACTCAACCGCAACAACAACACAGTGATGGACCTAATAATTGAATTATTCTCAGTCACTGGCAATTGCTCGATTCTAAAAGTGGCATTTTCAAAATAGAAATTCAAAATCAGAATTCACCATTAAATAGGATTTTAAATTACAATTGGAATGAGTGGAAAAAACAATTACACTAGCTGTTCCCAAAATGAATTTAGCACTTATTAAATGTAATTAGGTAAACCAGTGTTAATTTATGGGCATCCAGCTTTGCCAGAGTGAAAAACTATTTTGGAAATTTTTCTCTGCCAGGACATATAAAACTTTAAATATACATGCCCGTCTTTTAAAATACCATGCACTCTACCCTATAAACATCTAGGGCCTACCTTACTTAACTTATTAGAATCAAAACGGAAGGTTTGGGCCTGGCAAAAGATTTATTTTGGAAGGCTAAAATTGTACTTTAAACTGCACTACAGGCAGTAATGGCAGGCCTGAGACATGTTTTGCAGTACTACTTTAGTGGTTGGAACAATGAGAGTTGCAGACACCTTTTAATTTACAGGCTCTGGCTACATTTAGTACTGTATATTAAGGATGTATAAGTAAATTGAATATATCAAGCAGGTGTATATGCATTTTTCCATGATTGGAAGGGAGAGCACAAGCAGTTTACAACTGGTTAGCAGGAGTAAAGTGTACAGAATCCTAAGCCAATAAAATGGGTACAGTAAAAGATCTCAAAAATCTGGGGGGCATATGTACAAGGACCGGTGATAACTATCGCTAACGCGAGTTAGCGGCAATTTTTTAATCGCTGCGTACCGCCGAAAACTATCGCCATGTTAGCGACGTATTCACAAGCCGTCGCTACATGGTGATAGTTTCTCATCTCGGCGGAAATTGTCAACGTTAACAACAGCGTTACGGTGATAAAAATCTTTCCGCTAACGTGAAAAAAGTGGCGGGAAGCCAGTCAGCAGCCAGAAACTGCACACTAATTAGCGTGACGCCACTTTTTTTCACGTTAGGTGGGAAAAGCGACTACAAAACGCCCGCGAAGTATCACAAACAGAAAAACAAAACAATTCTGAAGAACCAACCGTGGAGGAAGCTGGACCCAGTACTGCAGGAGACAGCAACCCCCCAAACAGCCAGGAGGACCAGCCAGAGACCCAGGATAAGGGCAAGGGGAAAAGGAAAACCAGGTTCAGCCAGCAAGAGAACCAGGTCCTGGTTGTGGAGGTGACAGAGAAACAACACCAGCTCTTTGTCAGCTCCACTGTGTCATTGGGGACCAAAAATGCAATATGGCAGGCCATCGCAGCCAAGGTGAATGCTGTCGGAGAGGTGAGGAGGACAGTGAGCGACTGCAAGAAGCACTGGCATGAAGCTAAGCGCAAGACCAAGGAGAAACTGTCGACCAATCGCAAGGCAGCACTGCAGACCAGATGTGGGAGTCCAGCGCTACAGGATGAGCTGGATGCGTTGGAGGAACAGGTGTCCGCAGTCATCTGCGAGGAGTTGGTGGTTGGAGTCCAGAGACAGGATAGTGCTGAACATGACCAGCCACATCAGCAACAGGGTGAGTAACAACCAGGGACTGGGGGGATAGGGTGGATGGGCCCAATGTCACTCATGCCCAATTAAATATCTACCATTGCACACCCACAATGACTGCAGATCTTGTCCCAGATACTCTTGGCCCTGGGGGTATAGACACATATCACCCTAGTCAACAAATATATTGCAAGACACCTATTGGTCTTGGAAATCTGCACAGAAAAGTAATTCAGAATATAGCCTAAGATTTATAGCAGACCACAAAATAAGGGCAACATGAAAGAACAAAGGGGCACATTGCCTGGAGATGTGGCAGGGTGTCAAAATGCCCCCCATGCCACCACCAATGTCAGCACACATTCACCATTGTGCAAGGGTGTCTGAATTGATTTGCTGATTGTATATGTGCATGAAGGGGGACCTTACTGCACATACACATTCTTGCACACAACTCAGAGTGCTGACATTGGTGGTGGCATGATCACTTATGCACATAATCAGTCGCGTTCACAGTGCATCCTCTTATTGTCGTCAAAGAGATGCAGCCCTGTGCAGACAAATTGTATATGCGTGGTGTTGAGGCAAGGGGGCCATTTTGACACCCTGCCGCATCTCCAGGCAATGTGCCCCTTTCCTTGTTCATGAGATGCAGCCCTGTGTAAACCAAGTGAGAAAGCATGTAGTGAGTCTGCATACCATAAACACATGCATTGTCACTACATAGTGATCATTCAGCCTTCTGTCTAAAAGGTGCATATCCCACAATGCACACATTCAGCACAGTTGAGTCAAAATGTGAGGTCATACCATAAGCAGGGGGGACATGCCTTCAATAGTACAGTGCATGGACTACACATATCAGGAATGTGTCACCATAATGTTTTACTACATGTCTTGTCTGTGTACCTTACTCACAGAAGTAAAAAGTCCCCGTAAAGAAGTATGACAAGTCAAGTATGACACCAAGCAAGAATAGCAATTTAGCACCAAAGAATGTCACATTGCTAAATGGCACCATCACCCCTTAGGTCAAAATGCACTCCTCTACTCTCAAGTGTACACATGTGCCATACCAAAAACAGTATTCTACATTAGTCCTGGTGTGAGTTGCCCATTACACCTTGATCTGCATGGAAACAAGTATTTTGGGAAAGTCAACAGTGTCAGTGAACAAATATGCAGTCATGTCTGTTATCATCCGCACACAAACCCTGGCATCCAATAATCTGAAACAGGACAGCATGTATCATCCATGTGACCAACTGCGTGGCACATACCCAAACACACATCATGATGTTGGGGGGGCTGCTAGGGCCTGAGCACCACCAATAAACCTTTGGAAGTCCACAGCCCTGAAATCTAGGCCCACTTACACACTACATGTGGTGTCAACGTTGAGGGTAATGGATGTTGTTACTGTCTGTTCAGCCTTCAACAACAATAGAAAGTCACGCTGCACCATACTCACAACGGTTAAGCCAACAGGAGGACAGTAAACAATGCATGCAAGGAAAAACATGACCGACGACATGCACACAAGAGAAATCACAATAGCCAAAGCTATTTCTTTGTACATGTGTACTGCATTGTGCAGCACACATAGAAACAGCAATTAGTCCATCATTGCCAATGTGCCTGAAGGGGTCCTTCCTCACACATAAACATTCTCACACCAAACCCATGCACATGTGAAACTACCCAGCAAAGCTGCCTGTCTGTGAGCCACACTGACAAGGCAAGTGACAGTGCATGATGAAATGCATGCCTGCACCATAAAAATGTTAACATAGTGCAGGCCACGGTCACTGAAGTGGCTGAGTGTGGAGTTCATCCTTAAAGGAGCAGGTCACACTCTGTCACATCCTCGCGTCCATACAACCCCTGATGTAAGAATTACATCTGCTGGCCAACAATGCACAAGTGTCACAACTGTGACCAAGACCCATATTTCCTCAAGCTTGCAACATCTCACCATTGGAAATGAACATAAGTGAAAGGGTCACTGGGTGAAAGGGATAAGGGGCAGTAAAACCAAAGCTGTACCATACCTGCAGATCAACATGCATCCATTAAGATGTCACCACTCCCTTTGACTTAACAAAATGAACAAGTATCTACACTATGTGTTTCATGGCAAATCAAGCATACCTCCCTGCCCATATCATGTGGCACATCACATCAACCCAGAAACAGTGGGACAGGCCTAATCATGGCACAACAACAATCATGTTGCATTGCCAACAGCAAGGTGTGGCACCATGCAATCCACCCCTCCTAAAAAGATCAATCTTGAAAAAGTATCAGGGTGTACTGAGTAGGGGTGACTCTCACACAATGCAGTGCATAGACACATAAATCTGAGCTAATCAACATTGACAACAATGTGGTACAAACTGCATCACTGTCACTACTGGACAGAGGACACAACTGGTGCTGCATGTGTGTAGAAATTGGTCACTCACATTTGGCATACTTGTAAACTGTGAGAAGATAATGTACAACTATAACGTCACATCTGTGATGTTGTACAATGAATCACTACCCGGCATGTAATAGGCATCTCCTCATAAACATTCTGAATGGACATTGTCATGCAGTCTGCTTGTAAACGTATCCAATGCATTATCATACTTGAAACACACATACAACTGCAGCTCCCCTTTACATTGTAGAGGGAGAAACATCACCTCCTGAACATCAGCCTGTCCCACTCTTCAAAGATGAAGAGCTTCCAACCATCAACCAGGCCACTCTCCAACAGCTGCTCGACTTAATTAGCACCCCATCTCCGGAAGCAGGGCCATCCAGTAGCGTCGTGGAAACTCCACCCCTGCACAAACCACCCAGCAGCAAGCACCTACCACCACAGCTATCTCCCAGGACCGTGAGGACCCACTTCTGGCATTTCAACGTCGTGTTGTAGAGGTCCAGCAGGAGATGGCTGGTCAGGTGCGGGTTGGGTTTGACAGCCTGGCGGCCAAATTAAATGGGGTACGTGGGTATCTCAGTCCCATTCGGGACCACATATAGACCATCACAGACACCCACAGTCCGCTCCATGCTCTCCAGCATTCCATGGCTGACATCGCTGGAGTACTGACTCAGAGACAAGAACAACTGTCCAGTCAAAGTGGCTCCAGCGATGTCAGCAAGGAGTTGCGTCACATGCAAATGATCATAGAGAACATGGAGCAGATGCAAGCCTTACAAATGGCTGCCATGGCTGCACACCACAGAGACATTGCTGGAATCTTCCATGCCCTGTAGCTGCTCATCACAGCATTGCTGCCTTAAGGTTTGGCACAGATGAATGCTGCTGCTGCTTCAACATCCACATCTCAGCCCCCTGATGTGTCCATGCCTCACAGTGGGGCAGTCAATCTACCACCACGCACACGGGAGGCACATGACACATCAGAGGATGAAGATGTGGATGAATCTGCATTATTGAAAAGAAGAAAGCGGTAGCATTCATCTATTCCAAATGGACTGTTTCTCCTTGGATCTGTGCCTAGCATCATGCCCCGGAACATCAGCTTCCACTGTCCCCAGATTCACTCTGCGACACTCACCTTGGACCTCGATATGGACTCCCATAATTTGTGTTGTTCCCAATGACACTGCAATCAGTCTGCTGACTGAACTCTGCCTCTTCCTCTGGACATGTTACCCCAAAGGACTCTGTCAGACCCTCCACTGGGCATCTATGTAATGTGGGGGTTGTTTGACTAAGTACTGGGCCAGTCTTCACCAAAGTCAATGCACATGCAAATAAAAATATTGAAGTCACACAGATGTGTGTTGCCTATGACCATTCAAGTATAGAAGTCTTGAAAAATGTTGGGCCAGTGAATCCATCAAAACGTACACCGAGGGACATATGATAAATGTTCATGTTTAACTGCGTCCCCGATAGACAATGAGATGACCGGATATGTGTGAACTAGCCGTCCACTCATTGCTCAAATACAACATTATTGCAAGAGTCCACATTGCCCTACATACATAATGGGAATAGGCATGTGCGGAAATATATCCAAGTCAGTCGCATGCCCCAAGTAGTGTCTCCATTTGGCATTGCTGACAAGTCTCACTTGGCAGATCTACTCACATCCAATGGGGTGGACAAAGCTTGTTTTGATGGGGGTCATTGCATGTCACATACAAAGATAGAGCATACCATATTCAAATAGATAATGATTCGTAATGGCACATATCGACCATCCGCTATTGGAACCACAATGTCTGTTTCAGTGAAGTTGTATTTGCAATAGGGACCTATCCTAAAGTGCAAGTCCTCAGTCAGCCACTTCCCATGGCTTAACAATGCCTTGGAAATAAGGAACCCTCTCATGCTGTGCTCACTCTGAAAGTAGAGGGCAATGTGTCCAGGGATGTGTAGTGCACTGCAATTAGAATATAGTCAGATGCTGTACCACCATTTCAAGGGTGGCATCGCTATGAGGCAATGCCAAAAGTAACATCTAGAAAAAGTGAGTATGACACTGGAACCACAGGGAGCATTGCTACATTTCCCCTCCTGTTTGCTGCACAACTGTGTTCTGCCTTGTGCCGTGCACATTTGATCCGCAAAATGGCAACATTCTGCATGGGCAGGAAGGTGAGCCTCCCTGCACGGGAACATCTAATTTCCATAATGTTGACACACTTGCACTACGCAGCAAGTGTGCCTATGTCTGTGCATGGTAGATGGACTCTGCGCCAGGCTAATGTGAAATGCATGTTGGGGCCGTAATCTGGGGAACACAGCGCATACATCCATCTTCATGATGGATAAGAGTTGCAATGTCAATGTTTGCTCAAGGCCATGTTCCTACATTGTGTTGTAAATGGGCAACAATGTGCTGTCCAACTCTGTGAGTCACACATAAGATGTTATATTTCACAAAGGAGTGACCCTAGCCTAGGGCACAACTCCTACTTGCCACCCTGTAATCCATGCAAGTTTCATGTGCTCAAATCAAATGGATCCTGACACTTTCCGTTCAGCTAAGTAACATGTCATGACCACACGTACACATTCAAATGATTGTTCTGTAATTGAATAAGTAGTATACAAGAGAAAAAGCACCACTCCACCAAATCACTTCTGACATAAGTGCAACCAGAATTCAAAAACAGTAAAAATGTATTATAAATTAACAAAATTAACTACCCTAAACTAACACTAAGCACTACTACAACTAACCTATTCTTAACTAACTGGAACTAAGTGAATGCTAATCTAAACTATCTACCGTAACTAGTCCTAAACACGCAAAACATATCTAAGACGTCAACCCCCCCTCCCACTCTTAAGGCACATCATAAGACAGGACAAATATATCTTAGCTAAACATAAACTAACTATACATTTATCCTTCACAACTTTTTATTTTTTTATATAACAACAAATACATCAACCCCCTACCCAAAGGGAAAGGTAACTTATCCCCAAATACTACAAGAGAATAAAAATCTAAAACTATGTTAAAATCCTACACTGCCTATTCCTGCACTAAAACTACACTACCTACAATTAAAAAACTTACCTAGCACTAACTATTAATGTGAAAAAACATTGGGGGAATAGAGAAAAGGGGGATGGATCAACATTGTTCATAGTCAAAATGGTAGACCCAGGGCAGCCTTAATGTCCTGCAGGTGGGTGGTGTGCTCCGCCATTTCAAGTTCAATTTGGGCCAGTCTAACGTTCATGTCCATCATGCAGCGACGGTCTCTCATGGTAAATCCAACTCCTTGTGTCGGTGCTGCAGATGGCATTGTCCCTTGTCCGTGTGACTGTGAGGGGGCACCAGATTGTGTGCCGGATCCAGACGCAGCAGCTTGTCTGTGTGGTGTCTCGGGGTGATCTGATGATCTCTGTCCATGTCGGGACCCACGCCTGTCACCAGAAGGGCCCAGTATGGCCTGTGTGTCCCTCTGCATCCGGTGGAGTACTACTTCCGACACAGACTTCCACCTCTCAGCTGCCCGGTCAGCTCGGTGCCTCCTCTCCATGTTGCAATAGCCCTTGGCCACCCTGCATATATGCTGATATCGGTCTTTAAGGACCTGAAACACATGGGCCTCCTCTGGCAACATGTTGTCTGTAAAATAAGAGCAATGACAATATGTGAGTCCTGATGACAATGTCAATGTTCTCCATTTAACTCTGAAACACATGGTCAGTGAAACATGGGAGCCTACACTCTAACAAAAGATTGTGAATTTCGAAAAGTGACATGGATAATGCAATGTTGATTTAAGGATCAGCTACAACATGATGGTGACACTGACATAACAGTGCATGGCATGTGACATGCAGTGTCACAACACAATGAGACTGTCAGTGTCAAATGATGGTGTTGTCACATACCCTGACTGAGGGGGACATGTACAATGAATTGGAGGAGAGAGGCATTGGCCATCCGGGTGTAGTGCCTCGCTCCTCCACTTCTGTAACACAGGACTGCACCATATGTACAATGATGTGGTGCAACCCTGCGTGTCCCCAGACAATGGCGTGCAGTTTATCAACTCAGCGCTAACACAGGCACCCTTGCACAAGAGTGCAAGGGTGTCTGTGTGCAGGGGAGGATTGTTTATGTGTAGGAAGGTGTCCCTTCCTGCACATGATCAATCCTGGAAAAGCCCTACTGTAACTTTTATTTGTGCTGCATCAAGCAGCACACATGGAAGCATCAAAATCACATTTTTCATTTTATTTGTACATGCACAGGAAGGGACACCTTCCTGCACAGAATCAAACTATGCAATTGGTCTTTTTCCATGTGTGCTGCACAAGGCAGCACACATGGAAAAACAACGTTAGGTGGCTGAACATTGATTTGTACATGAGGCACAGCCCCTCTTGCCACCACAAATTCACAATAGGTGATGTAGTGGTGGCGAGAGGGGCTTGTACATTTGCCCATGAGTCTTCCAGGGGAATGACCCCAAGGAGACAGCTTGACAACATCATTGCAATGCCAAAACATGGCAATTACATACATAGGGCCATCTTTGCAAGGTGGTTGGGGAGCATGACATTGGTATCCTTGGCTTAAACCTACGCACTGCAACTTCTTGAAAGCTGGTATGCAGCATACCTACAATAGTACTGTGCAGACCTGTGTCTGAGCCCACACGGCCTGAAAAACTCTACCTACTTGTGCATAATCTGGCCCACTTGCACAGTCATCTCAGTCAAGGATGCACACACATTCCATGTCTGGTCATACTCATCACCCAACACCACTCACATGTCTCCTCTCCTGTCTGTATGCTCTGTAATCCACATGCATGTGCTGTAGTGACAGAACCCATTGATATTTCTTGCATGGGTATCACTGACTGGGGATGTGCAAAGTTACATCCGGAAGACATATGCATTGCTCCATCTTCACTTACTGATTAGTTCACACTTCACACTTCCACGAAACATCATCACACTGGAGGCAAGGTACATGTGATACACAACAATACTGCATACTACTACGTAAAGGATTTTAGCCAGACATTCATCACATCTCACAATGACAATATTTAATGGGTGAACTCACCAGTGGCGTGTGGGTCCCTGAAGGCGTCGATGTCCCCCTGTGTGATCAGTAGTCTGCCAGCTGTGAGACATGAAAAGAAATGTGTGTTGGTATCAGACGTAAATTCACACGTGTCCTATTCATCATCCGATTCATCAATATTAATGACAATGCTCTGTAACTGTACTATTGCAGTTCAGGTTGCATACATGATTGTGTCTATGTTGCCTGTTATTCCCACAAGACATGATAATGCAGAGTCTGGCAACACCAGACAATCCTGCTTGCACATTTGCACATTTTGCATACACTACTTGTGTGACACATTCCCAAGGCCCCGTTTCTCTTAACAACATCATGTTCTCCATGGTCTTTTTACAATAGCATCGCTGAAGATCGCACAAGGGTGTGTCACAACTATTGATGGGGTATGACACTCTGGAGATGTCCTATTTTAAATGACCAATTTTTCCTATCTCATCAAACGGTACACAAAACCTAGGTACAAGGGCATCGTACATAGGAGGCAGCGCCAAAAGTTAAGGTCATGGAAAATCTGATACTCACTTTGCAAAATGAGGAGAAATGCATTATTTCTCATCCTTTTTGCTTTTTCCAAGTGTGCACACATTGAAAAAGCAAAATGCCTGGGATTGTTTATGTACAAGAAGGTCACCCTTCCTGTACATGAACAATCTTTGCCCTGCACGCAGACACCCTTGCACTATGGTGCAAGGGTGCCTGGGTTGGCACTACACTGTTAAGTGTTGCGTCAGCGCTGGGGGAAACGCAAGCCTGCACCAAATATGGTGCAGCCTTGCATTTGAGAAGTGGCAAAGTTAGGCATGAAGGCATGACGGCTAACGCCTCCCTCCGCGACTTTCTGGAACATATACCCCATTGTGTTACAGACAACATTTTTGATTTGTTACTAAAGTGATCATTTAACAATTTTGACGTTGTACTTACCACCTTTTAGGCCAATGAGGCCTCCCAGGTGGTCCAACATGTCACCCGCACGGCCCACGCAATCCTGCCATTGGTGCTTCCATTGTCAGACAGTCCTGTCCACACCGAAGACCCACAGCATCTGACTCCTCACATGCTCCCACCTCACCTTCCGCACACGTACGGCATATCCCTGGTTGATCCAACCCCCACTCTCAACCATCAAGGGCAGGTAGTACTTAACTAGCCAGAGGAAGCCCCCCAGTGCCCCCTCCAAACATCCTGCCCTCCCTACCCACACCCATCATCTCCCTTAACACACCTAAACCCACTCCTACAAACATAAAGCCCAAATATATACCCGAACAACTAATAATTATGTAAATTACCCCTTGGACAAACACCCAACAAGATTTAGTACAAGACGCAAAAAACATGTAAGGACAAGTACACAAGACTTCACAGAGACACTAGGTACAGTTCACAGGACACAACAACACTCTCAAAATCCAACATCACAAGCACACAACGCCAAACACCTCCAACACTCTCCACATTCACCAGCAGTGTGCTCAAAAGAGAAAGTGAAAGTGCACATTATTCCTACAGTACACAGGATGTATGCTGACATCACTTCCTGTGTGTTTGCGGCCCATTTTTTGACTTTGCGTTGAGAATCTGCACGCAAATTGGCTTTAGCGGTAATATTCCGTGTTGTTACATGTATTTAGCGATTATTTTCCATAGCCATTATGAAAAAATTATCGCGTTTGCATTAATGCGGCCAAATTTTGGTCGCTAAGTGCAAGTTGTTCCTAAGATGAACAGGATTTGATGACATTTCATCTCTGACCCCAACACACACCCTAAAATTCATCTTTGACCCCAACACACACCCTAAAATTAATCTTTGACCCCAACACACACCCCAAAAATTCATCTTTGACCCCAAAACACACCCTAAAATTCATATTTGACCCCCAAAACACATACCCACCCTAAAACTTACATATCACCATTACTAACCGCACAATGTTTAACTTTCACTTGTCAGATATATGAACTTATGCAGAGAATAAACAGGCACACAAGGTTTTGGTGTAGTGAAATTTTATTGCACAAACTATGCTTATGTGCATTTTCCAAAGAAAAGAAAAGAAAGGGATGTCATATTTTGACGTGCTTATGTGAAGAAATTATCAATAATTCGTTCCCTCCATGCTGTTCCTGCAGCAGAAGCTGTGGTGTGTGCAGCATCTGTCTCATCTTCCTGCTCATCCTAAGGATTGTACGGTTCATCCGGCACTTCAAGCCATGGCACAATTGTGCGGACACATATGTTGTGCAAGACGCAACATGTCAGGATTATTTTGCACACTAGTTCTGGGCTGTACAGCAGTCTGCCGCCTGATATGTCGAGGCACCGGAACCTTGACTTAAGCACGCCAAATGTCCTTTCGACAATGGACCTGGTGCGTCCAAGGGCAACATTGCACTGTCTCTGTGCCTGTGTGTCTGTGGCTCTGAGGGGTGTCATCAGCCATGGAGAGAGTGCATATCCTTGATTACCTGAAACATATAATTGCAGAGATGTGTCCATTAGTGTTTGTGCCTGCTGTGTTTGCAGAGTTTCTATTTTGGGGTGTGTGATTTGTGCTACTTTGGAAATTCAGGTTTGTCATGTGTAGCTACAGACAATTGACCAGCATCATAGCAAATTAAATTGCCTATACTTCACAGCCTACACATCACCATGGTGGCATTGTCTGGATCCTGTGTATTGCCTCCATTTTGTGACTGTCAGGATGTATGTTTAACTCGTAAATGGATTACAGTTTGTTTACAGGCCCATTGCACATACTGATCCTCTCATGTGCACATATTTAATGGCGTGCACCATTGGCACATGTGCCTGCTGACACATCCCCCTTAAGGTTTTTGACGATTACTATTTTGGGACATCATCTATATGCCTCATTGTGAGTGATTGTGCTGAGGGTTGCTGTGAGAGAGATTCCTTGTCTGCTAAACGTTGAAGTCATTGTGGGCTAATTACATCCACCTTGCCCCAAAGGTGGGTCAGTGTTTGAGTGACAGTGGCACTGCTACCTGCTGCAATGTACTCACTGGGACATGTGATGACAACGTACATATGCATTGATGTCCTTGTGCATGAATTGACTTTGACTCTGCATGTATGCATGTTTGAGTAATACCCATCAATATTTCAGTGTGTGTCAGTTAACATTCAACACACATTGTTATTTCAGCTTTTGTGCATCATATTGCTGAACGTCACCAGGGTAGTCATATGCATGGTATACTTGGCTAAGGTAGTAGAGCCCTTCACCTAAGCCGCAAGGGTAGAGAGGTATTCCCGGGTGTGGATATGTCCTACAAAATGAAATACTATTCACCGGAGGTATCCCATCCAGTGTAATGATAGCTCGGCACTGAACTCTCGTGGCGTCAACCGCTCAAATGCAGGGAAGGACGCAATTCCGTTTTGTTAAATAACCCTCACACACTCTAGTGGTGTCATGCTTCATCTTCGGGTTCACCCGGAATCATAAAGGTCAGGGTGTGCTTAACCATATCTCAGGGTGCACTTAAGAGAGATAGGCCAGGGGGTCTAAAGATTACTAATCCTCCTACGTCTCCAGGTATCCCTTTGATGACTGAGTCGCAGGGAATGTGAGAAAGAAAATGAACATATGTCATCAGGAGATGATGGTCCTCATGCCATGCCAACATGTTTCACCCCTATTGGGTGGCCCACATGGGTCCTGGGTTTTCTTAATGGCAAAATGGGCTTACCTCCCTGGGTCTTCAGTGGGGGTGTTTCCCTATCTTGTTTTCAATTGAGGGCACAGACAGATGCACTCTTGTGAAAAGGTGGAAGGTATGCTTATCTGCCATCCAGTTCTGCAGTGTTTTCTGTGCGCGCTATTAAGGTGGATTTAATGTGTTTCAACGGCCTGCGGTTACAGGGGGTAGTCTTGTGTTCACACTTCACTCATAGGTCCTGACCCTCCATCACACCTACTTGGTTCCCACCTCTCCCAGCATTTGCAAATGTGTGACGGAGGGGCAGGACCTTTGAGGAAAGTTTGTCTACAAGGCTACCCCCACTAACCGCTGTCACTTGTGTTCTTGTGTATGGTAGGTGGACCTGTTACAAGGCATGTTGTATGACATTTGCTATATGTACATTATCACATTTTTGAGCTACATGATTGGGGACTTGAGGTGTGTGGTGTGTTCAGTATGCAGTTAACGACGAGCAGTCCATTTCCATATGTGCCATTCTCAAACCGCTGATTGATGATGCATTGTCGAAAGATGTAGGAGTCATGCACACTCCGTGGAAACTAAGCAACAACATTGGTGAACGAGCCCCGGTGGTCCACAATTGCCTGCATGTTAATGGAGTGTGTGTGCTTCCTGTTCCAGTAGATGTGTGCAGTGTCCGAAGGATGCACAAGCAGAACTTGGGTGCAGTCAATTTCCCCCAACACATGCGGGAACCCAGCAATTGCATAGAAGCCTTGGTGGTGTCAAGTTGTTCTTGCGCAGTTTTGGGGAAGCGTAGGTGCTGTGGCGTCAGACTGATAATGGCATCCAAGACAGTTGGGAGGAACCTTGAGAAGAATGACTGGGAGACTCCTGCAACTCTGGCAGTAGTTGGTTGGAAGGTAACAGAGGCCAACATGTGCAGCACTGCTAGTAGCTTTGTCTGAGGAGGGATGTTGGTGCTACGATGTGATGGTGCCTGCAGCCTGGGGGCTAGCTGGGTCAGTATGTGGAGGATGGAGCTCCTTTTAAGCCTGTAGTGGGCTATCACATCCTCTGGCGTGAGGTCTATCAGGGTGGTGCATTGGCAATAGACCTGCTGTCTTCTTTGGCGCTGACTCTGTGGTGGTCCTGGAGGCGGTGGCGGTGGTTGTTGTGGTGGTCTTCTTGGGGCTCCGAGCTGCAAGAGTAGTATCTCCATGGCATCAGTAGGTTAGCAAATGAGGATCTGTGGTAGTTTCACTTGTGTCCTGTATTTTTATCACCATTTTAAGACCACCTTTTTTCTGGTCTTAAAATCCAGCCGCTAACGGGCCTTAGCGGCAGTTTTTGGAAAGTATCGCCGGACCGGGAATCCCTTGTAAATATCGCAAAGTGGGGTTAGCGGCCGTTTTTGCACGGGAACGCCTACCTTGCATCTCATTTTCGTTAGCTATCCCTAACAGCAGTGGCGATAGGAAAACCGGACGATTTCAAAAGCAAACTGTTGCTAACCGCGGTTAGCGGCAACTTGTACATATGGTGATAAAAAAAAGGCACCGTAACGTCAAAAAATTGACACTACGGCGGCGTTAACTCCTTGTGCATATCCCCATGGGTGCCTTACAGAAAGGGAAAAGGGAAAATTTCCAACATTGGGCTATACATTTTTAAAAACATTTTCAAAACATTTAGATATTATTTTTATTCATTTTTTAAAAACGTGTGGGTTTTATTTAGGATTTTATCCTATCTGTCAAAATGGAAAACATTTACATATGTATTATTATTATTATATACGACAAATGGTGTTGAAAAAAGCTTCTTCTGATGGTGGATACTGCCAAGCCAAACCAACAATAACCTATAGACACATTAGGCCATATTTATGGCAAAGTAAGTTAAGTAACGCAACATAGTGCAGCAAGTTACTTTGCTGCACTGCTTTAGGAAGAAAGGGTAGGGATGCACCGTATTTAAAAGAATATGGTGCATTTCTGCCTTTGTCCGTGCTGTGGTGCTGCTTTGGCTGCCTAGCACCAATGCAGGCACCCTTGCACCATGGTGCAAGTGTGCCAGTGTTGCATGCAGGATTGTTTCGGTGCAGAAAGGGGCACCTTCCTGCACCAAAACAATCCTGAGAGGCATATTCCTCTTTCTATGTGTGCTGAAAAATGCAGCACACATAGAAAGAGGGAGTAACGAGGAGAAATAAAGATATTTCTCCTCATTAAGCCTCCCTTGGGAAGCTGTATCTTTTTGAGGCATTCCCAGGTTTACCACTTTTGGTAAATCTGGGATTGCTTCAAAAACCATAGGAGTTGCGTGGGAACACCCATGCAACACCCATGGAACTCAATCACAGGGTAGAGTAACGCAATGCAGTATTTTTCGTTGCTTTGCGTTACTCCAGATCTATGAAGCCACTCAGGGCTACACGAGGTGGCCTCGTGTGGCTTCATAAATCACGTTTTTGTTGTATGTTGACTCCAATGTTATTCTTGCACTGCCAATGGAATCTTGCTGTAATGACATAATATGGAATGTTGGGAGTCAAATACACACAGTTGGCTGGGCTGAGCAGCATGCTGTCTGCTCCTGGTGGGGTCCTTATTGTGATCTTGTAATCTTCCTGAATAAACCTCCCTGTACCACACCTACCTGCATGGACTTGATCACTACAATGTTTGGCGACGATCTTGAAGCGAACCTGCGTTTGTCACCTCATCAAACCTCAAGCAACAGATCACCTCAAGTAAAGCTAAGGCAACTGGCATCCCTGACCCCACCAGTGACCTCTACATCGGTCGCCCACAGCAGTCTGCCAGTTGTTCCTGTGCGTCTGGGGAAGTGCTACTTCACGAGCTGCTCTTTCAGTTTTGGGCGTCTACTCCCCACCTTCTCTATGTGTTTCTACTGTGCTTTCTGTGAGGGTAAGCCTGCCATTCAACAACGTCTGCATCCTGTGCTGTGCCTTCAGTGAGGGTAAGCCTGTATTACTGTCTTCAGTGCCACACATCGTCGTCTACACTGTCTGGTGAAGAAGTGTGCTGTTTCATGTGTGCGCTAGCCAAGCTTTGAAGGAGACTATCTCTATGCCAGTACCACTTAAAGTGTCCTGCACTGTTCTACAATTCTGCGCTCTCTATAGCTGCTGCGCCTTCAAGTTGGGACAGTGTCTCCCTTAAGTGGAATTTACTTGCATACCCCTGAACATATTGTACAGCCTGTCGTGTTCAAGTGTGTTGGAGAGGAACCAAGAGTGTTGGAGAGGCAGTGACTGCCAGACCATTATTCAGTCATCTACAAAATCTGGCATCTTTCATGGGTGTGATCAGTTTATGAATGACAAGCATTACATGAGCAGCAACATTTAATTTGGCTGGACCGGCACCATTTATTTAATTCAAAACTCAACCGGCGTGGGACATTGATACCGGCATTTGCGCAGTTCTACACAGACCGCTAGCGAGTATAAAAAACTCAGCGTGGGACATTGATATTGACATCTGCACAGTTCAACAGGGAGAGCGAGCGAGTACAAAGTGTGTTGTATTTTGTGGGTTGGTACTTCTGCTTTGCTGTCACGTCGGAATGTGTTTGAATGATTTTTATCATTTCGAACAGAGTCTTCACAACCAGGGTGAGTTTTTACTTTTTGTCATTTGGCGGTGTTGGCGGTTTACAGTTACTGCAGCGTTTGAACTGGCATCTCGAGCCTCCAGATTCAAATCAGCGCCTCGAGCCCAGAACAAGCATCAGTGTGCGCAACCTACCTGTCTTTCGTGTGTCTGGTGTCGCGTAAGTTCTTGGGCCATTGTTCCCGCTGTTCGGAAGCTGCCTCTTGGTGTTGTCCTGCTCAGTGAAATTGAAGCGCACGCATATGCTGTGAGCCATCTTGTGCTGGCGTGCCCAGCGTGCCGCCATTTTATATTGACTTACCGCTGTTGCCAACCACGTTTCTTCATTGTCTTCTATCTTTGACACTACGCAGTGTTTCCGTGACTGGATGTGCAAGCGAAATCTTCGTCATCCAGAAAATTTTTGTGGGGTAAAGACTCTTTGTTTCAGGTAAAGTACTTTGCATGCCACGTCGTGGGATTTGTTTTTATGCCTTGGCACCAAGAAACCACATGTACTTTGTTTTATTCACTTTGTGTGCACATTTCACAACATGTTATGCGCACAGTTGAGGGGGCAAAGACAAAACCATCATCAGAGATACCCATGGTGCTGGTGTCACTCTCAGCTTGGAGAACTATTTTTTTTTAACCATCATCAACCGTTACGCATTTTGGTGTTTCTTTCATTGCACAACTCGGGTGAGTTGTCGCTCACTGGCGAGGATTCATTAAATACACTAATGGAATAACGTGTTTTGCATTTCGAATGACTTGTTTCATGCACATTTATAACTATTTTCTTTATTGGCTCTCCATTAGTGCCTTTCTCGCCCTGTGTATTTCTTTATCTTTTGGGTTTTCTTTCCAAAGGGTGATTTATCACATTTCACGTTTCTGTTCCTTACACCACGGTTGGCCCTACACGGTGTGTTGGGCTTGCATTTGTACTGTTCACTCACTATTTCTTACACGAGGATTGGGCTTCCATTTGGTTTATGGGGTCTAGGTATACACTATGTAGGTACACGCTTTCATGGTACACGCCGTCAAGAGTCCATGCATGCTATAAGTTTGGTGAGTTATCACATTTCACGTTTCTATTCCTTACACTAGGGTTGGCCCTTCACGGTGTGTTGGGGTTTCATTTGTACTGTTCTCTCACTATTCCTTACACGAGGATTGGACTTCCTTTTGGTTTATGGGGTCTAGGTATACACCATGTAGGTACACGCTATCATGGTACACGCTGTCAAGAGTCCATGCATGATATAAGTTTCCCTACTCGGGAATTGCAGAGGGTTTCTGTCCCATCTGCTCATTGTACATTCGTACACGTCTCACATGTGCACAACTTTATTCTGTCTTCCTCCTGGGAGCTATGCGAGGGTTTTTAGTCCTTTTCGCATTATAATATGGGTTCCTACTCATATCTGTTTGTTGACATCGCTCAACCTCTCTTAGTTTTCACGATGTCAATATTACAAAGACTATTGTTTCTATGGGTCTTAGTCCCATCTGTTACTGCTTTAATCCCTTATCTTTGAAGGGTTTGCTTTTGGGTTATAGTCCTCCCGAATTTCACATATAGGTATGTTTTTATTTTATTGAACTTTCTATTATTAATATACACTGTTGTCTTTATATTATATTTTGTTATTATGTATTGATGATGGTGTTTGACGTGGGTGAGGATTATCCTTTACTTTTCCTCATCTTCCTTGTTTTCTTTCTTCATTTCTGTTCCTTTTGTGATGTTTTCTCCTGATGCCTTGTGTGGATTCTGAGCTTTCCTCTGCTTTTGTGCCGTGTTTTCTTTCTCTGTTTTTCCACATCCTGTAGTCCGGAGTTTTGTTGGTTCTTTCCTCTTTTGCCTTTTTACATTCCTGTTCTGGCCAGTGGGTATGTTTTGGGGCAGTTGTTCGTGGTTACTTCTCTCTTCTTCTCTGATGATTTATTTCTTCCCTTTGCTCTTGTGTATAAAAGGGAGGATGGTTCTTATGTCTTGGTTTTCCTCTCTGCTTTGCTTCTTTCATCCTTTTCTGTTGCTCTCTTCTTTCAATGGTTTCATGTTTCTGATTTCTTCCGTTTCTCTTCTTCCCCGTTGTTTCTCCTCTTCCTCGTTCTTCTTTCTTCTTCCCTCATTGTTGTTTTTTATATATATAGAAGAAAGGGGGATATGTTGTATCTTGACTCCAATGTTATTCTTGCACTGCCAATGGAATCTTGCTGTAATGACATAATATGGAATGTTGGGAGTCAAATACACACAGTTGGCTGGGCTGAACAGCATGCTGTCTGCTCCTGGTGGGGTCCTTATTGTGATCTTGTAATCTTCCTGAATAAACCTCCCTGTACCACACCTACCTGCGTGGATCACTACAGTTTTGGACTAGAGTCGTGCTTGCACCACGTTGCCTCATGCAAGAGCGATGCAACTCTACTTATAAATATGGCCCCTTGTATCTTACATTTCTACAGCTCCCTGGATAAATCCTTCATGTAAAAATTGTTTTAGGTTATGGGCTGGGACATCTTTTTAAAAATGGTGTGTTGATATACTTGCCCTGATCTTTGGATGTCTTATGAAATTTTCAGGTTCAAGCTCTGGCCAAAGAATCTTAAGACGGTCACATATATTAAACTCAGTCACCATTATGGGAAAACATCATGTCTAATATACATAAGTGCAGTTGCAACACTTTTTATGTGCAACAAAGGATTGGGATTCTCATCAACCACTTGCTGAAAAGAGCAGCTTATAATTATGTAAACTGCCATAATAAATCTGTAACAGAAATGTTTTTGTCAACTTACATTTACAGTATTATACCAATGTATTCTATTGAAGCTTGGGCTATTTGGTAACTTATTTAATTAATGAGTTTCATATTTTTATTTTTTCATCTGAATATGGATTGAATATTTGTCACTGTTGTGATGCAATAGGCATTTTTCAGAAATAAAATTTGCAGCAAAGTCTAATTCCAGCTGTCACCAATAACTCCAATTCGGAAAAAAACACCTTAAATGTCATAAAATACATTTTTTGTTGATTTTTAACTACGTCACAAAAGTGTTGGATGTGCCTTTAGTCTTTTTGCCTCTGCTTGATATCCTATAACGCTTGTAATAATGTGTATGGTATATCTCTTCTGCTTGTGATAGATTTAATTTCCTGCAAGCCTCTACATCATGGCATAACATTTTTTCTGATATTTAAATTGTTAAAATAGAACATGTATTTATTAGGAATTATACATTAAATGAAGTGTATTGGTGCATTTTAATACACTTAGTCACTTTTTGCTGCTACATGGCCTTCAGATCCCTATCAAGATTTAGTAGGCTACAGCCAGAATACACTGTATCACTTGGGGTTAGGGAATGCTAGAGATGAGGTTGAGAGAACTTTCCAAGATTATTTAGTGTGATTAGGTGTGTCCACCATGGAAGATACTCCCATCATTTCCTATAGTGCATTCTTCTGCACCCATAGACACCCTCATGTCACACTTGCCCAGCAATGGACAGCAAGATTTTTCTCTTCTAAAGGGGGCTGACTTACAAAGAAAAGGGGGGAACACAAAAAAAGTGATTGATATATGTTGATTGAAACCACAAGAAACAGACGTATGTCTCTATGTGTCCATTTATTTATCTATTGTTATGAATGCCATTTTGTTAGATGTGTTTGTACTCACTATAGTAACAGTAATACCATCCACCTTAATCTAACTGGATCCAATTAAATGTAGTATTGTCAATGTTGTCTGGATCCTCTCCTATATTTTTAGTCCAGTTAATATAAAATAATTTGGAAAACATGACAAACAATTTTATTTTAAATGTATAGTCCTGATTTAAAGTTTATCTGATGGGTACTCCATCACAAATGTGGCAGGTATACCATCAGCCTCACATTTGTGATGGAGTTCCTGTCCACAAAACTCAAAATCAGGACTTAGTGGCCAATATAAAAATGTTGTTTAATATAATTATTTAACATATATTTAGAATCATTTTGGCTTTTTAAATCAATGTTAGTCATTGAGAATGCAATTGATGGGCACTACACCATACTAATAATGTATTGTTAAGTACTCAAATTTGTTTTAGTAGTTATGGGCTAGTGTCAAATTGTAATATAATAGTGATTCTGTCAAAATATTACTCTGGAATACTGTTGTTTATGAACAAGTTACTCATTACATAAAGTCACAAAGTACACAGTCTATGAATACATATATTTACGATCATTGGGAAAGTAAACATGGCTGTAAATTTTTTAAAGGCACTTGAAAGATAGAATAATTCACTTTTAAATTAACCACAATAGCCAATGACTCCTGTGCCTCTGATACTGCCAGTTCTTTGCACTTATAAGTCATGCTAATATGTGATTCATTAGAACGTAGGATGGCATAGTTTGTCACACAATCTTCCCATGTCACAGGCTATGCCTGCATACCTTAAAAGAGTAATATATTTGGATTTGCTAACAGAAGAAACCTTATTGTATCCTAATTTAATTTAAAATATTACTGATAGTAGAGGACATTAATTTAAATAGAATTACATTTTTCATTTAAAAAGGATCAATACTAAACTAAATAATTTCATAAACATATATATTCACAAAAAAAACAAAGGTTGCAGGGCAAGACCCCTGAACTTCTGGTCAGGAAACTGCCCTCCCAACGTGCAGCTCCACTGTTAGTGCCTCTGCCCCTAGCACCACTGCTGAGCGCTGTTCGAGGCCCCTGTGCCTTGCTCCGCTCCTGTCTCCTTTTCCCTACTTCCTCTGTCCCTCGGTGTGCCTTTTCCTTTTTGCCTCCCCTGTCTTGCGTTCCTCTGTATCTTGTCAGTTTCCTGTTTGTATCTTGACTGTATTTTGCTTCCTTCTGCCTCTTTTCCTCTGCCTGCCCTTTTCTGTTTTGGCCTCTTTTTACTCTCTGTGCCATTTTCTCCTGCCGCTGCTGCCCCCGAGGCCCTTCCCTCTCCGGTGTTCTCCTGCTCCCGCACTCCTCGGACTCCTACTTAATGGAGCCTGTGCCGCTGGCATGCCGAAGGTGCGCCAAAGGCAAGCCCGTCTGCGCCCGTCCGTGACCAGTGCCAGGGACCTTGGTCCTCCGACCCGACAGCACTACAGCCCCTTAGCTCTCCACTCACTCAACACCGGCAAGAACAACAACTGCAAGCTTTCCTCACCTTTCGACACCCATGGACCCTTCACCTGCCGACACTGGTGCCACTCCTTATCCTTAGCCTCCAACCTCCAGCAACAACTCCATCGCACCTCAAACCCTGCAATGCATCCTCCTCAATGTCCGTTCCCTCCACAGACACCCGCAGAAATCTGGGACCTCCCCGATGCTGCATTCCTCACAAAAACCTGGACTAACTCCGCCTCAGGACCTGACATCGCGATTGCCATCCCTGAAGGCTACAAGATCACCTGGAAGGACTGCCCCAACCACCGCTCACAAGTCTAACATCCGGCTGAGTACCTACACTGACGGGCCCACAGACCTGATGGAACACCTCCACTTCAAGATCAGACCAACCCGACCACCACCCTCTGAGTCACCCTCATCTACAGACCCCCATACCCCATACACCTTTCACCTACTCCATCACCGACATCATCACTCCGCAAGCCATCACCTCCACCGACTACACCCTGCTGGGAGATCTCAGCTTCCACCTCAACAACATCCAAGACCCCAACTCCACCTGCCTCCTGGACAACCTCCTCAATCAGACACAAACAGATCTTATCAGAACCCACGCACTCAGCAGGACAAACCCTCGACCCCATCTTCACAGCAGGAAACTCCATCACCTTCAGCCACACCTCCGAACTCTCATGGACGGACCATTTCTGCGTCCACTTCACCTTCAAAACTAACATCACCAGCAAACGCCCACACCAGCTCCAGCGCAGGAATCGGAACAAGATCTCTGATGACCAGCTAACCGCCTCCCTCAGCAGCTCCGCTCCCACCGCCACAGACGATGACCCAACCCCCGCTGCCCGCACCCTACACAACTGGATCACCGACTGCGCCAACACCATCGTCCTCCTCAAGAAAACTCCCAACCCACATGCCAAGAGACCCAGCTGGTTCTCCACCGAACTCTGAGAATCTATACTAATCTGCAGATGCCTCAAAAAGTTATGGAGGAACATCAAAACCACAGCAGACCTCGACACCTTGAAAGCAGTCACCGCCACTCACCACAAGCTCATCAGATAGTCAAGGAAGAAAGCACTCCAGGACAGAATCTCCACCCACGCACACAACAGCAAGGGACTCTTCGGCATCATCAAAGAGTTCGCCCAACCCAACAGTGAGACAGCAGGCATCCCATCCTCCCAGGACCTCTGCGACAGACTCAGCACCTTCTTCCATCCTAAAATCAATACCTTCACTGACAAATTCGATGATGACAACCTACACACGGAACCTACACCCACCGTTCCCCACACCACTCAGCCGACACTTGACAGCTGGACCACCCTCACCATTGAAGACACCCCAAAGACTATGACGTCAACCCACTCCGGAGCCCCCACGAACCCCTGCCCCCACTACATCTACCACAGAGCCACCAACATCATCGCCCCCAAGCTTCAACGAATCATCAACTGCTCCTTCGAGACTGCCTCCTTCCCCGACGACTGGAAACACGCCAAGATCACCCCTCTCCTGAAAAAACCCTCGGCGGACCCCACCAACCTCAAGAACTTCAGACCGATATCCCTACTCCCGTACCCAGTGAAAGTCATTGAAAAAGCCGTCAACAGCCTTCATAGAAAAAAACACCATCTTTGACTCCTCCCAATCAGGCTTCAGGATAAACCACAGCACTGAAACTGCCCTTCTCACCACGACTGACGACATCCACTCCCTCCTCAACAGAGGAGAGACTGTGGCCCTCATCCTCCTGGACCTCTATGTAGCCTTCGACACAGTCTCACACCGCATGCTAGCCCGCAGACTCCACGAAGCAGGAATCCGGAACAAGGCCCTCAACTGGATCCTCTCATTCCTATCTGGCAGAACGCAGCGGGTCAGACTCCCACCCTTCCTCTCGGATCCCACACCGACCACCTGCGGAGTCCCCCAAGGATCCTCCATCAGCCCCACTCTGTTCAACATCTACATGGCCCCACTCGCACCCATCGTCAGATTCCACAGACTCAACATTGTATCCTACACAGACGACACTCAACTCATCCTCTCCCTATCCAACGAACCCAATGTCTCCAAACACAACTTTCAAAAAGGAATGGAAGCAGTCGCCAGGTGGATGAAGAACAGCTGCCTACAACTAAACTCGGACAAGACCGAAGTACTTATCATGGGCCCACACCCGAACCCCTGGAATGACACCTGGTGCCCCCCCGCCCTCAGGAACCTGCCCACCCCCACGGACCATGAACGCAACCTCGCAATCATCCGTCACTTCCTCCTGTTTCCACACCCTCCATCTCCTATGAAAGATCTTCAACTGGATTCCCTTCGGACACAGGAAAACCGTCACCCACACCCTCATCAGCAGCAGACTGGACTACGGCAATGCACTCTATGCCGGAACCAACAAGAACCTCACCCGCAAACTCCAGAACGTCCAGAAGACCTCCGCCGGACTAGTCCTCAACCTACTGCGCCACTGCCACATCACTCAACACCTGCGGACACTATACTGGCTTCCCGTTCAGAAGAGAATCACCTTCAAACTTCTCACCCATGCCCACAAAGCCTTCCACAACACCGGACCTGTCTGCATGAACCACTGCCTCACGCTCCACGCACCCCAAAGATCCCTCTGCTCAGCCCAGCTCTCCCTCGCTACGGTGCTGCGCATCAAGAAGACCAGAACAGGAGGGCATTCCTTCTCCTTCCTCACTGCCAAGGCATGGAACACCCTTCCTCTCCACCTCCGACAGACATCAGCACTCCCCAAGTTCTTGAAGGATCTCAAGACCTGGCTCTTCGACGAATCACTGTGATCATCTAGGAGCAGTGCGTCCCCTCAACCCCCCACAATGCCTTTAGACCCTTTTGGGTGAGTAGTTGTGCTTAACAAACCCCTGATCGATTGATTGATTGATTGATTGATGTTATAGTTAAGCTGACATTTGAAACATGCAAGACCAGTGAAATTCAGCAGTTATAGTTACCTGAGCTAAAGATAACTTGCACCCTTGCAATGCACTGCTTATGCCCTCACATATTACATCACTTATGACATGGTCAGTGACACCACTGATAACATCACAAATTACATCACCTAGTGATTGTGAGTGTTTTCTCAAAGTTTACTAGTGCTAAACATATATACCAAGGTACCACAAAAGCTAAATTAGTATACTTTGTGTACTACTAATGAGTGATACTATTTCTAAAATATATTATGTGAGTGGCTGAGTGACTGTGTGTATCAGATGTGAGTGGGTGTCTGAGGGACTATTTTGATGTGTAAGTGGGTGTGTGAGTGGCTGTATGGGTGAATAGCTGTATTTCTTAGTGAGTGGGTGTGTGAGTAGCTGTATGGCTGAGTGAGTGGCTGTGTGAGTAGCTGTATTGGTGAGTGAGGGTATCTCTGAGTGACTGTATGGGTGAGTGAGTGGCTGTATGGGTGGATGAGTGGGTGTGTGAGTGGCTGTATATGTGACTGAGTGGCTGTGTGAGTGAATATATGGGTGAGTAATTGGGTATCTAAGTGGCTGTATGGGTGAGTGAGAGGGTGTGTGAGTCTTTATGGATGAAGGAGTAGGTGTGTCAGTGGCTGTATGGGTGAGGGAGTGTGAGAGTGGGTGTATGGGTGACTGTACACTGTTGTTAGAAACTGTATAGGTGAGTGTATATATTTGTTAGTATCTGTATGACTAAGTGAGTGGTGTGTGAGTATCTATATTGGTTAGTGAGTGGTTGTGTTAGTGCTGTACGGGTGAGTGAGTGGGTGTGTGAGTAGCTGTATGGGTGAGTGACTGAGTGTCTGAGTGGCTGTATGTCTGTATTATTGGGTGTGTGAGTAGCTGTATTGTGAGTGAGTGGGTGAATAGGTAGGTGTAAGAGTGCCTCTGTCAGTGGCTGTATGAGATAATAAATGAGAATATGACTAGCTGTATGGGTGAGTAGGTGGCTGTGTGAGTGGCTCTTTGGGTGTGTAAGTGGGTATGTGAGTAGTTAATTGAGTGACTGAATGGTTGTGTGAGTGGCTCTATGAGTGTGTGAATGGGTGTATGAGTGCCTATATGAATGAGTGAGTGAGTGTGTGAGTACTTGTATGGGTCTGTGAATGGGTATATGATTGTGTGTGAGTGGGTGTATGAGAGTTTTTATGGGGGTGTGAATGGAGTGCTTCTGTGGATGATGTAATCAGTGATGTAACTGACCATGTCATGAGTGATGTAATATATGAGGTCATAAGCAGTGCATTTCTGGGTGCATAATTTATAGTTAGCTCAGGTAACTATAACTGCTGAATTTCTATGGTTTTCTACAAGTAAAATCTAAGCCTACCTATAATGTCCCTGTAACCTTTGCTTTTTTGTGAATTTATAAGGTGTTTTTAATTCTATTTCCTAACTGTAACAACCTTGTCACCTTTGTTTTTCTCAGAGAATTTCTACACTTTTTAAAATTCTATTTCCTAACTATAATGTTCCTATAACCTTTTTTTTTTTTGGATCACTGACATAACATCGACATTCTTAATATCGACCTACAAAATTATCGACGCACAAATATCGATAACATAAATATTGATATGCTATACTTAGTTAGAAAAATACACAAATATCGAGACATAAATATCGTCAAACACAAACATCGATATCACTAATATCGACATCAATAATATCGTTATAACTAATATCATTAACATTAAATAAACATACAAAATAACACAAATATCAAAAACAAAAATATAGATCACACAATTATCGTCAAAAAAAAATATCAACACCTTAAAAATATTTCAAATAACACAATACCTAACAAATAAAATATAAACAATATCACAAACACACACACCATATTAACCCTGTGCGTGCGTCGGACGGCCGCCGGCCGTCTGACGTCACGGTGGGCGTGTGCGGAGGACGGCCGGGGGCCGCCCGAACCACGCCCACTCATAAATCACCCGCACCGCGGCGGAATTCGTGCCGCGGTCAAGGGGTTAAATGAATACAATAAAAATTAAATATATTATTAAAAAAATAACTTTAACAAAAGTAAATCCCCCAAATTAAGTCCTCTTTACAAACAGAATATATAAAATAAATAATTATTTTCATACCTTAAATACAATATAAGTTACAAATTACATACTATCATACTTTTAAATAAACAAAGAATAATAAAAACTGTTAACTGAACATTAATTAGCATTTCCCAAATAAGGAAACAACTGCCAAAATAATTGACAAACATTAGTAACAGCCAATGAAAAACACCTACATCTTAAATAACCCAATAAGATTTAAAGAACAATTAAACAAACACTATATAAACTAAAGAAAAATTAACATTATTTTATGCTACAACAACAAACACAAGAATAAGGGAATTCTCTGCCGGATTGCCTCTACAACATTGGACTTCCTCATTGAAAACTCTGATTTCAACTTTACAAAGTAAGGAAAATATGAATCTAATGTTATAACTTTATAAAATATAAGTAAAGTACTTTTTACAATAATTAAATAATTAATATAATATTTATTTTAATTATATCTTCTCTACAGAAACGCCAAACGACACTCAACTAACTACAAACAACATCAAAAAAACACCTTGCAAAAAAAGTAAGTATATATTACAATTATACTAATGTAACAACTAATAATCCCAACCCAAAGACCCCACTAACCACACAAACCCCAAAATACAGAAAATGCTGTTAAACAAATGTATTACAATTATATGTTTTTTCTACAGAAAATAAAAGGAAACACTAAAGCCAAGCACCAATAGAAACATTTCAACGTCAAAAAAGTTCTACACATTAAAACATGTAAGTATAATTTTGTATATGAAAATCTGTAATACAATAAAAACATTTATAATATATGTAATATTTTTTATATAAATTTCTCATAGCATTTGAAACATCAGAATGACTGAAGGTGCAACATTCATTACTTCACAGAAAGGAAAACTTTTATTATGCTATATGGGATATGCCTACACCCAAGAAAAACAGACAGGCAACAAAATTAATTGGAAATGCAGCAAATATTATGCAAATGCATGTTATGGGAGGGCTACAACAAAAGAAACTACTGTATTAAATGTTAAGGAACATAACCACCCCCTAACATAGCTGAAATTGAAGTAAGAGATGCTTTAGAGACTCTCAAAGAAGCTAGCACTAACTCTCAAAACCTAATACTGAAATACTAAAATACATACTACCCTGAGTTCCAGAACATGTAACTGGCCAATTACCCTCCTTCTCAACGTTGAAAAGACTAATAGCTAGAACAAAGAAATCAACTATGAACACCCCACCTGCCCCCAAAACTTTCAGTGAAATTCAAATACCACCTGAACTCACTGTAACTGATACTGAAGAGCAATTTCTTCTTTATGACAATAAATCTAATGAAAAAAGGATTATAATATTTGCAACTCCCACAAACTTACTTAAACTACAAAATTGTGAGACATGTATGATGGATGGAACATTTAAAATATGTCCCAAACCATTTTACCAAATATACACAATCCATGGACAGTATCACAATAGCAACATCCCCTTTATATATGCCCTGTTACCAAACAAACAAACAACTACCTATTTAGAACTCCTAACAAAAGTAAAGCAAGAAACTAATAACTACTACCCTCAAAAAATTATCATAGACTTTGAACAGTCAATGATACAAGCCATCCTGAAAAACTACCCTCAGACCGCACTACAAGGCTGCTATTACCACTTTAATCAATGCATATGGAGACACCTTCAAAAATCTACTCATAGGGCCCGATTCCGATCTCGTAAGGAAGGCCTCCAAATGGGATTTGTAAAGAGCAAATCCGATTCGGAGCTTATCTTTCCGTCCGAATCGTCCCCCGTTCCGAACAACCAAGTACGGTGCGAGTATCTCATACGCGCCGTGCGAATCCTTTATGAACCTGCCCTTTTTGTGGATGCTATCAGTGAGCAGGGGTGGCGTTGAAGGTTGAATGGGACTGTTATATTCCATATAGGTACCCCAATATAGGCTCTGGTAACATCCGAACCTTTCACCTATATTCGTCCCTACATTACATACATAACGGGCTGCTAGGACTGCCCCTTTACCTAGTTATGGTACTGCTTACAGAACGTGGGGTTTTCCCTGAACAACAGCCTCATACATTATGCATGAGGATTCTTGGATTCTTGGAAACTCAGCAGGACTACCACCTCCTGCATAATAACTATGTACAAGGTAAATTCCCGACGTCATCCTAAGTCCGACAAGTGGCAGAGCAAGGTAGAACCCTAGGGGAGACCTTTGGGTATATAAACATCACATCTTGCTGAGAGAGTGAGAGGAGATCAGGACTTCCCGGCCGACACACTGACGCGAGACGCTGAGATTCCTGCATGCAGATACTCCAGCTCGCAGTGGTCTAACATCCCTTGCCGGGTGTCCAACTCGAGACCAAGACAGGGTCCCACAGTCTCTCACTTCAGGTAATGGGGTTGACTTTATCCTAAAGGGATTCTTGGCTTAACACCTACACACATGCTAGGTACACTTAGGTACATCTAGTTAGGGCAGCATCGTAGGAGTACGCATTTTATTGTAATGTATTTTATATACCCGCCTGTATTCATGGTTATAGCAAAATGGTAGAAATCTACCATCCTTTTACTTTCTTAGTGCTTCTAATCATTTATATCTGTTATTGTCTAGTCGTTGTTTCAGCACACCTATTTTACACTAGAATAACAACTGTTCCATATATGCTTATTGAAAAACGTCCATATTGTTTATTTTGTGTACCTCTCTGAGACTAGGGGGCCGATTACGATGGCGGTCAGAAAAGCTACCCGACCGCCGTGGTAGCGGAAATTAACTGTCCGCATGTACCGCGGGAAAACCGGCGGTCAGATTACGATGAACCGCCAGAAAAATCCGAATGCGGCGGTCGGAATCCACAAAAGACCGCCGGGAGTGTGCGGAGCAGGTAAAAGTCTGTCCGCGGCGGTCTGTCCTGCAGCGGAAACGCCCGAAACTGCCGCACGGCCAGCGGAGTGACCGCATGTTGAATTAGGATACCATTGCGGCGACAGCGGAACGATCAGCCCTTTTCTGACCGCAGCGATCACAACCATTGGTGAATGGGAGAGCTGGCGGAAGGGCCGTTGCATTCCGACCAGTGCGATCGCAAGCATCGATGAATGGGAGATCCGGAGGAAGAGCGGTTGTATACCCACCGCCGCGCTCGCTCCGGAATAGCAATGGCGGACGAAAACAAAACACACAACAAGGCTACCATGTGTGGCAATTAACCTGGCTCAGCCTCAAAAAACACCTAACACACTCCAATTACACATCCCCATGGCACCAAAAAAATACAAATCCCAGGTCAACCCAAACAACACACCTGACAGGAATACACCATTTTGACCCACCCACATTGCTGAGTATAAAACCAGCCCCTTCCCTGACAACAATCCTTTGCACTACTCCACAACTGAAGGGTCCAACCCCACAGCACAAAGGATAGGCAAATCTGCACACATCACACCAACACAACAACACACACACCACACACATCACCACCACCTCCTGCACACCTGCACCATTAACCCATTTGCACATCACACACCATGTCAAAGACGAAAATGCCCAAATTCACTGACAATGAGTTGTCACTGATGGTAGATGAGGTAATCAGAGTAGAACCACATTTGTTTGGAAACCTGGTCCAACAGACACCATTAGCCACCAGAACGCAAATAGGGCAAGGATAGTCAGCAGGGTCAATGCAGTAGGGACCATCCCGTGCACCAAGAAGGAGATCATAAGGCGGTGGCATGACCTCAAGAGCAAGGTGAAAGAGAAGAACAACAAGAACCGTGAGCTGGCTCAGAGGACTGGCTGTGGCCCTCCCATTCCACTGCAAACATTCACGCATTGGGAGGAGAAGGTGCTTGGCATACTGCACCCAGAGAGTCTCTCAGGAATACCCAGGGGAGTGGAGGCTGGTAAAATGTCTACCATCAGACTGCTATGTACTGTCTTTCACAACTACAAAACTTCACCTCCCAGGTCAAAATGCATGCATGTGCACCACACTCTCCCGAACACATGTTTCACAGTTCAACATCCACTCCCTCTGATTCAACCAAAAGGTAGCTAGCAACATTACCGTGGGGGCAGGTGTACAGGCAGCCAGCACTACAACTCCCACCAGGTCCCCTGTCCCAAAGCACACCAGGATGCAGCACTCCCCCACCCCACCCAGAAGCAAGTGGCAGACATTGCATTCCCCTCATCAAGCTAACAGGTAGGTAGCCATCTTAACAGGGAGGGGGTGGTTGTGTTTGGGAAGCCTGCACTACAACTCCCACCAGGCCCCCTTATACCAAAAGCACACCAGGATGGAGCACTCCCCCCACCACACCCAGAAGCAAGTGGCAGACATTGCATTCCCCTCATCAAACTAACAGGTAGGTAGCCATCTTAACAGGGAGGGGTTGGTTGTGTTTGGGAAGCCTGCACTACAACTCCCAACAGGCCCTCTTGTCCCAAAGCACACCGGGATGGAGCACTCCCCCACCCCACCCAGAAGCAAGTGGCAGACATTGCATTCCCCTCATCAAACTAACAGGTAGGTAGCCATCTTAACAGGGAGGGGGTGGTTGTGTTTGGGAAGCCTGCACTACAACTCCCAACAGGCCCCCTTGTACCAAAGCACACCAGGATGGAGCACTGCCCCCACCCCACCCAGAAGCAAGTGGCAGACAGTGCATTCCCCACCTTCACCAAACATGTATGTAGCCATCTTGACAGGGAGGGGGTGGTTGTGTTTGTGAAGCCTGCACTTCATCTCCCACCAGGCCCCCTTGTCCCAGGGCTCACCAGGATGGAGCACTCCCCCCACCCCACCCAGAAGCAAGTGGCAGACATTGCATTCCCCTCATCAAACTAACAGGTAGGTATCCATCTTAACAGGGAGGGGTTGGTTGTGTTGGGAAGCCTGCACTACAACTCCCAACAGGCCCTCTTGTCCCAAAGCACACCGGGATGGAGCACTCCCCCACCACACCCAGAAGCAAGTGGCAGACATTGCATTCCCCTCATCAAACTAACAGGTAGGTAGCCATCTTAACACGGAGGGGGTGGATGTGTTTGGGAAGCCTGCACTACAACTCCCACCAGCCCCCTTGTACCAAGCACACCAGTATGGAGCACTCCCCCACCACACCCAGAAGCAAGTGGCAGACATTCCATTCCCCACCTTCCCAAACATGTAAGTAGCCATCTTAACAGGGAGGGGGTGGTTGTGTTTGGGAAGCCTGCACTACAACTCCCACTAGGCCCCCTTGTCTCAGAGCTCACCAGGATGGAGCACTCCCCCACCCCACCCAGAAGCAAGTGGCAGACATTGCATTTCCCTCTTCAAACTAACAGGTAGGTAGCCATCTTAACAGGGTGGGGGTGGTTGTGTTTGGGAAGCCTGCACTACAACTCCCACAAGGCCCCCTTGTACCAAAGCACACCAGGATGGAGCCCCCCCCCTCCACCCCAAAGCAAGTGGTAGACATTGCATTCCCCACCTTCACCAAACATGTAGGTAGCCATCTTAACAGGGAGGGTGGGGTTGTGTTTTGGAAGCCTGCACTACAACTCCCACAAGGCCCCCTTGTACCAAAGCACACCAGGATGGAGCACTGCCCCCACCCCACCTCGAAGCAAGTGGTAGACATTGCATTCCCCTCATCAAACTAACAGGTAGGTAGCCATCTTAACAGGGAGGGGTGGTTGTGTTTGGGAAGCCTGCACTACAACTCCCACCAGGCCCCCTTGTACCAAAGCACACCAGGATGCAGCACTTCCCCCACCCCACCCAGAAGCAAGTGGCAGACAGTGCATTCCCCACCTTCACCAAACATGTAGGTAGCCATCTTGACAGGGAGGGGGTGGTTGTGTTTGGGAAGCCTGCACTACAACTCCCACCAGGCCCCCTTGTCCCAAAGCACACCAGCATGGAGCACTCCCCCACCCCACCCAGAAGCAAGTGGCAGACATTGCATTCCCTCATCAAACTAACAGGTATGTAGCCATCTTAACAGGGAGGGGTGGTTGTGTTTGGGAAGCCTGCACTACAACTCCCACCAGGCCCCCTTGTACCAAAGCACACCAGGATGGAGCACTCCCCCACCCCACCCAGAAGCAAGTGGCAGACAGTGCATTCCCCACCTTCACCAAACATGTAGGTAGCCATCTTGACAGGGAGGGGGTGGTTGTGTTTGTGAAGCCTGCACTACAACTCCCACCAGGCCCCCTTGTCCCAGGGCTCAACAGGATGGAGCACTCCCCCACCCCACCCAGAAGCAAGTGGCAGACATTGTATTCCCCTCATCAAACTAACAGGTAGGTAGCCATCTTAACAGGGAGGGGGTGGATGTGTTTGGGAAGCCTGCACTACAACTCCCACCAGGCCCCCTTGTACCAAAGCACACCAGTATGGAGCACTCCCCCACCACACCCAGAAGCAAGTGGCAGACAGGGCATTCCCCACCTTCACCAAACATGTAGGTAGCCATCTTAACAGGGAGGGGGTGGTTGTGTTTGGGAAGCTGCACTACAACTCCCACCAGGCCCCCTTGTCCCAGAGCTCACCAGGATGGAGCACTCCCCCCACCCCACCCAGAAGCAAGTGGCAGACATTGCATTCCCCTCATCCAACTAACAAGTAGGTAGCCATCTTAACAGGGAGGGGGTGGTTGTGTTTGGGAAGCCTGCACTACAACTCCCACCAGGCCCCCTTGTCCCAAAGCACACCAGGATGGAGCACTCCCCCACCCGACCCAGAGCAAGTGGCAGACATTGCATTCCCCTCATCAATGTAACAGGTAGGTAGCCATCTTAACATGGAGGGTGGTTGTGTTTGGGAAGCCTGCAATACAACTCCCACCAGGCCCCCTTGTACCATAGCACACGAGGATGGAGCACTCCCCCCACCCCACCCAGAAGCAAGTGGCGGACATTGCATTCCCCACGTTCACCAAACATGTAGGTAGCCATCTTGACAGGGAGGGGGTGGTTGTGTTTGTGAAGCCTGCACTACAACTCCCACCAGGCCCCCTTGTCCCAGGGCTCACCAGGATGGAGCACTCCCCCCCACCCCACCCAGAAGCAAGTGGCAGGCTTTGCATTCCCCTCATCAAACTAACGGGTAGGTAGCCATCTTAACAGGGAGGGGGTGGATGTGTTTGGGAAGCCTGCACTACAACTCCCACCAGGCCCCTTGTCCCAGAGCTCACCAGGATGGAGCACTCCCCCCACCCCACCCAGAAGCAAGTGGCAGACATTGCATTCCCCTCTTCAAACTAACAGGTAGGTAGCCATCTTAACAGGGAGGGGGTGGTTGTGTTTGGGAAGCCTGCACTACAACTCCCACCAGGCCCCCTTGTACCAAAGCACACCAGGATGGAGCACTCGCCCCACCCCACCCAGAAGCAAGTGGCAGACATTGCAATCCCCTCATCAAACTAACAGGTAGGTAGCCATCTTAACAGGGAGGGGGTGGTTGTGTTTGGGAAGCCTGCACTACAACTCCCACAAGGCCCCCTTGTACCAAAACACACCAGGATGGAGCACTCCCCCCACCCCACCCCGAAGCAAGTGGTAGACATTGCATTCCCCACCTTCACCAAACATGTAGGTAGCCATCTTAACAGGGAGGGGGTGGTTGTGTTTGTGAAGCCTGCACTTCAACTCCCACCAGGCCCCCTTGTCACAGGGCTCACCAGGATGGAGCACTCCCCCCACCCCACCCAGAAGCAAGTGGCAGACATTGCATTCCCCTCATCAAACTAACAGGTAGGTAGCCATCTTAACAGGGAGGGGGTGGTTGTGTTTGGGAAGCCTGCACTACAACTCCCACCAGGCCCTCTTGTCCCAAAGCACACCAGGATGGAGCACTCCCCCACCACACCCAGAAGCAAGTGGCAGACATTGCATTCCCCACCTTCACCAAACATGTAGGTAGCCATCTTAACAGGGAGGGGGTGGTTGTGTTTGGGAAGCCTGCACTACAACTCCCACCAGGCCCCCTTGTCCCAGAGCTCACCAGGATGGAGCACTCCCCCCACCCCACCCAGAAGCAAGTGGCAGACATTGCATTTCCCTCTTCAAACTAACAGGTAGGTAGCCATCTTAACAGGGAGGGGGTGGTTGTGTTTGGGAAGCCTGCACTACAACTCCCACAAGGCCCCCTTGTACCAAAGCACACCAGGATGGAGCACTACCCCCCTCCACCCCGAAGCAAGTGGTAGACATTGCATTCCCCACCTTCACCAAACATGTAGGTAGCCATCTTAACAGGGAGGGGGGGTTGTGTTTTGGAAGCCTGCACTACAACTCCCACAAGGCCCCCTTGTACCAAAGCACACCAGGATGGAGCACTCCCCCACCCCACCTCGAAGCAAGTGGTAGACATTGCATTCCCCTCATCAAACTAACAGGTAAGTAGCCATCTTAACAGGGAGGGGGTGGTTGTGTTTGGGAAGCCTGCACTACAACTCCCACCAGGCCCCCTTGTACCAAAGCACACCAGGATGGAGCACTCCCCCCACCCCACCAGGAAGCAAGTGGCAGACAGTGCATTCCCCACCTTCACCAAACATGTAGGTAGCCATCTTGACAGGGAGGGGGTGGTTGTGTTTGGGAAGCCTGCACTACAACTCCCACCAGGCCCCCTTGTCCCAAAGCACACCAGCATGGAGCACTCCCCCCACCCCACCCAGAAGCAAGTGGCAGAAATTGCATTCCCCTCATCAAACTAACAGGTATGTAGCCATCTTAACAGGGAGGGGGTTGTTGTGTTTGGGAAGCCTGCACTACAACTCCCACCAGGCCCCCTTGTACCAAAGCATACCAGGATGGAGCACTCCCCCACCCCACCTAGAAGCAGGTGGCAGACAGTGCATTCCCCACCTTCACCAAACATGTAGGTAGCCATCTTGACAGGGAGGGGGTGGTTGTGTTTGTGAAGCTTGCACTACAACTCCCACCAGGCCCCCTTGTCCCAGGGCTCAACAGGATGGAGCACTCCCCCCACCCCACCCAGAAGCAAGTAGCAGACATTGCATTCCCCTCATCAAACTAACAGGTAGGTAGCCATCTTAACAGGGAGGGGGTGGTTGTGTTTGGGAAGCCTGCACTACAACTCCCACCAGGCCCCCTTGTCCCAAAGCACACCAGGATGGAGCACTACCCCCACCACACCCAGAAGCAAATGGCAGACATTGCATTGCCCTCATCAAACTAACAGGTAGGTAGCCATCTTAACAGGGAGGGGGTGGATGTGTTTGGGAAGCCTGCACTACAACTCCCACCAGGCCCCTTGTACCAAAGCACACCAGTATGGAGCACTCCCCACCACACCCAGAAGCAAGTGGCAGACATTGCATTCCCTCTTCAAACTAACAGGTAGGTAGCCATCTTAACAGGGAGGGGTGGTTGTGTTTTGGAAGCCTGCACTACAACTCCCACCAGGCCCCCTTGTACCAAAGCACACCAGGATGGAGCACACACCCCACCCCACCCAGAAGCAAGTGGCAGACATTGCAATCCCCTCATCAAACTAACAGGTAGGTAGCCATCTTAACAGGGAGGGGTGGTTGTGTTTGGGAAGCCTGCACTACAACTCCCACAAGGCCCCCTTGTACCAAAACACACCAGGATGGAGCACTCCCCCCACCCCACCCCGAAGCAAGTGGCAGACATTGCATTCCCCACCTTCACCAAACATGTAGGTAGCCACCTTAACAGGGAGGGGGTGGTTGTGTTTGTGAAGCCTGCACTTCAACTCCCACCAGGCCCCCTTGTCACAGGGCTCACCAGGATGGAGCACTCCCCCCACCCCACCCAGAAGCAAGTGGCAGACATTGCATTCCCCTCATCAAACTAACAGGTAGGTAGCCATCTTAACAGGGAGGGGGTGGTTGTGTTTGGGAAGCCTGCACTACAACTCCCACCAGGCCCTCTTGTCCCAAAGCACACCAGGATGGAGCACTCCCCCCACCACACCCAGAAGCAAGTGGCAGACACTGCATTCCCCTTATCAAACTAACAGGTAGGTAGCCATCTTAACACGGAGGGGGTGGATATGTTTGGGAAGCCTGCACTACAACTCCCACCAGCCCCCTTGTACCAAAGCACACCAGGATGGAGCACTCCCCCACCACACCCAGAAGTAAGTGGCAGACATTGCATTCCCCACCTTCACCAAACATGTAGGTAGCCATCTTAACAGGGAGGGGGTGGATGAGTTTGGGAAGCCTGCACTACAACTCCCACCAGGCCCCCTTCTCCCAGAGCTCACCAGGATGGAGCACTCCCCCCACCCCACCCAGAAGCAAGTGGCAGACATTGCATTTCCCTCTTCAAACTAACAGGTAGGTAGCCATCTTAACAGGGAGGGGGTGGTTGTGTTTGGAAAGCCTGCACTACAACTCCCACAAGGCCCCCTTGTACCAAAGCACACCAGTATGGAGCACTCCCCCTCCACCCCGAAGCAAGTGGTAGACATTGCATTCCCCACCTTCACCAAACATGTAGGTAGCCATCTTAACAGGGAGGGGGTTGTGTTTGGGAAGCCTGCACTACAACTCCCACAAGGCCCCCTTGTACCAAAGCACACCAGGATGGAGCACTCCCCACCCAGAAGCAAGTGGCAGACATTGCAATCCCCTCATCAAACTAACAGGTAGGTAGCCATCTTAACAGGGAGGGGGTGGTTGTGTTTGGGAAGCCTGCACTACAACTCCCACAAGGCCCCCTTGTACCAAAGCACACCAGGATGGAGCACTCCCCCACCCCACCCCGAAGCAAGTGGTAGACATTGCATTCCCCACCTTCACCAAACATGTAGGTAGCCATCTTAACAGTGAGGGGGGTTGTGTTTGGGAAGCCTGCACTACAACTCCCACCAGGACCCCTTGTCCCAGAGCTCATCAGGATGGAGCACTGCCCCCACCCCACCCAGAAGCAAGTGGCAGACATTGCATTCCCCTCATCAAACTAACAGGTAGGTAGCCATCTTAACAGGGAGGGGGTGGTTGTGTTTGGGAAGCCTGCACTACAACTTACACCAAGCCCCCTTGTCCCAAAGCACACCAGGATGGAGCACTCCCCCCACCCCACCCAGAAGCAAGTGGCAGACATTGCATTCCCCTCATCAAACTAACAGGTAGGTAGCCATCTTAACAGGGAGGGGGTGGTTGTGTTTGGGAAGCCTGCACTACAACTCCCACCAGGCCCCCTTGTACCAAAGGACACCAGGATGGAGCACTCCCCCCACCCCACCCAGAAGCAAGTGGCAGACAGTGCATTCCCCACCTTCACCAAACATGTAGGTAGCCTTCTTGACAGGGAGGGGGTGGTTGTGTTTGTGAAGCCTGCACTTCAACTCCCACCAGGCCCCCTTGTCCCAGGGCTCACCAGGATGGAGCACTCCCCCCACCCACCCAGAAGCAAGTGGCAGACATTGCATTCCCCTCATCAAACTAACAGGTAGGTAGCCATCTTAACAGGGAGGGGTGGTTGTGTTTGGGAAGCCTGCACTACAACTCCCACCAGGCCCCCTTGTCCCAAAGCACACCAGGATGGAGCACTCCCCCACCACACCCAGAAGCAAGTGGCAGACATTGCATTCCCCTCATCAAACTAACAGGTAGGTAGCCATCTTAACAGGGAGGGGGTGGATGTGTTTGGGAAGCCTGCACTACAACTCCCACCAGCCCCCTTGTACAAAAGCACACCAGTAAGGAGCACTCCCCCACCACACCCAGAAGCAAGTGGCAGACATTGCATTCCCAACCTTCACCAAACATGTAGGTAGCCATCTTAACAGGGAGGGGGTGGTTGTGTTTGGGAAGCCTGCACTACAACTCCCACCAGGCCCCCTTGTCCCAGAGCTCACCAGGATGGAGCACTCCCCCCACCCCACCCAGAAGCAAGTGGCAGACATTGAATTTCCCTCTTCATACTAACAGGTAGGTAGCCATCTTAACAGGGAGGGGGTGGTTGTGTTTGGAAAGCCTGCACTACAACTCCCACAAGGCCCCCTTGTACCAAAGCACACCAGGATGGAGCACTCCCCCCCTCCACCCCGAAGCAAGTGGTAGACATTGCATTCCCCACCTTCACCAAACATGTAGGTAGCCATCTTAACAGGGAGGGGGTGGTTGTGTTTGGGAAGCCTGCACTACAACTCCCACCAGGCCCCCTTGTACCAAAGCACACCAGGATGGAGCACTCCTCCCACCCCACCCAGAAGCAAGTGGCAGACAGTGCATTCCCCACCTTCACCAAACATGTAGGTAGCCATCTTAACAGGGAGGGGGTGGTTGTGTTTGGGAAGCCTGCACTACAACTCCCACCAGGCCCCCTTGTCCCAGAGCTCACCAGGATGGAGCACTCCCCTACCCCACCCAGAAGCAAGTGGCAGACATTGCATTCCCCTCATCAAACTAACAGGTAGGTAGCCATCTTAACAGGGAGGGGGTGGTTGTGTTTGGGAAGCCTGCACTACAACTCCCACCAGGCCCCCTTGTACCAAAGCACACCAGGATGGAGCACTCCCCCCACCCCACCCAGAAGCAAGTGGCAGACAGTGCATTCCCCACCTTCACCAAACATGTAGGTAGCCATCTTGACAGGGAGGGGGTGGTTGTGTTTGTGAAGCCTGCACTTCAACTCCCACCAGGCCCTCTTGTCCCAAAGCCCACCAGGATGGAGCACTCCCCCCACCACACCCAGAAGCAAGTGGCAGACATTGCATTCCCCTCATCAAACTAACAGGTAGGTAGCCATCTTAACAGGGAGGGGGTGGTTGTGTTTGGGAAGCCTGCACTACAACTCCCACCAGGTCCTCTTGTCCCAAAGCCCACCAGGATGGAGCACTCCCCCCACCACACCCAGAAGCAAGTGGCAGACATTGCATTCCCCTCATCAAACAAACAGGTAGGTAGCCATCTTAACAGGGAGGGGTTGGATGTGTTTGGGAAGCCTGCACTACAACTCCCACCAGCCCCCTTGTACCAAAGCACACCAGTATGGAGCACTCCCCCACCACACCCAGAAGCAAGTGGCAGACATTGCATTCCCCACCTTCAACAAACATGTAGGTAGCCATCTTAACAGGGAGGGGTGGTTGTGTTTGGGAAGCCTGCACTACAACTCCCACCAGGCCCCCTTGTCCCAGAGCTCACCAGGATGGAGCACTCCCCCACCCCACCCAGAAGCAAGTGGCAGACATTGCATTTCCCTCTTCAAACTAACAGGTAGGTAGCCATCTTAACAGGGAGGCAGTGGTTGTGTTTGGGAAGCCTGCACTACAACTCCCACCAGGCCCCCTTGTCCCAGAGCTCACCAGGATGGAGCACTCCCCCCACACCACCCAGAAGCAAGTGGCAGACATTGCATTCCCCACCTTCACCAAACATGTAGGTAGCCATCTTAACAGGGAGGGGGTGGTTGTGTTTGGGAAGCCTGCACTACAACTCCCACCAGACCCCCTTGTCCAGGAGCTCACCAGGATGGAGCACTCCCCCCACCCCACCCAGAAGCAAGTGGCAGACATTGCATTTCCCTCTTCAAACTAACAGGTAGGTAGCCATCTTAACAGGGAGGGGGTGGTTGTGTTTGGAAAGCCTGCACTACAACTCCCACAAGGCCCCCTTGTACCAAAGCACACCAGTATGGAGCACTCCACCCCAAAGCAAGTGGTAGACATTGCATTCCCCACCTTCACCAAACATGTAGGTAGTCATCTTAACAGGGAGGGGGGGTTGTGTTTGGGAAGCCTGCACTACAACTCCCACAAGGCCCGCTTGTACCAAAGCACACCAGTATGGAGCACTCCCCCACCACACCCAGAAGCAAGTGGCAGACATTGCATTCCCCACCTTCACCAAACATGTAGGTAGCCATCTTAACAGGGAGGGTTTGGTTGTGTTTGGGAAGCCTGCACTACAACTCCCACCAGGCCCCCTTGTCCCAGAGCTCACCAGGATGGAGCACTCCCCCCACCCCACCCAGAAGCAAGTGGCAGACATTGCATTTCCCTCTTCAAACTAACAGGTAGGTAGCCATCTTAACAGGGAGGGGTGGTTGTGTTTGCAAAGCCTGCACTACAACTCCCACAAGGCCCCCTTGTACCAAAGCACACCAGGATGGAGCACTCCCCCTCCACCCCGAAGCAAGTGGTAGACATTGCATTCCCCACCTTCACCAAACATGTAGGTAGCCATCTTAACAGGGAGGGGGGTTGTGTTTGGGAAGCCTGCACTACAACTCCCACAAGGCCCCCTTGTACCAAAGCACACCAGGATGGAGCACTCCCCCACCACACCCAGAAGCAAGTGGCAGACATTGCATTCCCCACCTTCACCAAACATGTAGGTAGCCATCTTAACAGGGAGGGGTGGTTGTGTTTGGGAAGCCTGCACTACAACTCCCACCAGGCCCCCTTGTACCAAAGCACACCAGGATGGAGCACTCCCCCACCCAGAAGCAAGTGGCAGACATTTCATTCCCCTCATCAAACTAACAGGTAGGTAGCCATCTTAAAATTGAGGGGGTGGTTGTGTTTGGGAAGCCTGCACTACAACTCCCACAAGGCCCCCTTCTACCAAAGCACACCAGGATGGAGCACTCCCCCCCTCCACCCCGAAGCAAGTGGTAAACATTGCATTCCCCACCTTCACCAAACATGTAGGTAGCCATCTTAACAGGGAGGGGGGGGTTGTGTTTGGGAAGCCTGCACTACAACTCCCACCAGGCCCCCTTGTACCAAAGCACTCCAGGATGGAGCACTCCCCCCACCCCACCCAGAAGCAAGTGGTAGACATTGCATTCCCCTCATCAAACTAACAGGTAGGTAGCCATCTTAACAGGGAGGGGGTGGTTGTGTTTGGGAAGCCTGCACTACAACTCCCACCAGGCCCCCTTGTACCAAAGCACACCAGGATGGAGCACTCCCCCACCCCACCCAGAAGCAAGTGGCAGACAGTGCATTCCCCACCTTCACCAAACATGTAGGTAGCCATCTTAACAGGGAGGGGTGTTTGTGTTTGGGAAGCCTGCACTTCAACTCCCACCAGGCCCCCTTGTCCCAGAGCTCACCAGGATGGAGCACTCCCACCACCCCACCCAGAAGCAAGTGGCAGACATTGCATTCCCCTCATCAAACTAACAGGTAGGTAGCCATCTTAACAGGGAGGGGGTGGTTGTGTTTGGGAAGCCTGCACTACAACTCCCACCAGGCCCTCTTGTCCCAAAGCACACCAGGATGGAGCACTCCCCCACCACACCCAGAAGCAAGTGGCAGACATTGCATTCCCCACCTTCACCAAACATGTAGGTAGCCATCTTAACAGGGAGGGGTGGTTGTGTTTGGGAAGCCTGCACTACAACTCCCACCAGGCCCCCTTGTCCCAAAGCTCACCAGGATGGAGCACTCCCCACCCACCCAGAAGCAAGTGGCAGACATTGCATTTCCCTCTTCAAACTAACAGGTAGGTAGCCATCTTAACAGGGAGGGGGTGGTTGTGTTTGGGAAGCCTGCACTACAACTCCCACAAGGCCCCCTTGTACCAAAGCACACCAGGATGGAGCACTACCCCCTCCACCCCGAAGCAAGTGGTAGACATTGCATTCCCCACCTTCACCAAACATGTAGGTAGCCATCTTAACAGGGAGGGGGTTGTGTTTGGGAAGCCTGCACTACAACTCCCACAAGGCCCCCTTGTACCAAAGCACACCAGGATGGAGCACTCCCCCACCCCACCTCGAAGCAAGTGGTAGACATTGCATTCCCCTCATCAAACTAACAGGTAGGTAGCCATCTTAACAGGGAGGGGGTGGTTGTGTTTGGGAAGCCTGCACTACAACTCCCACCAGGCCCCCTTGTACCAAAGCACACCAGGATAGAGCACTCCCCCCACCCCACCCAGAAGCAAGTGGCAGACAGTGCATTCCCCACCTTCACCAAACATGTAGGTAGCCATCTTGACAGGGAGGGGGTGGTTGTGTTTGGGAAGCCTGCACTACAACTCCCACCAGGCCCCCTTGTCCCAAAGCACACCAGCATGGAGCACTCCCCCCACCCCACCCAGAAGCAAGTGGCAGACATTGCATTCCCCTCATCAAACTAACAGGTATGTAGCCATCTTAACAGGGAGGGGTTGTTGTGTTTGGGAAGCCTGCACTACAACTCCCACCAGGCCCCCTTGTACCAAAGCATACCAGGATGGAGCACTCCCCCACCCCACCTAGAAGCAAGTGGCAGACAGTGCATTCCCCACCTTCACCAAACATGTAGGTAGCCATCTTGACAGGGAGGGGGTGGTTGTGTTTGTGAAGCTTGCACTTACAACTCCCACCAGGCCCCCTTGTCCCAGGGCTCAACAGGATGGAGCACTCCCCCACCACACCCAGAAGCAAATGGCAGACATTGCATTGCCCTCATCAAACTAACAGGTAGGTAGCCATCTTAACAGGGAGGGGTGGATGTGTTTGGGAAGCCTGCACTACAACTCCCACCAGGCCCCCTTGTACCAAAGCACACCAGTATGGAGCACTCCCCCACCACACCCAGAAGCAAGTGGCAGACATTGCATTCCCCTCTTCAAACTAACAGGTAGGTAGCCATCTTAACAGGGAGGGGGTGGTTGTGTTTTGGAAGCCTGCACTACAACTCCCACCAGGCCCCCTTGTACCAAAGCACACCAGGATGGAGCACACACCCCACCCCACCCAGAAGCAAGTGGCAGACATTGCAATCCCCTCATCAAACTAACAGGTAGGTAGCCATCTTAACAGGGAGGGGGTGGTTGTGTTTGGGAAGCCTGCACTACAACTCCCACAAGGCCCCCTTGTACCAAAACACACCAGGATGGAGCACTCCCCACCCCACCCCGAAGCAAGTGGCAGACATTGCATTCCCCACCTTACACCAAACATGTAGGTAGCCATCTTAACAGGGAGGGGGTGGTTGTGTTTGTGAAGCCTGCACTTCAACTCCCACCAGGCCCCCTTGTCCCAGGGCTCACCAGGATGGAGCACTCCCCCACCCCACCCAGAAGCAAGTGGCAGACATTGCATTCCCCTCATCAAACTAACAGGTAGGTAGCCATCTTAACAGGGAGGGGGTGGTTGTGTTTGGGAAGCCTGCACTACAACTCCCACCAGGCCCCCTTGTCCCAAAGCACACCAGGATGGAGCACTCCCCCACCACACCCAGAAGCAAGTGGCAGACACTGCATTCCCCTTATCAAACTAACAGGTAGGTAGCCATCTTAACACGGGAGGGGTGGATATGTTTGGGAAGCCTGCACTACAACTCCCACCAGCCCCCTTGTACCAAAGCACACCAGGATGGAGCACCCCCCCACCACACCCAGAAGCAAGTGGCAGACATTGCATTCCCCACCTTCACCAAACATGTAGGTAGCCATCTTAACAGGGAGGGGGTGGTTGTGTTTGGGAAGCCTGCACTACAACTCCCACCAGGCCCCCTTCTCCCAGAGCTCACCAGGATGGAGCACTCCCCCACACCACCCAGAAGCAAGTGGCAGACATTGCATTTCCCTCTTCAAACTAACAGGTAGGTAGCCATCTTAACAGGGAGGGGGTGGTTGTGTTTGGAAAGCCTGCACTACAACTCCCACAAGGCCCCCTTGTACCAAAGCACACCAGTATGGAGCACTCCCCCTCCACCCCGAAGCAAGTGGTAGACATTGCATTCCCCACCTTCACCAAACATGTAGGTAGCCATCTTAACAGGGAGGGGGTTGTGTTTGGGAAGCCTGCACTACAACTCCCACAAGGCCCCCTTGTACCAAAGCACACCAGGATGGAGCACTCCCCACCCAGAAGCAAGTGGCAGACATTGCAATCCCCTCATCAAACTAACAGGTAGGTAGCCATCTTAACAGGGAGGGGTGGTTGTGTTTGGGAAGCCTGCACTACAACTCCCACAAGGCCCCCTTGTACCAAAGCACACCAGGATGGAGCACTCCCCCACCCCACCCCGAAGCAAGTGGTAGACATTGCATTCCCCACCTTCACCAAACATGTAGGTAGCCATCTTAACAGTGAGGGGGGTTGTGTTTGGGAAGCCTGCACTACAACTCCCACCAGGACCCCTTGTCCCAGAGCTCATCAGGATGGAGCACTGCCCCCACCCCACCCAGAAGCAAGTGGCAGACATTGCATTCCCCTCATCAAACTAACAGGTAGGTAGCCATCTTAACAGGGAGGGGTGGTTGTGTTTGGGAAGCCTGCACTACAACTCCCACCAGGCCCCCTTGTACCAAAGCACACCAGGATGGAGCACTCCCCACCCCACCCAGAAGCAAGTGGCAGACAGTGCATTCCCCACCTTCACCAAACATGTAGGTAGCCATCTTGACAGGGAGGGGGTGGTTGTGTTTGTGAAGCCTGCACTTCAACTCCCACCAGGCCCCCTTGTCCCAGGGCTCACCAGGATGGAGCACTCCCCCACCCACCCAGAAGCAAGTGGCAGACATTGCATTCCCTCATCAAACTAACAGGTAGGTAGCCATCTTAACAGGGAGGGGGTGGTTGTGTTTGGGAAGCCTGCACTACAACTCCCACCAGGCCCCCTTGTCCCAAAGCACACCAGGATGGAGCACTCCCCCCACCACACCCAGAAGCAAGTGGCAGACATTGCATTCCCCTCATCAAACTAACAGGTAGGTAGCCATCTTAACAGGGAGGGGGTGGATGTGTTTGGGAAGCCTGCACTACAACTCCCACCAGCCCCTTGTACAAAAGCACACCAGTAAGGAGCACTCCCCCACCACACCCAGAAGCAAGTGGCAGACATTGCATTCCCCACCTTCACCAAACATGTAGGTAGCCATCTTAACAGGGAGGGGTGGTTGTGTTTGGGAAGCCTGCACTACAACTCCCACCAGGCCCCCTTGTCCCAGAGCTCACCAGGATGGAGCACTCCCCCACCCCACCCAGAAGCAAGTGGCAGACATTGCATTTCCCTCTTCATACTAACAGGTAGGTAGCCATCTTAACAGGGAGGGGGTGGTTGTGTTTGGAAAGCCTGCACTACAACTCCCACAAGGCCCCCTTGTACCAAAGCACACCAGGATGGAGCACTCCCCCTCCACCCCGAAGCAAGTGGTAGACATTGCATTCCCCACCTTCACCAAACATGTAGGTAGCCATCTTAACAGGGAGGGGTGGTTGTGTTTGGGAAGCCTGCACTACAACTCCCACCAGGCCCCCTTGTACCAAAGCACACCAGGATGGAGCACTCCTCCCACCCCACCCAGAAGCAAGTGGCAGACAGTGCATTCCCCACCTTCACCAAACATGTAGGTAGCCATCTTAACAGGGAGGGGGTGGTTGTGTTTGGGAAGCCTGCACTACAACTCCCACCAGGCCCCCTTGTCCCAGAGCTCACCAGGATGGAGCACTCCCCCTACCCCACCCAGAAGCAAGTGGCAGACATTGCATTCCCCTCATCAAACTAACAGGTAGGTAGCCATCTTAACAGGGAGGGGTGGTTGTGTTTGGGAAGCCTGCACTACAACTCCCACCAGGCCCCCTTGTACCAAAGCACACCAGGATGGAGCACTCCCCCACCCCACCCAGAAGCAAGTGGCAGACTGTGCATTCCCCACCTTCACCAAACATGTAGGTAGCCATCTTGACAGGGAGGGGGTGGTTGTGTTTGTGAAGCCTGCACTTCAACTCCCACCATGCCCCCTTGTCCCAGGGCTCACCAGGATGGAGCACTCCCACCACCCCACCCAGAAGCAAGTGGCAGACATTGCATTCCCTCATCAAACTAACAGGTAGGTAGCCATCTTAACAGGGAGGGGTGGTTGTGTTTGGGAAGCCTGCACTACAACTCCCACCAGGTCCTCTTGTCCCAAAGCCCACCAGGATGGAGCACTCCCCCACCACACCCAGAAGCAAGTGGCAGACATTGCATTCCACTCATCAAACAAACAGGTAGGTAGCCATCTTAACAGGGAGGGGTTGGATGTGTTTGGGAAGCCTGCACTACAACTCCCACCAGCCCCCTTGTACCAAAGCACACCAGTATGGAGCACTCCCCCACCACACCCAGAAGCAAGTGGCAGACATTGCATTCCCCACCTTCAACAAACATGTAGGTAGCCATCTTAACAGGGAGGGGTGGTTGTGTTTGGGAAGCCTGCACTACAACTCCCACCAGGCCCCCTTGTCCCAGAGCTCACCAGGATGGAGCACTCCCCCACCCCACCCAGAAGCAAGTGGCAGACATTGCATTTCCCTCTTCAAACTAACAGGTAGGTAGCCATCTTAACAGGGAGGCAGTGGTTGTGTTTGGGAAGCCTGCACTACAACTCCCACCAGGCCCCCTTGTCCCAGAGCTCACCAGGATGGCGCACTCCCCCACCCCACCCAGAAGCAAGTGGCAGACATTGCATTCCCCACCCTCACCAAACATGTAGGTAGCCATCTTAACAGGGAGGGGGTGGTTGTGTTTGGGAAGCCTGCACTACAACTCCCACCAGACCCCCTTTCCCAGAGCTCACCAGGATGGAGCACTCCCCCACCCCACCCAGAAGCAAGTGGCAGACATTGCATTTCCCTCTTCAAACTAACAGGTAGGTAGCCATCTTAACAGGGAGGGGGTGGTTGTGTTTGGAAAGCCTGCACTACAACTCCCACAAGGCCCCCTTGTACCAAAGCACACCAGTATGGAGCACTCCCCCCTCCACCCCGAAGCAAGTGGTAGACATTGCATTCCCCACCTTCACCAAACATGTAGGTAGCCATCTTAACAGGGAGGGGGTTGTGTTTGGGAAGCCTGCACTACAACTCCCACAAGGCCCGCTTGTACCAAAGCACACCAGTATGGAGCACTCCCCCACCACACCCAGAAGCAAGTGGCAGACATTGCATTCCCCACCTTCACCAAACATGTAGGTAGCCATCTTAACAGGGAGGGGGTGGTTGTGTTTGGGAAGCCTGCACTACAACTCCCACCAGGCCCCCTTGTACCAAAGCACACCAGGATGGAGCACTCCCCCACCCAGAAGCAAGTGGCAGACATTTCATTCCCCTCATCAAACTAACAGGTAGGTAGCCATCTTAAAATTGAGGGGGTGGTTGTGTTTGGGAAGCCTGCACTACAACTCCCACAAGGCCCCCTTCTACCAAAGCACACCAGGATGGAGCACTCCCCCCCTCCACCCCGAAGCAAGTGGTAGACATTGCATTCCCCACCTTCACCAAACATGTAGGTAGCCATCTTAACAGGTATGGGGGGTTGTGTTTGGGAAGCCTGCACTACAACTCCCACAAGGCCCCCTTGTACCAAAGCACACCAGGATGGAGCACTCCCCCACCCCACCCCGAAGCAAGTGGTAGACATTGCATTCCCCTCATCAAACTAACAGGTAGGTAGCCATCTTAACAGGGAGGGGTGGTTGTGTTTGGGAAGCCTGCACTACAACTCCCACCAGGCCCCCTTGTACCAAAGCACACCAGGATGGAGCACTCCCCCACCCCACCCAGAAGCAAGTGGCAGACAGTGCATTCCCCACCTTCACCAAACATGTAGGTAGCCATCTTAACAGGGAGGGGGTGTTTGTGTTTGGGAAGCCTGCACTACAACTCCCACCAGGCCCCCTTGTCCCAGAGCTCACCAGGATGGAGCACTCCCCCTACCCCACCCAGAAGCAAGTGGCAGACATTGCATTCCCCTCATCAAACTAACAGGTAGGTAGCCATCTTAACAGGGAGGGGGTGGTTGTGTTTGGGAAGCCTGCACTACAACTCCCACCAGGCCCCCTTGTACCAAAGCACACCAGGATGGAGCACTCCCCCACCCCACCCAGAAGCAAGTGGCAGACAGTGCATTCCCCACCTTCACCAAACATGTAGGTAGACATCTTGACAGGGAGGGGGTGGTTGTGTTTGTGAAGCCTGCACTTCAACTCCCACCAGGCCCCCTTATCCCAGGGCTCACCAGGATGGAGCACTCCCACCACCCCACCCAGAAGCAAGTGGCAGACATTGCATTCCCCTCATCAAACTAAAAGGTAGGTAGCCATCTTAACAGGGAGGGGGTGGTTGTGTTTGGGAAGCCTGCACTACAACTCCCACCAGGCCCTCTTGTCCCAAAGCACACCAGGATGGAGCACTCCCCCACCACACCCAGAAGCAAGTGGCAGACATTGCATTCCCCACCTTCACCAAACATGTAGGTAGCCATCTTAACAGGGAGGGGGTGGTTGTGTTTGGGAAGCCTGCACTACAACTCCCACCAGGCCCCCTTGTACCAAAGCACACCAGGATGGAGCACTCCCCCACCCAGAAGCAAGTGGCAGACATTTCATTCCCCTCATCAAACTAACAGGTAGGTAGCCATCTTAAAATTGAGGGGTGGTTGTGTTTGGGAAGCCTGCACTACAACTCCCACAAGGCCCCCTTCTACCAAAGCACACCAGGATGGAGCACTCCCCCCTCCACCCCGAATCAAGTGGTAGACATTGCATTCCCCACCTTCACCAAACATGTAGGTAGCCATCTTAACAGGGAGGGGGGGGGTTGTGTTTGGGAAGCCTGCACTACAACTCCCACAAGGCCCCCTTGTACCAAAGCACACCAGGATGGAGCACTCCCCCCACCCCACCCCGAAGCAAGTGGTAGACATTGCATTCCCCTCATCAAACTAACAGGTAGGTAGCCATCTTAACAGGGAGGGGGTGGTTGTGTTTGGGAAGCCTGCACTACAACTCCCACCAGGGCCCCTTGTACCAAAGCACACCAGGATGGAGCACTCCCCCACCCCACCCGGAAGCAAGTGGCAGACAGTGCATTCCCCACCTTCACCAAACATGTAGGTAGCCATCTTAACAGGGAGGGGTGTTTGTGTTTGGGAAGCCTGCACTACAACTCCCACCAGGCCCCCTTGTCCCAGAGCTCACCAGGATGGAGCACTCCCCCTACCCCACCCAGAAGCAAGTGGCAGACATTGCATTCCCCTCATCAAACTAACAGGTAGGTAGCCATCTTAACAGGGAGGGGGTGGTTGTGTTTGGGAAGCCTGCACCACAACTCCCACCAGGCCCCCTTGTACCAAAGCACACCAGGATGGAGCACTCCCCCACCCCACCCAGAAGCAAGTGGCAGACAGTGCATTCCCCACCTTCACCAAACATGTAGGTAGACATCTTGACAGGGAGGGGGTGGTTGTGTTTGTGAAGCCTGCACTTCAACTCCCACCAGGCCCCCTTATCCCAGGGCTCACCAGGATGGAGCACTCCCACCACCCCACCCAGAAGCAAGTGGCAGACATTGCATTCCCCTCATCAAACTAACAGGTAGGTAGCCATCTTAACAGGGAGGGGTGGTTGTGTTTGGGAAGCCTGCACTACAACTCCCACCAGGCCTTCTTGTCCCAAAGCACACCAGGATGGAGCACTCCCCCACCACACCCAGAAGCAAGTGGCAGACATTGCATTCCCCTCATCAAACAAACAGGTAGTTAGCCATCTTAACAGGGAGGGGGTGGATGTGTTTTTGAAGCCTGCACTACAACTCCCACCAGCCCCCTTGTACCAAAGCACACCAGTATGGAGCACTCACCCACCACACCCAGAAGCAAGTGGCAGACATTGCATTCCCCACCTTCACCAAACATGTAGGTAGCCATCTTAACAGGGAGGGGGAGGTTGTGTTTGGGAAGCCTGCACTACAACTCCCACCAGGCCCCCTTGTCCCAGAGCTCACCAGGATGGAGCACTCCCCCACCCCACCCAGAAGCAAGTGGCAGACATTGCATTCCCCACCTTCACCAAACATGTAGGTAGCCATCTTAACAGGGAGGGGGTTGTGTTTGGGAAGCCTGCACTACAACTCCCACAAGGCCCCCTTGTACCAAAGCATACCAGGATGGAGCACTCCCCCACCACACCCAGAAGCAAGTGGCAGACATTGCATTCCCCACCTTCACCAAACATGTAGGTAGCCATCTTAACAGGGAGGGGGGTTGTGTTTGGGAAGCCTGCACTACAACTCCCACAAGGCCCCCTTGTACCAAAGCACACCAGGATGGAGCACTCCCCCACCACACCCAGAAGCAAGTGGCAGACATTGCATTCCCCACCTTCACCAAACATGTAGGTAGCCATCTTAACAGGGAGGGGGTGGTTGTGTTTGGGAAGCCTGCACTACAACTCCCACCAGGCCCCTTCTCCCAGAGCTCACCAGGATGGAGCACTCCCCCACCCCACCCAGAAGCAAGTGGCAGACATTGCATTTCCCTCTTCAAACTAACAGGTAGGTAGCCATCTTAACAGGGAGGGGTGGTTGTGTTTGGAAAGCCTGCACTACAACTCCCACAAGGCCCCTTGTACCAAAGCACACCAGTATGGAGCACTCCCCCCCTCCACCCCGAAGCAAGTGGTAGACATTGCATTCCCCACCTTCACCAAACATGTAGGTAGCCATCTTAACAGGGAGGGGGGGTTGTGTTTGGGAAGCCTGCACTACAACTCCCACAAGGCCCCCTTGTACCAAAGCACACCAGGATGGAGCACTCCCCCACCCAGAAGCAAGTGGCAGACATTGCAATCCCCTCATCAAACTAACAGGTAGGTAGCCATCTTAACAGGGAGGGGGTGGTTGTGTTTGGGAAGCCTGCACTACAACTCCCACAAGGCCCCCTTGTACCAAAGCACACCAGGATGGAGCACTCCCCCACCACACCCAGAAGCAAGTGGCAGACATTGCATTCCCCACCTTCACCAAACATGTAGGTAGCCATCTTAACAGGGAGGGGTGGTTGTGTTTGGGAAGCCTGCACTACAACTCCCACCAGGCCCCCTTGTCCCAGAGCTCACCAGGATGGAGCACTCCCCCACCCCACCCAGAAGCAAGTGGCAGACATTGCATTTCCCTCTTCAAACTAACAGGTAGGTAGCCATCTTAACAGGGAGGGGTGGTTGTGTTTGGGAAGCCTGCACTACAACTCCCACAAGGCCCCTTGTACCAAAGCACACCAGGATGGAGCACTACCCCCCTCCACCCCGAAGCAAGTGGTAGACATTGCATTCCCCACCTTCACCAAACATGTAGGTAGCCATCTTAACAGGGAGGGGGGGTTGTGTTTTGGAAGCCTGCACTACAACTCCCACAAGGCCCCCTTGTACCAAAGCACACCAGGATGGAGAACTCCCCCACCCCACCTCGAAGCAAGTGGTAGACATTGCATTCCCTCATCAAACTAACAGGTAGGTAGCCATCTTAACAGGGAGGGGGTGGTTGTGTTTGGGAAGCCTGCACTACAACTCCCACCAGGCCCCCTTGTACCAAAGCACACCAGGATGGAGCACTCCCCCACCCCACCCAGAAGCAAGTGGCAGACAGTGCATTCCCCACCTTCACCAAACATGTAGGTAGCCATCTTGACAGGGAGGGGGTGGTTGTGTTTGGGAAGCCTGCACTACAACTCCCACCAGGCCCCCTTGTCCCAAAGCACACCAGCATGGAGCACTCCCCCACCCCACCCAGAAGCAAGTGGCAGAAATTGCATTCCCCTCATCAAACTAACAGGTAGGTAGCCATCTTAACAGGGAGGGGGTTGTTGTGTTTGGGAAGCCTGCACTACAACTCCCACCAGGCCCCCTTGTACCAAAGCATACCAGGATGGAGCACTCCCCCACCCCACCTAGAAGCAAGTGGCAGACAGTGCATTCCCCACCTTCACCAAACATGTAGGTAGCCATCTTGACAGGGAGGGGGTGGTTGTGTTTGTGAAGCTTGCACTACAACTCCCACCAGGCCCCCTTGTCCCAGGGCTCAACAGGATGGAGCACTACCCCCACCACACCCAGAAGCAAATGGCAGACATTGCATTGCCCTCATCAAACTAACAGGTAGGTAGCCATCTTAACAGGGAGGGGGTGGATGTGTTTGGGAAGCCTGCACTACAACTCCCACCAGGCCCCCTTGTACCAAAGCACACCAGTATGGAGCACTCCCCCACCACACCCAGAAGCAAGTGGCAGACATTGCATTCCCCTCTTCAAACTAACAGGTAGGTAGCCATCTTAACAGGGAGGGGGTGGTTGTGTTTTGGAAGCCTGCACTACAACTCCCACCAGGCCCCCTTGTACCAAAGCACACCAGGATGGAGCACACACCCCACCCCACCCAGAAGCAAGTGGCAGACATTGCAATCCCCTCATCAAACTAACAGGTAGGTAGCCATCTTAACAGGGAGGGGGTGGTTGTGTTTGGGAAGCCTGCACTACAACTCCCACAAGGCCCCCTTGTACCAAAACACACCAGGATGGAGCACTCCCCCCACCCCACCCCGAAGCAAGTGGTAGACATTGCATTCCCCACCTTCACCAAACATGTAGGTAGCCATCTTAACAGGGAGGGGTGGTTGTGTTTGTGAAGCCTGCACTTCAACTCCCACCAGGCCCCCTTGTCACCAGGGCTCACCAGGATGGAGCACTCCCCCACCCCACCCAGAAGCAAGTGGCAGACATTGCATTCCCCTCATCAAACTAACAGGTAGGTAGCCATCTTAACAGGGAGGGGGTGGTTGTGTTTGGGAAGCCTGCACTACAACTCCCACCAGGCCCTCTTGTCCCAAAGCACACCAGGATGGAGCACTCCCCCACCACACCCAGAAGCAAGTGGCAGACACTGCATTCCCCTTATCAAACTAACAGGTAGGTAGCCATCTTAACACGGAGGGGTGGATGTGTTTGGGAAGCCTGCACTACAACTCCCACCAGCCCCCTTGTACCAAAGCACACCAGGATGGAGCACCCCCCCACCACACCCAGAAGCAAGTGGCAGACATTGCATTCCCCACCTTCACCAAACATGTAGGTAGCCATCTTAACAGGGAGGGGGTGGTTGTGTTTGGGAAGCCTGCACTACAACTCCCACCAGGCCCCCTTCTCCCAGAGCTCACCAGGATGGAGCACTCCCCCACACCACCCAGAAGCAAGTGGCAGACATTGCATTTCCCTCTTCAAACTAACAGGTAGGTAGCCATCTTAACAGGGAGGGGGTGGTTGTGTTTGGAAAGCCTGCACTACAACTCCCACAAGGCCCCCTTGTACCAAAGCACACCAGTATGGAGCACTCCCCCTCCACCCCGAAGCAAGTGGTAGACATTGCATTCCCCACCTTCACCAAACATGTAGGTAGCCATCTTAACAGGGAGGGGGTTGTGTTTGGGAAGCCTGCACTACAACTCCCACAAGGCCCCCTTGTACCAAAGCACACCAGGATGGAGCACTCCCCACCCAGAAGCAAGTGGCAGACATTGCAATCCCCTCATCAAACTAACAGGTAGGTAGCCATCTTAACAGGGAGGGGGTGGTTGTGTTTGGGAAGCCTGCACTACAACTCCCACAAGGCCCCCTTGTACCAAAGCACACCAGGATGGAGCACTCCCCCACCCCACCCCGAAGCAAGTGGTAGACATTGCATTCCCCACCTTCACCAAACATGTAGGTAGCCATCTTAACAGTGAGGGGGTTGTGTTTGGGAAGCCTGCACTACAACTCCCACCAGGACCCCTTGTCCCAGAGCTCATCAGGATGGAGCACTGCCCCCACCCCACCCAGAAGCAAGTGGCAGACATTGCATTCCCCTCATCAAACTAACAGGTAGGTAGCCATCTTAACAGGGAGGGGGTGGTTGTGTTTGGGAAGCCTGCACTACAACTCCCACCAGGCCCCCTTGTACCAAAGCACACCAGGATGGAGCACTCCCCCCACCCCACCCAGAAGCAAGTGGCAGACAGTGCATTCCCCACCTTCACCAAACATGTAGGTAGCCATCTTGACAGGGAGGGGGTGGTTGTGTTTGTGAAGCCTGCACTTCAACTCCCACCAGGCCCCCTTGTCCCAGGGCTCACCAGGATGGAGCACTCCCCCACCCACCCAGAAGCAAGTGGCAGACATTGCATTCCCCTCATCAAACTAACAGGTAGGTAGCCATCTTAACAGGGAGGGGTGGTTGTGTTTGGGAAGCCTGCACTACAACTCCCACCAGGCCCCCTTGTCCCAAAGCACACCAGGATGGAGCACTCCCCCACCACACCCAGAAGCAAGTGGCAGACATTGCATTCCCCTCATCAAACTAACAGGTAGGTAGCCATCTTAACAGGGAGGGGGTGGATGTGTTTGGGAAGCCTGCACTACAACTCCCACCAGCCCCCTTGTACAAAAGCACACCAGTAAGGAGCACTCCCCCACCACACCCAGAAGCAAGTGGCAGACATTGCATTCCCCACCTTCACCAAACATGTAGGTAGCCATCTTAACAGGGAGGGGTGGTTGTGTTTGGGAAGCCTGCACTACAACTCCCACCAGGCCCCCTTGTCCCAGAGCTCACCAGGATGGAGCACTCCCCCACCCCACCCAGAAGCAAGTGGCAGACATTGCATTTCCCTCTTCATACTAACAGGTAGGTAGCCATCTTAACAGGGAGGGGTGGTTGTGTTTGGAAAGCCTGCACTACAACTCCCACAAGGCCCCCTTGTACCAAAGCACACCAGGATGGAGCACTCCCCCCTCCACCCCGAAGCAAGTGGTAGACATTGCATTCCCCACCTTCACCAAACATGTAGGTAGCCATCTTAACAGGGAGGGGTGGTTGTGTTTGGGAAGCCTGCACTACAACTCCCACCAGGCCCCCTTGTACCAAAGCACACCAGGATGGAGCACTCCTCCCACCCCACCCAGAAGCAAGTGGCAGACAGTGCATTCCCCACCTTCACCAAACATGTAGGTAGCCATCTTAACAGGGAGGGGGTGGTTGTGTTTGGGAAGCCTGCACTACAACTCCCACCAGGCCCCCTTGTCCCAGAGCTCACCAGGATGGAGCACTCCCCCTACCCCACCCAGAAGCAAGTGGCAGACATTGCATTCCCCTCATCAAACTAACAGGTAGGTAGCCATCTTAACAGGGAGGGGGTGGTTGTGTTTGGGAAGCCTGCACTACAACTCCCACCAGGCCCCCTTGTACCAAAGCACACCAGGATGGAGCACTCCCCCACCCCACCCAGAAGCAAGTGGCAGACTGTGCATTCCCCACCTTCACCAAACATGTAGGTAGCCATCTTGACAGGGAGGGGGTGGTTGTGTTTGTGAAGCCTGCACTTCAACTCCCACCATGCCCCCTTGTCCCAGGGCTCACCAGGATGGAGCACTCCCACCACCCCACCCAGAAGCAAGTGGCAGACATTGCATTCCCCTCATCAAACTAACAGGTAGGTAGCCATCTTAACAGGGAGGGGGTGGTTGTGTTTGGGAAGCCTGCACTACAACTCCCACCAGGTCCTCTTGTCCCAAAGCCCACCAGGATGGAGCACTCCCCCCACCACACCCAGAAGCAAGTGGCAGACATTGCATTCCACTCATCAAACAAACAGGTAGGTAGCCATCTTAACAGGGAGGGGTTGGATGTGTTTGGGAAGCCTGCACTACAACTCCCACCAGCCCCCTTGTACCAAAGCACACCAGTATGGAGCACTCCCCCACCACACCCAGAAGCAAGTGGCAGACATTGCATTCCCCACCTTCAACAAACATGTAGGTAGCCATCTTAACAGGGAGGGGGTGGTTGTGTTTGGGAAGCCTGCACTACAACTCCCACCAGGCCCCCTTGTCCCAGAGCTCACCAGGATGGAGCACTCCCCCCACCCCACCCAGAAGCAAGTGGCAGACATTGCATTTCCCTCTTCAAACTAACAGGTAGGTAGCCATCTTAACAGGGAGGCAGTGGTTGTGTTTGGGAAGCCTGCACTACAACTCCCACCAGGCCCCCTTGTCCCAGAGCTCACCAGGATGGCGCACTCCCCCACCCCACCCAGAAGCAAGTGGCAGACATTGCATTCCCCACCCTCACCAAACATGTAGGTAGCCATCTTAACAGGGAGGGGGTGGTTGTGTTTGGGAAGCCTGCACTACAACTCCCACCAGACCCCCTTTCCCAGAGCTCACCAGGATGGAGCACTCCCCCACCCCACCCAGAAGCAAGTGGCAGACATTGCATTTCCCTCTTCAAACTAACAGGTAGGTAGCCATCTTAACAGGGAGGGGGTGGTTGTGTTTGGAAAGCCTGCACTACAACTCCCACAAGGCCCCCTTGTACCAAAGCACACCAGTATGGAGCACTCCCCCCTCCACCCCGAAGCAAGTGGTAGACATTGCATTCCCCACCTTCACCAAACATGTAGGTAGCCATCTTAACAGGGAGGGGGTTGTGTTTGGGAAGCCTGCACTACAACTCCCACAAGGCCCGCTTGTACCAAAGCACACCAGTATGGAGCACTCCCCCACCACACCCAGAAGCAAGTGGCAGACATTGCATTCCCCACCTTCACCAAACATGTAGGTAGCCATCTTAACAGGGAGGGGGTGGTTGTGTTTGGGAAGCCTGCACTACAACTCCCACCAGGCCCCCTTGTACCAAAGCACACCAGGATGGAGCACTCCCCCCACCCAGAAGCAAGTGGCAGACATTTCATTCCCCTCATCAAACTAACAGGTAGGTAGCCATCTTAAAATTGAGGGGGTGGTTGTGTTTGGGAAGCCTGCACTACAACTCCCACAAGGCCCCCTTCTACCAAAGCACACCAGGATGGAGCACTCCCCCCCTCCACCCCGAAGCAAGTGGTAGACATTGCATTCCCCACCTTCACCAAACATGTAGGTAGCCATCTTAACAGGTATGGGGGTTGTGTTTGGGAAGCCTGCACTACAACTCCCACAAGGCCCCCTTGTACCAAAGCACACCAGGATGGAGCACTCCCCCCACCCCACCCCGAAGCAAGTGGTAGACATTGCATTCCCCTCATCAAACAAACAGGTAGGTAGCCATCTTAACAGGGAGGGGGTGGTTGTGTTTGGGAAGCCTGCACTACAACTCCCACCAGGCCCCCTTGTACCAAAGCACACCAGGATGGAGCACTCCCCCCACCCCACCCAGAAGCAAGTGGCAGACAGTGCATTCCCCACCTTCACCAAACATGTAGGTAGCCATCTTAACAGGGAGGGGGTGTTTGTGTTTGGGAAGCCTGCACTACAACTCCCACCAGGCCCCCTTGTCCCAGAGCTCACCAGGATGGAGCACTCCCCTACCCCACCCAGAAGCAAGTGGCAGACATTGCATTCCCCTCATCAAACTAACAGGTAGGTAGCCATCTTAACAGGGAGGGGGTGGTTGTGTTTGGGAAGCCTGCACTACAACTCCCACCAGGCCCCCTTGTACCAAAGCACACCAGGATGGAGCACTCCCCCACCCCACCCAGAAGCAAGTGGCAGACAGTGCATTCCCCACCTTCACCAAACATGTAGGTAGACATCTTGACAGGGAGGGGGTGGTTGTGTTTGTGAAGCCTGCACTTCAACTCCCACCAGGCCCCCTTATCCCAGGGCTCACCAGGATGGAGCACTCCCACCACCCCACCCAGAAGCAAGTGGCAGACATTGCATTCCCCTCATCAAACTAAAAGGTAGGTAGCCATCTTAACAGGGAGGGGGTGGTTGTGTTTGGGAAGCCTGCACTACAACTCCCACCAGGCCCTCTTGTCCCAAAGCACACCAGGATGGAGCACTCCCCCACCACACCCAGAAGCAAGTGGCAGACATTGCATTCCCCACCTTCACCAAACATGTAGGTAGCCATCTTAACAGGGAGGGGGTGGTTGTGTTTGGGAAGCCTGCACTACAACTCCCACCAGGCCCCCTTGTACCAAAGCACACCAGGATGGAGCACTCCCCCACCCAGAAGCAAGTGGCAGACATTTCATTCCCCTCATCAAACTAACAGGTAGGTAGCCATCTTAAAATTGAGGGGGTGGTTGTGTTTGGGAAGCCTGCACTACAACTCCCACAAGGCCCCCTTCTACCAAAGCACACCAGGATGGAGCACTCCCCCCCCTCCACCCCGAATCAAGTGGTAGACATTGCATTCCCCACCTTCACCAAACATGTAGGTAGCCATCTTAACAGGGAGGGGGGGGTTGTGTTTGGGAAGCCTGCACTACAACTCCCACAAGGCCCCCTTGTACCAAAGCACACCAGGATGGAGCACTCCCCCCACCCCACCCCGAAGCAAGTGGGAGACATTGCATTCCCCTCATCAAACTAACAGGTAGGTAGCCATCTTAACAGGGAGGGGGTGGTTGTGTTTGGGAAGCCTGCACTACAACTCCCACCAGGGCCCCTTGTACCAAAGCACACCAGGATGGAGCACTCCCCCCACCCCACCCGGAAGCAAGTGGCAGACAGTGCATTCCCCACCTTCACCAAACATGTAGGTAGCCATCTTAACAGGGAGGGGGTGTTTGTGTTTGGGAAGCCTGCACTACAACTCCCACCAGGCCCCCTTGTCCCAGAGCTCACCAGGATGGAGCACTCCCCCTACCCCACCCAGAAGCAAGTGGCAGACATTGCATTCCCCTCATCAAACTAACAGGTAGGTAGCCATCTTAACAGGGAGGGGGTGGTTGTGTTTGGGAAGCCTGCACCACAACTCCCACCAGGCCCCTTGTACCAAAGCACACCAGGATGGAGCACTCCCCCACCCCACCCAGAAGCAAGTGGCAGACAGTGCATTCCCCACCTTCACCAAACATGTAGGTAGACATCTTGACAGGGAGGGGGTGGTTGTGTTTGTGAAGCCTGCACTTCAACTCCCACCAGGCCCCCTTATCCCAGGGCTGACCAGGATGGAGCACTCCCACCACCCCACCCAGAAGCAAGTGGCAGACATTGCATTCCCCTCATCAAACTAACAGGTAGGTAGCCATCTTAACAGGGAGGGGTGGTTGTGTTTGGGAAGCCTGCACTACAACTCCCACCAGGCCTTCTTGTCCCAAAGCACACCAGGATGGAGCACTCCCCCACCACACCCAGAAGCAAGTGGCAGACATTGCATTCCCTCATCAAACAAACAGGTAGTTAGCCATCTTAACAGGGAGGGGGTGGATGTGTTTTTGAAGCCTGCACTACAACTCCCACCAGCCCCCTTGTACCAAAGCACACCAGTATGGAGCACTCACCCACCACACCCAGAAGCAAGTGGCAGACATTGCATTCCCCACCTTCACCAAACATGTAGGTAGCCATCTTAACAGGGAGGGGGAGGTTGTGTTTGGGAAGCCTGCACTACAACTCCCACCAGGCCCCCTTGTCCCAGAGCTCACCAGGATGGAGCACTCCCCCACCCCACCCAGAAGCAAGTGGCAGACATTGCATTCCCCACCTTCACCAAACATGTAGGTAGCCATCTTAACAGGGAGGGGGGTTGTGTTTGGGAAGCCTGCACTACAACTCCCACAAGGCCCCCTTGTACCAAAGCATACCAGGATGGAGCACTCCCCCACCACACCCAGAAGCAAGTGGCAGACATTGCATTCCCCACCTTCACCAAACATGTAGGTAGCCATCTTAACAGGGAGGGGGGTTGTGTTTGGGAAGCCTGCACTACAACTCCCACAAGGCCCCCTTGTACCAAAGCACACCAGGATGGAGCACCCCCCACCACACCCAGAAGCAAGTGGCAGACATTGCATTCCCCACCTTCACCAAACATGTAGGTAGCCATCTTAACAGGGAGGGGGTGGTTGTGTTTGGGAAGCCTGCACTACAACTCCCACCAGGCCCCCTTCTCCCAGAGCTCACCAGGATGGAGCACTCCCCCACACCACCCAGAAGCAAGTGGCAGACATTGCATTTCCCTCTTCAAACTAACAGGTAGGTAGCCATCTTAACAGGGAGGGGTGGTTGTGTTTGGAAAGCCTGCACTACAACTCCCACAAGGCCCCCTTGTACCAAAGCACACCAGTATGGAGCACTCCCCCTCCACCCCGAAGCAAGTGGTAGACATTGCATTCCCCACCTTCACCAAACATGTAGGTAGCCATCTTAACAGGGAGGGGGTTGTGTTTGGGAAGCCTGCACTACAACTCCCACAAGGCCCCCTTGTACCAAAGCACACCAGGATGGAGCACTCCCCACCCAGAAGCAAGTGGCAGACATTGCAATCCCCTCATCAAACTAACAGGTAGGTAGCCATCTTAACAGGGAGGGGTGGTTGTGTTTGGGAAGCCTGCACTACAACTCCCACAAGGCCCCCTTGTACCAAAGCACACCAGGATGGAGCACTCCCCCCACCCCACCCCGAAGCAAGTGGTAGACATTGCATTCCCCACCTTCACCAAACATGTAGGTAGCCATCTTAACAGTGAGGGGGGGTTGTGTTTGGGAAGCCTGCACTACAACTCCCACCAGGACCCCTTGTCCCAGAGCTCATCAGGATGGAGCACTGCCCCCACCCCACCCAGAAGCAAGTGGCAGACATTGCATTCCCCTCATCAAACTAACAGGTAGGTAGCCATCTTAACAGGGAGGGGGTGGTTGTGTTTGGGAAGCCTGCACTACAACTCCCACCAGGCCCCCTTGTACCAAAGCACACCAGGATGGAGCACTCCCCCACCCCACCCAGAAGCAAGTGGCAGACAGTGCATTCCCCACCTTCACCAAACATGTAGGTAGCCATCTTGACAGGGAGGGGTGGTTGTGTTTGTGAAGCCTGCACTTCAACTCCCACCAGGCCCCCTTGTCCCAGGGCTCACCAGGATGGAGCACTCCCCCACCCCACCCAGAAGCAAGTGGCAGACATTGCATTCCCTCATCAAACTAACAGGTAGGTAGCCATCTTAACAGGGAGGGGTGGTTGTGTTTGGGAAGCCTGCACTACAACTCCCACCAGGCCCCCTTGTCCCAAAGCACACCAGGATGGAGCACTCCCCCACCACACCCAGAAGCAAGTGGCAGACATTGCATTCCCCTCATCAAACTAACAGGTAGGTAGCCATCTTAACAGGGAGGGGGTGGATGTGTTTGGGAAGCCTGCACTACAACTCCCACCAGCCCCCTTGTACAAAAGCACACCAGTAAGGAGCACTCCCCCACCACACCCAGAAGCAAGTGGCAGACATTGCATTCCCCACCTTCACCAAACATGTAGGTAGCCATCTTAACAGGGAGGGGGTGGTTGTGTTTGGGAAGCCTGCACTACAACTCCCACCAGGCCCCCTTGTCCCAGAGCTCACCAGGATGGAGCACTCCCCCACCCCACCCAGAAGCAAGTGGCAGACATTGCATTTCCCTCTTCATACTAACAGGTAGGTAGCCATCTTAACAGGGAGGGGGTGGTTGTGTTTGGAAAGCCTGCACTACAACTCCCACAAGGCCCCCTTGTACCAAAGCACACCAGGATGGAGCACTCCCCCCCTCCACCCCGAAGCAAGTGGTAGACATTGCATTCCCCACCTTCACCAAACATGTAGGTAGCCATCTTAACAGGGAGGGGTGGTTGTGTTTGGGAAGCCTGCACTACAACTCCCACCAGGCCCCCTTGTACCAAAGCACACCAGGATGGAGCACTCCTCCCACCCCACCCAGAAGCAAGTGGCAGACAGTGCATTCCCCACCTTCACCAAACATGTAGGTAGCCATCTTAACAGGGAGGGGGTGGTTGTGTTTGGGAAGCCTGCACTACAACTCCCACCAGGCCCCCTTGTCCCAGAGCTCACCAGGATGGAGCACTCCCCCTACCCCACCCAGAAGCAAGTGGCAGACATTGCATTCCCCTCATCAAACTAACAGGTAGGTAGCCATCTTAACAGGGAGGGGGTGGTTGTGTTTGGGAAGCCTGCACTACAACTCCCACCAGGCCCCCTTGTACCAAAGCACACCAGGATGGAGCACTCCCCCACCCCACCCAGAAGCAAGTGGCAGACTGTGCATTCCCCACCTTCACCAAACATGTAGGTAGCCATCTTGACAGGGAGGGGGTGGTTGTGTTTGTGAAGCCTGCACTTCAACTCCCACCATGCCCCCTTGTCCCAGGGCTCACCAGGATGGAGCACTCCCACCACCCCACCCAGAAGCAAGTGGCAGACATTGCATTCCCCTCATCAAACTAACAGGTAGGTAGCCATCTTAACAGGGAGGGGGTGGTTGTGTTTGGGAAGCCTGCACTACAACTCCCACCAGGTCCTCTTGTCCCAAAGCCCACCAGGATGGAGCACTCCCCCACCACACCCAGAAGCAAGTGGCAGACATTGCATTCCACTCATCAAACAAACAGGTAGGTAGCCATCTTAACAGGGAGGGGTTGGATGTGTTTGGGAAGCCTGCACTACAACTCCCACCAGCCCCCTTGTACCAAAGCACACCAGTATGGAGCACTCCCCCACCACACCCAGAAGCAAGTGGCAGACATTGCATTCCCCACCTTCAACAAACATGTAGGTAGCCATCTTAACAGGGAGGGGTGGTTGTGTTTGGGAAGCCTGCACTACAACTCCCACCAGGCCCCCTTGTCCCAGAGCTCACCAGGATGGAGCACTCCCCCCACCGCACCCAGAAGCAAGTGGCAGACATTGCATTTCCCTCTTCAAACTAACAGGTAGGTAGCCATCTTAACAGGGAGGCAGTGGTTGTGTTTGGGAAGCCTGCACTACAACTCCCACCAGGCCCCCTTGTCCCAGAGCTCACCAGGATGGAGCACTCCCCCCACCCCACCCAGAAGCAAGTGGCAGACATTGCATTCCCCACCCTCACCAAACATGTAGGTAGCCATCTTAACAGGGAGGGGGTGGTTGTGTTTGGGAAGCCTGCACTACAACTCCCACCAGACCCCCCTGTCCCAGAGCTCACCAGGATGGAGCACTCCCCCCACCCCACCCAGAAGCAAGTGGCAGACATTGCATTTCCCTCTTCAAACTAACAGGTAGGTAGCCATCTTAACAGGGAGGGGGTGGTTGTGTTTGGAAAGCCTGCACTACAACTCCCACAAGGCCCCCTTGTACCAAAGCACACCAGTATGGAGCACTCCCCCTCCACCCCGAAGCAAGTGGTAGACATTGCATTCCCCACCTTCACCAAACATGTAGGTAGCCATCTTAACAGGGAGGGGGGGTTGTGTTTGGGAAGCCTGCACTACAACTCCCACAAGGCCCGCTTGTACCAAAGCACACCAGTATGGAGCACTCCCCCACCACACCCAGAAGCAAGTGGCAGACATTGCATTCCCCACCTTCACCAAACATGTAGGTAGCCATCTTAACAGGGAGGGGTGGTTGTGTTTGGGAAGCCTGCACTACAACTCCCACCAGGCCCCCTTGTACCAAAGCACACCAGGATGGAGCACTCCCCCACCCAGAAGCAAGTGGCAGACATTTCATTCCCCTCATCAAACTAACAGGTAGGTAGCCATCTTAAAATTGAGGGGTGGTTGTGTTTGGGAAGCCTGCACTACAACTCCCACAAGGCCCCCTTCTACCAAAGCACACCAGGATGGAGCACTCCCCCTCCACCCCGAAGCAAGTGGTAGACATTGCATTCCCCACCTTCACCAAACATGTAGGTAGCCATCTTAACAGGTATGGGGGGTTGTGTTTGGGAAGCCTGCACTACAACTCCCACAAGGCCCCCTTGTACCAAAGCACACCAGGATGGAGCACTCCCCCACCCCACCCCGAAGCAAGTGGTAGACATTGCATTCCCCTCATCAAACTAACAGGTAGGTAGCCATCTTAACAGGGAGGGGTGGTTGTGTTTGGGAAGCCTGCACTACAACTCCCACCAGGCCCCCTTGTACCAAAGCACACCAGGATGGAGCACTCCCCCACCCCACCCAGAAGCAAGTGGCAGACAGTGCATTCCCCACCTTCACCAAACATGTAGGTAGCCATCTTAACAGGGAGGGGGTGTTTGTGTTTGGGAAGCCTGCACTACAACTCCCACCAGGCCCCCTTGTCCCAGAGCTCACCAGGATGGAGCACTCCCCTACCCCACCCAGAAGCAAGTGGCAGACATTGCATTCCCCTCATCAAACTAACAGGTAGGTAGCCATCTTAACAGGGAGGGGGTGGTTGTGTTTGGGAAGCCTGCACTACAACTCCCACCAGGCCCCCTTGTACCAAAGCACACCAGGATGGAGCACTCCCCCACCCCACCCAGAAGCAAGTGGCAGACAGTGCATTCCCCACCTTCACCAAACATGTAGGTAGACATCTTGACAGGGAGGGGGTGGTTGTGTTTGTGAAGCCTGCACTTCAACTCCCACCAGGCCCCCTTATCCCAGGGCTCACCAGGATGGAGCACTCCCACCACCCCACCCAGAAGCAAGTGGCAGACATTGCATTCCCCTCATCAAACTAAAAGGTAGGTAGCCATCTTAACAGGGAGGGGGTGGTTGTGTTTGGGAAGCCTGCACTACAACTCCCACCAGGCCCTCTTGTCCCAAAGCACACCAGGATGGAGCACTCCCCCACCACACCCAGAAGCAAGTGGCAGACATTGCATTCCCCACCTTCACCAAACATGTAGGTAGCCATCTTAACAGGGAGGGGGTGGTTGTGTTTGGGAAGCCTGCACTACAACTCCCACCAGGCCCCCTTGTACCAAAGCACACCAGGATGGAGCACTCCCCCACCCAGAAGCAAGTGGCAGACATTTCATTCCCCTCATCAAACTAACAGGTAGGTAGCCATCTTAAAATTGAGGGGGTGGTTGTGTTTGGGAAGCCTGCACTACAACTCCCACAAGGCCCCCTTCTACCAAAGCACACCAGGATGGAGCACTCCCCCTCCACCCCGAATCAAGTGGTAGACATTGCATTCCCCACCTTCACCAAACATGTAGGTAGCCATCTTAACAGGGAGGGGGGTTGTGTTTGGGAAGCCTGCACTACAACTCCCACAAGGCCCCCTTGTACCAAAGCACACCAGGATGGAGCACTCCCCCACCCCACCCCGAAGCAAGTGGTAGACATTGCATTCCCCTCATCAAACTAACAGGTAGGTAGCCATCTTAACAGGGAGGGGGTGGTTGTGTTTGGGAAGCCTGCACTACAACTCCCACCAGGGCCCCTTGTACCAAAGCACACCAGGATGGAGCACTCCCCCACCCCACCCGGAAGCAAGTGGCAGACAGTGCATTCCCCACCTTCACCAAACATGTAGGTAGCCATCTTAACAGGGAGGGGTGTTTGTGTTTGGGAAGCCTGCACTACAACTCCCACCAGGCCCCCTTGTCCCAGAGCTCACCAGGATGGAGCACTCCCCTACCCCACCCAGAAGCAAGTGGCAGACATTGCATTCCCCTCATCAAACTAACAGGTAGGTAGCCATCTTAACAGGGAGGGGGTGGTTGTGTTTGGGAAGCCTGCACCACAACTCCCACCAGGCCCCCTTGTACCAAAGCACACCAGGATGGAGCACTCCCCCACCCCACCCAGAAGCAAGTGGCAGACAGTGCATTCCCCACCTTCACCAAACATGTAGGTAGACATCTTGACAGGGAGGGGTGGTTGTGTTTGTGAAGCCTGCACTTCAACTCCCACCAGGCCCCCTTATCCCAGGGCTCACCAGGATGGAGCACTCCCACCACCCCACCCAGAAGCAAGTGGCAGACATTGCATTCCCCTCATCAAACTAACAGGTAGGTAGCCATCTTAACAGGGAGGGGGTGGTTGTGTTTGGGAAGCCTGCACTACAACTCCCACCAGGCCTTCTTGTCCCAAAGCACACCAGGATGGAGCACTCCCCCACCACACCCAGAAGCAAGTGGCAGACATTGCATTCCCCTCATCAAACAAACAGGTAGTTAGCCATCTTAACAGGGAGGGGGTGGATGTGTTTTTGAAGCCTGCACTACAACTCCCACCAGCCCCCTTGTACCAAAGCACACCAGTATGGAGCACTCACCCACCACACCCAGAAGCAAGTGGCAGACATTGCATTCCCCACCTTCACCAAACATGTAGGTAGCCATCTTAACAGGGAGGGGGAGGTTGTGTTTGGGAAGCCTGCACTACAACTCCCACCAGGCCCCCTTGTCCCAGAGCTCACCAGGATGGAGCACTCCCCCACCCCACCCAGAAGCAAGTGGCAGACATTGCATTCCCCACCTTCACCAAACATGTAGGTAGCCATCTTAACAGGGAGGGGGTTGTGTTTGGGAAGCCTGCACTACAACTCCCACAAGGCCCCCTTGTACCAAAGCATACCAGGATGGAGCACTCCCCCACCACACCCAGAAGCAAGTGGCAGACATTGCATTCCCCACCTTCACCAAACATGTAGGTAGCCATCTTAACAGGGAGGGGGGGGTTGTGTTTGGGAAGCCTGCACTACAACTCCCACAAGGCCCCCTTGTACCAAAGCACACCAGGATGGAGCACTCCCCCACCACACCCAGAAACAAGTGGCAGACATTGCATTCCCCACCTTCACCAAACATGTAGGTAGCCATCTTAACAGGGAGGGGGTGGTTGTGTTTGGGAAGCCTGCACTACAACTCCCACCAGGCCCCCTTGTCCCAGAGCTCACCAGGATGGAGCACTCCCCCACCCCACCCAGAAGCAAGTGGCAGACATTGCATTTCCCTCTTCAAACTAACAGGTAGGTAGCCATCTTAACAGGGAGGGGGTGGTTGTGTTTGGGAAGCCTGCACTACAACTCCCACCAGGGCCCCTTGTACCAAAGCACACCAGGATGGAGCACTCCCCCCACCCCACCCAGAAGCAAGTGGCAGACAGTGCATTCCCCACCTTCACCAAACATGTAGGTAGCCATCTTAACAGGGAGGGGGTGTTTGTGTTTGGGAAGCCTGCACTACAACTCCCACCAGGCCCCCTTGTCCCAGAGCTCACCAGGATGGAGCACTCCCCCTACCCCACCCAGAAGCAAGTGGCAGACATTGCATTCCCCTCATCAAACTAACAGGTAGGTAGCCATCTTAACAGGGAGGGGTGGTTGTGTTTGGGAAGCCTGCACCACAACTCCCACCAGGCCCCCTTGTACCAAAGCACACCAGGATGGAGCACTCCCCCACCCCACCCAGAAGCAAGTGGCAGACAGTGCATTCCCCACCTTCACCAAACATGTAGGTAGACATCTTGACAGGGAGGGGGTGGTTGTGTTTGTGAAGCCTGCACTTCAACTCCCACCAGGCCCCCTTATCCCAGGGCTCACCAGGATGGAGCACTCCCACCACCCCACCCAGAAGCAAGTGGCAGACATTGCATTCCCCTCATCAAACTAACAGGTAGGTAGCCATCTTAACAGGGAGGGGGTGGTTGTGTTTGGGAAGCCTGCACTACAACTCCCACCAGGCCTTCTTGTCCCAAAGCACACCAGGATGGAGCACTCCCCCACCACACCCAGAAGCAAGTGGCAGACATTGCATTTCCCTCTTCAAACTAACAGGTAGGTAGCCATCTTAACAGGGAGGGGGTGGTTGTGTTTGGGAAGCCTGCACTACAACTCCCACCAGGCCCCCTTGTACCAAAGCACACCAGGATGGAGCACTCCCCCCACCCCACCCAGAAGCAAGTGGCAGACAGTGCATTCCCCACCTTCACCAAACATGTAGGTAGCCATCTTAACAGGGAGGGGGTGTTTGTGTTTGGGAAGCCTGCACTACAACTCCCACCAGGCCCCCTTGTCCCAGAGCTCACCAGGATGGAGCACTCCCCCTACCCCACCCAGAAGCAAGTGGCAGACATTGCATTCCCCTCATCAAACTAACAGGTAGGTAGCCATCTTAACAGGGAGGGGGTGGTTGTGTTTGGGAAGCCTGCACCACAACTCCCACCAGGCCCCCTTGTACCAAAGCACACCAGGATGGAGCACTCCCCCCACCCCACCCAGAAGCAAGTGGCAGACAGTGCATTCCCCACCTTCACCAAACATGTAGGTAGACATCTTGACAGGGAGGGGGTGGTTGTGTTTGTGAAGCCTGCACTTCAACTCCCACCAGGCCCCCTTATCCCAGGGCTCACCAGGATGGAGCACTCCCACCACCCCACCCAGAAGCAAGTGGCAGACATTGCATTCCCCTCATCAAACTAACAGGTAGGTAGCCATCTTAACAGGGAGGGGGTGGTTGTGTTTGGGAAGCCTGCACTACAACTCCCACCAGGCCTTCTTGTCCCAAAGCACACCAGGATGGAGCACTCCCCACCACACCCAGAAGCAAGTGGCAGACATTGCATTCCCCTCATCAAACAAACAGGTAGTTAGCCATCTTAACAGGGAGGGGGTGGATGTGTTTTTGAAGCCTGCACTACAACTCCCACCAGCCCCCTTGTACCAAAGCACACCAGTATGGAGCACTCACCCACCACACCCAGAAGCAAGTGGCAGACATTGCATTCCCCACCTTCACCAAACATGTAGGTAGCCATCTTAACAGGGAGGGGAGGTTGTGTTTGGGAAGCCTGCACTACAACTCCCACCAGGCCCCCTTGTCCCAGAGCTCACCAGGATGGAGCACTCCCCCACCCCACCCAGAAGCAAGTGGCAGACATTGCATTCCCCACCTTCACCAAACATGTAGGTAGCCATCTTAACAGGGAGGGGGGTTGTGTTTGGGAAGCCTGCACTACAACTCCCACAAGGCCCCCTTGTACCAAAGCATACCAGGATGGAGCACTCCCCTACCACACCCAGAAGCAAGTGGCAGACATTGCATTCCCCACCTTCACCAAACATGTAGGTAGCCATCTTAACAGGGAGGGGGGTTGTGTTTGGGAAGCCTGCACTACAACTCCCACAAGGCCCCCTTGTACCAAAGCACACCAGGATGGAGCACTCCCCCACCACACCCAGAAACAAGTGGCAGACATTGCATTCCCCACCTTCACCAAACATGTAGGTAGCCATCTTAACAGGGAGGGGGTGGTTGTGTTTGGGAAGCCTGCACTACAACTCCCACCAGGCCCCCTTGTCCCAGAGCTCACCAGGATGGAGCACTCCCCCACCCCACCCAGAAGCAAGTGGCAGACATTGCATTTCCCTCTTCAAACTAACAGGTAGGTAGCCATCTTAACAGGGAGGGGGTGGTTGTGTTTGGAAAGCCTGCACTACAACTCCCACAAGGCCCCCTTGTACCAAAGCAGACCAGGATGGAGCACTCCCCTCCACCCCGAAGCAAGTGGTAGACATTGCATTCCCCACCTTCACCAAACATGTAGGTAGCCATCTTAACAGGGAGGGGGTTGTGTTTGGGAAGCCTGCACTACAACTCCCACAAGGCCCCCTTGTACCAAAGCACACCAGGATGGAGCACTCCCCCACCACACCCAGAAGCAAGTGGCAGACATTGCATTCCCCACCTTCACCAAACATGTAGGTAGCCATATTAACAGGGAGGGGTGGTTGTGTTTGGGAAGCCTGCACTACAACTCCCACCAGGCCACCTTGTACCAAAGCACACCAGGATGGAGCACTCCCCCACCCCACCCAGAAGCAAGTGGCAGACATTTTATTCCCCTCATCAAACTAACAGGTAGGTAGCCATCTTAAAAGGGAGGGGGTGGTTGTGTTTGGGAAGCCTGCACTACAACTCCCACAAGGCCCCCTTCTACCAAAGCACACCAGGATGGAGCACTCCCCCTCCACGCCGAAGCAAGTGGTAGACATTGCATTCCCCACCTTCACCAAACATGTAGGTAGCCATCTTAACAGGGAGGGGGGTTGTGTTTGGGAAGCCTGCACTACAACTCCCACAAGGCCCCTTGTACCAAAGCACACCAGGATGGAGCACTCCCCCACCCCACCCCAAAGCAAGTGGTAGACATTGCATTCCCCTCATCAAACTAACAGGTAGGTAGCCATCTTAACAGGGAGGGGGTGGTTGTGTTTGGGAAGCCTGCACTACAACTCCCACCAGGCCCCCTTGTACCAAAGCACACCAGGATGGAGCACTCCCCCCACCCCACCCAGAAGCAAGTGGCAGATAGTGCATTCCCCACCTTCACCAAACATGTAGGTAGCCATCTTAACAGGATGGGGGTGGTTGTGTTTGGGAAGCCTGCACTACAACTCCCACCAGGCCCCCTTGTCCCAGAGCTCACCAGGATGGAGCACTCCCCCTACCCCACCCAGAAGCAAGTGGCAGACATTGCATTCCCCTCATCAAACTAACAGGTAGGTAGCCATCTTAACAGGGAGGGGGTGGTTGTGTTTGGGAAGCCTGCACTACAACTCCCACCAGGCCCCCTTGTACCAAAGCACACTAGGATGGAGCACTCCCCCCACCCCACCCAGAAGCAAGTGGCAGACAGTGCATTCCCCACCTTCACCAAACATGTAGGTAGCCATCTTGACAGGGAGGGGGTGGTTGTGTATGTGAAGCCTGCACTTCAACTCCCACCAGGCACCCTTGTCCCAGGGCTCACCAGGATGGAGCACTCCCACCACCCCACCCAGGAGCATGTGGCAGACATTGCATTCCCCTCATCAAACTAACAGGTAGGTAGCCATCTTAACAGGGAGGGGGTGGTTGTGTTTGGGAAGCCTGCACTACAACTCCCACCAGGCCCTCTTGTCCCAAAGCACACCAGGATGGAGCACTCCCCACCACACCCAGAAGCAAGTGGCAGACATTGCATTCCCTCATCAAACATACAGGTAGGTACCCATCTTAACAGGGAGGGGGTGGATGTGTTTGGGAAGCCTGCACTACAACTCCCACCAGCCCCCTTGTACCAAAGCACACCAGTATGGAACACTCCCCCACCACACCCAGAGGCAAGTGGCAGACATTGCATTCCCCACCTTCACCAAACATGTAGGTAGCCATCTTAACAGGGAGGGGGTGGTTGTGTTTGGGAAGCCTGCACTACAACTCCCACCAGGCCTCCTTGTCCCAGAGCTCACCAGGATGGAGCACTCCCCCACCCCACCCAGAAGCAAGTGGCAGACATTGCATTTCCCTCTTCAAACTAACAGGTAGGTAGCCATCTTAACAGGGAGGGGCTGGTTGTGTTTGGGAAGCCTGCACTACAACTCCCACAAGGCCCCCTTGTACCAAAGCACACCAGGATGGAGCACTCCCACCCTCCACCCCAAAGCAAGTGGTAGACATTGCATTCCCCACCTTCACCAAACATGTAGGTAGCCATCTTAACAGGGAGGGGGTTGTGTTTGGGAAACCTCCACTACAACTCCCACAAGGCCCCCTTGTACCAAAGCACACCAGGATGGAGCACTCCCCCACCACACCCAGAAGCAAGTGGCAGACATTGCATTCCCTCATCAAACTAACAGGTAGGTAGCAATCTTAAAAGGGAGGGGGTGGTTGTGTTTGGGAAGCCTGCACTACAACTCCCACAAGGCCCCCTTGTACCAAAGCACACCAGGATGGAGCACTCACCCCTCCACCCCGAAGCAAGTGGTAGACATTGCATTCCCCACCTTCACCAAACATGTAGGTAGCCAGCTTAACAGGGAGGGGGGTTGTGTTTTGGAAGCCTGCACTACAACTCCCACAAGGCCCCCTTGTATCAAAGCACACCAGGATGGAGCACTCCCCCACCCCACCTCGAAACAAGTGGTAGACATTGCATTCCCCTCATCAAACTAACAGGTAGGTAGCCATCTTAACAGGGAGGGAGTGGTGGTGTTTGGGAAGCCTGCACTACAACTCCCACCAGGCCCCCTTGTACCAAAGCACACCAGGATGGAGCACTCCCCCACCCCACCCAGAAACAAGTGGCAGACAGTGCATTCCCCACCTTCACCAAACATGTAGGTAGCCATCTTGACAGGGAGGGGGTGGTTGTTTTTGGGAAGCCTGCACTACAACTCCCACCAGGCCCCCTTGTCCCAAAGCACACGAGGATGGAGCACTCCCCCCACCCCACCCAGAAGCAAGTGGCAGACATTGCATTCCCCTCATCAAACTAACAGGTATGTAGCCATCTTAACAGGGAGGGGGTGGTTGTGTTTGGGAAGCCTGCACTACAACTCCCACCAGGCCCCCTTGTACCAAAGCACACCAGGATGGAGCACTCCCCCACCCCACCCAGAAGCAAGTGGCAGACAGTGCATTCCCCACCTTCACCAAACATGTAGGTAGCCATCTTGACAGGGAGGGGGTGGTTGTGTTTGGGAAGCCTGCAATACAACTCCCACCAGGCCCCCTTGTCCCAGGGCTCAACAGGATGGAGCACTCCCCCACCCCACCCAGAAGCAAGTGGCAGACATTGCATTCCCCTCATCAAACTAACAGGTAGGTAGCCATCTTAACAGGGAGGGGGTGGTTGTGTTTGGGAAGCCTGCACTACAACTCCCACCAGGCCCCCTTGTCCCAAAGCACACCAGGATGGAGCACTCCCCATCACACCCAGAAGCAAGTGGCAGACATTGCATTCCCCTCATCAAACTAACAGGTAGGTAGCCATCTTAACAGGGAGGGGGTGGATGTGTTTGGGAAGCCTGCACTACAACTCCCACCAGGCCCCCTTGTACCAAAGCACACCAGTATGGAGCTCTCCCCCACCACACCCAGAAGCAAGTGGCAAACATTGCATTCCCCACCTTCACCAAACATGTAGGTAGCCATCTTAACAGGGAGGGGGTGGTTGTGTTTGGGAAGCCTGCACTACAACTCCCACCAGGCCCCCTTGTCCCAGAGCTCACCAGGATGGTGCACTCCCCCACCCCACCTAGAAGCAAGTGGCAGACATTGCATTTCCCTCTTCAAACTAACAGGTAGGCAGCCATCTTAACAGGGAGGGGGTGGTTGTGTTTGGGAAGCCTGCACTACAACTCGCACCAGGCCCCCTTGTACCAAAGCACACCAGGATGGAGCACTCCCCACCCCACCCAGAAGCAAGTGGCAGACATTGCTTTCCCCTCATCAAACTAACAGGTAGGTAGCCATCTTAACAGTGAGGGGGTGGTTGTGTTTGGGAAGCCTGCACTACAACTCCCACAAGGCCCCCTTGAACCAAAGCACACCAGGATGGAGCACTCCCCCTCCACCCCGAAGCAAGTGGTAGACATTGCATTCCCCACCTTCACCAAACATGTAGGTAGCCATCTTAACAGGGATGGGGGTTGTGTTTCGGAAGCCTGCACTACAACTCCCACAAGGCCCCCTTGTACCAAAGCACACCAGGATGGAGCACTCCCCCACCCCACCCCGAAGCAAGTGGTAGACATTGCATTCCCCACCTTCACCAATCATGTAGGTAGCCATCTTAACAGGGAGGGGTTGGTTGTGTTTGGGAAGCCTACACTACAACTCCCACCAGGCCCCCTTGTCCCAAGGCTCACCAGAATAGAGCACTCCCCCACCCCACGCAGAAACAAGTGGCAGACATTGCATTCCCCTCATCAAACTAACAGGTAGGTATCCATCTTAACAGGGAGGGGGTGGTTGTTTTTGGGAAGCCTGCACTATAACTCCTAACAGGCCCCCTTGTCCCAAAGCACACCAGGATGGAGCACTCCCCCACCCCACCCAGAAACAAGTGGCAGACATTGCATTCCCTCATCAAACTAACAGGTAGGTAGCCATCTTAACAGCGAGGGGGTGGTTGTGTTTGGGAAGCCTGCACTACAACTCCCACCAGGCCCCCTTGTACCAAAGCACACCAGGATGGAGCACTCCCCCACCCCACCCAGAAGCAAGTGGCAGACAGTGCATTCCCCACCTTCACCAAACATGTAGGTAGCCATCTTAACAGGGAGGGGGTGTTTGTGTTTGGGAAGCCTGCACTACAACTCCCACCAGGCCCCCTTGTCCCAGAGCTCACCAGGATGGAGCACTCCCCCTACCCCACCCAGAAGCAAGTGGCAGACATTGCATTCCCCTCATCAAACTAACAGGTAGGTAGCCATCTTAACAGGGAGGGGGTGGTTGTGTTTGGGAAGCCTGCACCACAACTCCCACCAGGCCCCCTTGTACCAAAGCACACCAGGATGGAGCACTCCCCCACCCCACCCAGAAGCAAGTGGCAGACAGTGCATTCCCCACCTTCACCAAACATGTAGGTAGACATCTTGACAGGGAGGGGGTGGTTGTGTTTGTGAAGCCTGCACTTTAACTCCCACCAGGCCCCCTTATCCCAGGGCTCACCAGGATGGAGCACTCCCACCACCCCACCCAGAAGCAAGTGGCAGACATTGCATTCCCCTCATCAAACTAACAGGTAGGTAGCCATCTTAACAGGGAGGGGGTGGTTGTGTTTGGGAAGCCTGCACTACAACTCCCACCAGGCCTTCTTGTCCCAAAGCACACCAGGATGGAGCACTCCCCCACCACACCCAGAAGCAAGTGGCAGACATTGCATTCCCCTCATCAAACAAACAGGTAGTTAGCCATCTTAACAGGGAGGGGGTGGATGTGTTTTTGAAGCCTGCACTACAACTCCCACCAGCCCCCTTGTACCAAAGCACACCAGTATGGAGCACTCACCCACCACACCCAGAAGCAAGTGGCAGACATTGCATTCCCCACCTTCACCAAACATGTAGGTAGCCATCTTAACAGGGAGGGGAGGTTGTGTTTGGGAAGCCTGCACTACAACTCCCACCAGGCCCCCTTGTCCCAGAGCTCACCAGGATGGAGCACTCCCCCACCCCACCCAGAAGCAAGTGGCAGACATTGCATTCCCCACCTTCACCAAACATGTAGGTAGCCATCTTAACAGGGAGGGTGGGTTGTGTTTGGGAAGCCTGCACTACAACTCCCACAAGGCCCCCTTGTACCAAAGCATACCAGGATGGAGCACTCCCCCACCACACCCAGAAGCAAGTGGCAGACATTGCATTCCCCACCTTCACCAAACATGTAGGTAGCCATCTTAACAGGGAGGGGGGTTGTGTTTGGGAAGCCTGCACTACAACTCCCACAAGGCCCCCTTGTACCAAAGCACACCAGGATGGAGCACTCCCCACCACACCCAGAAACAAGTGGCAGACATTGCATTCCCCACCTTCACCAAACATGTAGGTAGCCATCTTAACAGGGAGGGGGTGGTTGTGTTTGGGAAGCCTGCACTACAACTCCCACCAGGCCCCCTTGTCCCAGAGCTCACCAGGATGGAGCACTCCCCCACCCCACCCAGAAGCAAGTGGCAGACATTGCATTTCCCTCTTCAAACTAACAGGTAGGTAGCCATCTTAACAGGGAGGGGGTGGTTGTGTTTGGAAAGCCTGCACTACAACTCCCACAAGGCCCCCTTGTACCAAAGCAGACCAGGATGGAGCACTCCCCCCCTCCACCCCGAAGCAAGTGGTAGACATTGCATTCCCCACCTTCACCAAACATGTAGGTAGCCATCTTAACAGGGAGGGGGGGTTGTGTTTGGGAAGCCTGCACTACAACTCCCACAAGGCCCCCTTGTACCAAAGCACACCAGGATGGAGCACTCCCCCACCACACCCAGAAGCAAGTGGCAGACATTGCATTCCCCACCTTCACCAAACATGTAGGTAGCCATCTTAACAGGGAGGGGGTGGTTGTGTTTGGGAAGCCTGCACTACAACTCCCACCAGGCCACCTTGTACCAAAGCACACCAGGATGGAGCACTCCCCCCACCCCACCCAGAAGCAAGTGGCAGACATTTTATTCCCCTCATCAAACTAACAGGTAGGTAGCCATCTTAAAAGGGAGGGGGTGGTTGTGTTTGGGAAGCCTGCACTACAACTCCCACAAGGCCCCCTTCTACCAAAGCACACCAGGATGGAGCACTCCCCCCCCTCCACGCCGAAGCAAGTGGTAGACATTGCATTCCCCACCTTCACCAAACATGTAGGTAGCCATCTTAACAGGGAGGGGGGGTTGTGTTTGGGAAGCCTGCACTACAACTCCCACAAGGCCCCCTTGTACCAAAGCACACCAGGATGGAGCACTCCCCCCACCCCACCCCGAAGCAAGTGGTAGACATTGCATTCCCCTCATCAAACTAACAGGTAGGTAGCCATCTTAACAGGGAGAGGGTGGTTGTGTTTGGGAAGCCTGCACTACAACTCCCACCAGGCCCCCTTGTACCAAAGCACACCAGGATGGAGCACTCCCCCCACCCCACCCAGAAGCAAGTGGCAGATAGTGCATTCCCCACCTTCACCAAACATGTAGGTAGCCATCTTAACAGGATGGGGGTGGTTGTGTTTGGGAAGCCTGCACTACAACTCCCACCAGGCCCCCTTGTCCCAGAGCTCACCAGGATGGAGCACTCCCCTACCCCACCCAGAAGCAAGTGGCAGACATTGCATTCCCCTCATCAAACTAACAGGTAGGTAGCCATCTTAACAGGGAGGGGGTGGTTGTGTTTGGGAAGCCTGCACTACAACTCCCACCAGGCCCCCTTGTACCAAAGCACACTAGGATGGAGCACTCCCCCACCCCACCCAGAAGCAAGTGGCAGACAGTGCATTCCCCACCTTCACCAAACATGTAGGTAGCCATCTTGACAGGGAGGGGGTGGTTGTGTATGTGAAGCCTGCACTTCAACTCCCACCAGGCACCCTTGTCCCAGGGCTCACCAGGATGGAGCACTCCCACCACCCCACCCAGGAGCATGTGGCAGACATTGCATTCCCCTCATCAAACTAACAGGTAGGTAGCCATCTTAACAGGGAGGGGGTGGTTGTGTTTGGGAAGCCTGCACTACAACTCCCACCAGGCCCTCTTGTCCCAAAGCACACCAGGATGGAGCACTCCCCCCACCACACCCAGAAGCAAGTGGCAGACATTGCATTCCCCTCATCAAACATACAGGTAGGTACCCATCTTAACAGGGAGGGGGTGGATGTGTTTGGGAAGCCTGCACTACAACTCCCACCAGCCCCCTTGTACCAAAGCACACCAGTATGGAACACTCCCCCACCACACCCAGAGGCAAGTGGCAGACATTGCATTCCCCACCTTCACCAAACATGTAGGTAGCCATCTTAACAGGGAGGGGGTGGTTGTGTTTGGGAAGCCTGCACTACAACTCCCACCAGGCCTCCTTGTCCCAGAGCTCACCAGGATGGAGCACTCCCCCCACCCCACCCAGAAGCAAGTGGCAGACATTGCATTTCCCTCTTCAAACTAACAGGTAGGTAGCCATCTTAACAGGGAGGGGCTGGTTGTGTTTGGGAAGCCTGCACTACAACTCCCACAAGGCCCCCTTGTACCAAAGCACACCAGGATGGAGCACTCCCACCCTCCACCCCAAAGCAAGTGGTAGACATTGCATTCCCCACCTTCACCAAACATGTAGGTAGCCATCTTAACAGGGAGGGGGGGGTTGTGTTTGGGAAACCTCCACTACAACTCCCACAAGGCCCCCTTGTACCAAAGCACACCAGGATGGAGCACTCCCCCACCACACCCAGAAGCAAGTGGCAGACATTGCATTCCCCTCATCAAACTAACAGGTAGGTAGCAATCTTAAAAGGGAGGGGGTGGTTGTGTTTGGGAAGCCTGCACTACAACTCCCACAAGGCCCCCTTGTACCAAAGCACACCAGGATGGAGCACTCACCCCTCCACCCCGAAGCAAGTGGTAGACATTGCATTCCCCACCTTCACCAAACATGTAGGTAGCCAGCTTAACAGGGAGGGGGGGGTTGTGTTTTGGAAGCCTGCACTACAACTCCCACAAGGCCCCCTTGTATCAAAGCACACCAGGATGGAGCACTCCCCCCACCCCACCTCGAAACAAGTGGTAGACATTGCATTCCCCTCATCAAACTAACAGGTAGGTAGCCATCTTAACAGGGAGGGAGTGGTGGTGTTTGGGAAGCCTGCACTACAACTCCCACCAGGCCCCCTTGTACCAAAGCACACCAGGATGGAGCACTCCCCCACCCCACCCAGAAACAAGTGGCAGACAGTGCATTCCCCACCTTCACCAAACATGTAGGTAGCCATCTTGACAGGGAGGGGGTGGTTGTTTTTGGGAAGCCTGCACTACAACTCCCACCAGGCCCCCTTGTCCCAAAGCACACGAGGATGGAGCACTCCCCCACCCCACCCAGAAGCAAGTGGCAGACATTGCATTCCCTCATCAAACTAACAGGTATGTAGCCATCTTAACAGGGAGGGGGTGGTTGTGTTTGGGAAGCCTGCACTACAACTCCCACCAGGCCCCCTTGTACCAAAGCACACCAGGATGGAGCACTCCCCCACCCCACCCAGAAGCAAGTGGCAGACAGTGCATTCCCCACCTTCACCAAACATGTAGGTAGCCATCTTGACAGGGAGGGGGTGGTTGTGTTTGGGAAGCCTGCAATACAACTCCCACCAGGCCCCCTTGTCCCAGGGCTCAACAGGATGGAGCACTCCCCCACCCCACCCAGAAGCAAGTGGCAGACATTGCATTCCCCTCATCAAACTAACAGGTAGGTAGCCATCTTAACAGGGAGGGGGTGGTTGTGTTTGGGAAGCCTGCACTACAACTCCCACCAGGCCCCCTTGTCCCAAAGCACACCAGGATGGAGCACTCCCCCCATCACACCCAGAAGCAAGTGGCAGACATTGCATTCCCCTCATCAAACTAACAGGTAGGTAGCCATCTTAACAGGGAGGGGGTGGATGTGTTTGGGAAGCCTGCACTACAACTCCCACCAGGCCCCCTTGTACCAAAGCACACCAGTATGGAGCTCTCCCCCACCACACCCAGAAGCAAGTGGCAAACATTGCATTCCCCACCTTCACCAAACATGTAGGTAGCCATCTTAACAGGGAGGGGGTGGTTGTGTTTGGGAAGCCTGCACTACAACTCCCACCAGGCCCCCTTGTCCCAGAGCTCACCAGGATGGTGCACTCCCCCCACCCCACCTAGAAGCAAGTGGCAGACATTGCATTTCCCTCTTCAAACTAACAGGTAGGCAGCCATCTTAACAGGGAGGGGGTGGTTGTGTTTGGGAAGCCTGCACTACAACTCGCACCAGGCCCCCTTGTACCAAAGCACACCAGGATGGAGCACTCCCCCACCCCACCCAGAAGCAAGTGGCAGACATTGCTTTCCCCTCATCAAACTAACAGGTAGGTAGCCATCTTAACAGTGAGGGGGTGGTTGTGTTTGGGAAGCCTGCACTACAACTCCCACAAGGCCCCCTTGAACCAAAGCACACCAGGATGGAGCACTCCCCCTCCACCCCGAAGCAAGTGGTAGACATTGCATTCCCCACCTTCACCAAACATGTAGGTAGCCATCTTAACAGGGATGGGGGTTGTGTTTCGGAAGCCTGCACTACAACTCCCACAAGGCCCCCTTGTACCAAAGCACACCAGGATGGAGCACTCCCCCACCCCACCCCGAAGCAAGTGGTAGACATTGCATTCCCCACCTTCACCAATCATGTAGGTAGCCATCTTAACAGGGAGGGGTTGGTTGTGTTTGGGAAGCCTACACTACAACTCCCACCAGGCCCCCTTGTCCCAAGGCTCACCAGAATAGAGCACTCCCCCACCCCACGCAGAAACAAGTGGCAGACATTGCATTCCCCTCATCAAACTAACAGGTAGGTATCCATCTTAACAGGGAGGGGGTGGTTGTTTTTGGGAAGCCTGCACTATAACTCCTACCAGGCCCCCTTGTCCCAAAGCACACCAGGATGGAGCACTCCCCCACCCCACCCAGAAACAAGTGGCAGACATTGCATTCCCCTCATCAAACTAACAGGTAGGTAGCCATCTTAACAGCGAGGGGGTGGTTGTGTTTGGGAAGCCTGCACTACAACTCCCACCAGGCCCCCTTGTACCAAAGCACACCAGGATGGAGCACTCCCCCACCCCACCCAGAAGCAAGTGGCAGACAGTGCATTCCCCACCTTCACCAAACATGTAGGTAGCCATCTTGACAGGGAGGGGGTGGTTGTGTTTGTGAAACCTGCACTTCAACTCCCACCAGGCCCCCTTGTCCCAGGGCTCACCAGGATGGAGCACTCCCCCACCCACCCAGAAGCAAGTGGCAGACATTGCATTCCCCTCATCAAACTAACAGGTAGGTAGCCATCTTAACAGGGAGGGGTGGTTGTGTTTGGGAAGCCTGCACTACAACGCCCCCTTGTCCCAAAGCGCACCAGGATGGAAAACTCCCCCACCTCACCCAGAAGCAAGTGGTAGACATTGCATTCCCCTCATCAAACTAACAGGTAGGTAGCAATCTTAACAGGGACGGGGTGGTTGTGTTTGGAAAGCCTGCACTACAACTCTCACCAGGCCCCCTTGTACCAAAGCACACCAGGATGGAGCACTCCCCCACCCCACCCAGAAGCATGTGGCAGACATTGCATTCCTCACATTCACCAAACATGTAGGTAGGCATCTTAACAGGGAGGGGGTGGTTGTGTTTGGGAAGCCTGCACTACAACTCCCACCAGGCCCCCTTGTCCCAGAGCTCACCAGGATGGAGCACTCCCCCCACCCCACCCAGAAGCAAGTGGCAGACATTGCAATCCCCTCATCAAACTAACAGGTAGGTAGCCATCTTAACAGGGAGGTGGTGGTTGTGTTTGGGAAGCCTGCACTACAACTCCCACAAGGCCCCCTTGAACCAAAGCACACCAGGATGGAGCACTCCCCCCCCCTCCACCCCGAAGCAAGTGGTAGACATTGCATTCCCCACCTTCACCAAACATGTAGGTAGCCATCTTAACAGGGAGGGGGTTGTGTTTCGGAAGCCTGCACTACAACTCCCACAAGGCCCCCTTGTACCAAAGCACACCAGGATGGAGCACTCCCCCACCCCACCCCGAAGCAAGTGGTAGACATTGCATTCCCCACCTTCACCAATCATGTAGGTAGCCATCTTAACAGGGAGGGGTTGGTTGTGTTTGGGAAGCCTGCACTACAACTCCCACCAGGCCCCCTTGTCCCAGAGCTCACCAGAATAGAGCACTCCCCCACCCCACGCAGAAACAAGTGGCAGACATTGCATTCCCTCATCAAACTAACAGGTAGGTATCCATCTTAACAGGGAGGGGGTGGTTGTTTTTGGGAAGCCTGCACTATAACTCCTACCAGGCCCCCTTGTCCCAAAGCACACCAGGATGGAGCACTCCCCCCACCCCACCCAGAAACAAGTGGCAGACATTGCATTCCCCTCATCAAACTAACAGGTAGGTAGCCATCTTAACAGCGAGGGGGTGGTTGTGTTTGGGAAGCCTGCACTACAACACCCACCAGGCCCCCTTGTACCAAAGCACACCAGGATGGAGCACTCCCCCCACCCCACCCAGAAGCAAGTGGCAGACAGTGCATTCCCCACCTTCACCAAACATGTAGGTAGCCATCTTGACAGGGAGGGGTGGTTGTGTTTGTGAAACCTGCACTTCAACTCCCACCAGGCCCCCTTGTCCCAGGGCTCACCAGGATGGAGCACTCCCCCACCCACCCAGAAGCAAGTGGCAGACATTGCATTCCCCTCATCAAACTAACAGGTAGGTAGCCATCTTAACAGGGAGGGGTGGTTGTGTTTGGGAAGCCTGCACTACAACTCCCACCAGGCACCCTTGTCCCAAAGCACACCAGGATGGAGCACTCCCCCCACCACACCCAGAAGCAAGTGGCAGACATTGCATTCCCCTCATCAAACTAACAGGTAGGTAGCCATCTTAACAGGGAGGGGGTGGTTGTGTTTGGGAAGCCTGCACTACAACGCCCCCTTGTCCCAAAGCGCACCAGGATGGAGCACTCCCCCCACCTCACCCAGAAGCATGTGGTAGACATTGCATTCCCCTCATCAAACTAACAGGTAGGTAGCAATCTTAACAGGGAGGGGGTGGTTGTGTTTGGGAAGCCTGCACTACAACTCTCACCAGGCCCCCTTGTACCAAAGCACACCAGGATGGAGCACTCCCCCACCCCACCCAGAAGCAAGTGGCAGACATTGCATTCCTCACATTCACCAAACATGTAGGTAGGCATCTTAACAGGGAGGGGGTGGTTGTGTTTGGGAAGCCTGCACTACAACTCCCACCAGGCCCCCTTGTCCCAGAGCTCACCAGGATGGAGCACTCCCCCACCCCATCCAGAAGCAAGTGGCAGACATTGCAATCCCCTCATCAAACTAACAGGTAGGTAGCCATCTTAACAGGGAGGTGGTGGTTGTGTTTGGGAAGCCTGCACTACAACTCCCACCAGGCCCCCTTGTCCGAAAGAACACCAGGATGGAGCACTCCCCCACCCCACCCAGAAGCAAGTGGCAGACATTGCATTCCCCTCATCAAACTAACAGGTAGGGAGCCATCTTAACAGGGAGGGGGTGGTTGTGTTTGGGAAGCCTGCACTACAACTCCCACAAGGCCCCCTTATACCAAAGCACACCAGGATGGAGCACTCCCCCTCCACCCCGAAGCAAGTGGTAGACATTGCATTCCCCACCTTCACCAAACATGTAGGTAGCCATCTTAACAGGGAGGGGGTTGTGTTTTGGAAGCCTGCACTACAACTCCCACAAGGCCCCCTTGTACCAAAGCACACCAGGATGGAGCACTCCCCCACCCCACCCCGAAGCAAGTGGTAGACATTGCATTCCCCACCTTCACCAATCATGTAGGTAGCCATCTTAACAGGGAGGGGTTGGTTGTGTTTGGGAAGCCTGCACTACAACTTCCACCAGGCCCCCTTGTCCCAGAGCTCACCAGAATAGAGCACTCCCCCACCCCACGCAGAAACAAGTGGCAGACATTGCATTCCCCTCATCAAACTAACAGGTAGGTATCCATCTTAACAGGGAGGGGGTGGTTGTTTTTGGGAAGCCTGCACTATAACTCCTACCAGGCCCCCTTGTCCCAAAGCACACCAGGATGGAGCACTCCCCCCACCCCACCCAGAAACAAGTGGCAGACATTGCATTCCCCTCATCAAACTAACAGGTAGGTAGCCATCTTAACAGCGAGGGGGTGGTTGTGTTTGGGAAGCCTGCACTACAACTCCCACCAGGCCCCCTTGTACCAAAGCACACCAGGATGGAGCACTCCCCCCACCCCACCCAGAAGCAAGTGGCAGACAGTGCATTCCCCACCTTCACCAAACATGTAGGTAGCCATCTTGACAGGGAGGGGGTGGTTGTGTTTGTGAAACCTGCACTTCAACTCCCACCAAGCCCCCTTGTCCCAGGGCTCACTCCCCCCACCCACCCAGAAGCAAGTGGCAGACATTGCATTCCCCTCATCAAACTAACAGGTAGGTAGCCATCTTAACAGGGAGGGGGTGGTTGTGTTTGGGAAGCCTGCACTACAACTCCCACCAGGCCCCCTTGTACCAAAGCACACCAGGATGGAGCACTCCCCCACCCCACCCAGAAGCAAGTGGCAGACAGTGCATTCCCCACCTTCACCAAACATGTAGGTAGCCATCTTGACAGGGAGGGGTGGTTGTGTTTGGGAAGCCTGCAATACAACTCCCACCAGGCCCCCTTGTCCCAGGGCTCAACAGGATGGAGCACTCCCCCACCCCACCCAGAAGCAAGTGGCAGACATTGCATTCCCCTCATCAAACTAACAGGTAGGTAGCCATCTTAACAGGGAGGGGGTGGTTGTGTTTGGGAAGCCTGCACTACAACTCCCACCAGGCCCCCTTGTCCCAAAGCACACCAGGATGGAGCACTCCCCCATCACACCCAGAAGCAAGTGGCAGACATTGCATTCCCCTCATCAAACTAACAGGTAGGTAGCCATCTTAACAGGGAGGGGGTGGATGTGTTTGGGAAGCCTGCACTACAACTCCCACCAGGCCCCCTTGTACCAAAGCACACCAGTATGGAGCTCTCCCCCACCACACCCAGAAGCAAGTGGCAAACATTGCATTCCCCACCTTCACCAAACATGTAGGTAGCCATCTTAACAGGGAGGGGTGGTTGTGTTTGGGAAGCCTGCACTACAACTCCCACCAGGCCCCCTTGTCCCAGAGCTCACCAGGATGGTGCACTCCCCCACCCCACCTAGAAGCAAGTGGCAGACATTGCATTTCCCTCTTCAAACTAACAGGTAGGCAGCCATCTTAACAGGGAGGGGGTGGTTGTGTTTGGGAAGCCTGCACTACAACTCGCACCAGGCCCCCTTGTACCAAAGCACACCAGGATGGAGCACTCCCCACCCCACCCAGAAGCAAGTGGCAGACATTGCTTTCCCCTCATCAAACTAACAGGTAGGTAGCCATCTTAACAGTGAGGGGGTGGTTGTGTTTGGGAAGCCTGCACTACAACTCCCACAAGGCCCCCTTGAACCAAAGCACACCAGGATGGAGCACTCCCCCTCCACCCCGAAGCAAGTGGTAGACATTGCATTCCCCACCTTCACCAATCATGTAGGTAGCCATCTTAACAGGGAGGGGTTGGTTGTGTTTGGGAAGCCTACACTACAACTCCCACCAGGCCCCCTTGTCCCAAGGCTCACCAGAATAGAGCACTCCCCACCCCACGCAGAAACAAGTGGCAGACATTGCATTCCCTCATCAAACTAACAGGTAGGTATCCATCTTAACAGGGAGGGGTGGTTGTTTTTGGGAAGCCTGCACTATAACTCCTAACAGGCCCCCTTGTCCCAAAGCACACCAGGATGGAGCACTCCCCCACCCCACCCAGAAACAAGTGGCAGACATTGCATTCCCCTCATCAAACTAACAGGTAGGTAGCCATCTTAACAGCGAGGGGGTGGTTGTGTTTGGGAAGCCTGCACTACAACTCCCACCAGGCCCCCTTGTACCAAAGCACACCAGGATGGAGCACTCCCCCACCCCACCCAGAAGCAAGTGGCAGACAGTGCATTCCCCACCTTCACCAAACATGTAGGTAGCCATCTTAACAGGGAGGGGGTGTTTGTGTTTGGGAAGCCTGCACTACAACTCCCACCAGGCCCCCTTGTCCCAGAGCTCACCAGGATGGAGCACTCCCCTACCCCACCCAGAAGCAAGTGGCAGACATTGCATTCCCCTCATCAAACTAACAGGTAGGTAGCCATCTTAACAGGGAGGGGTGGTTGTGTTTGGGAAGCCTGCACCACAACTCCCACCAGGCCCCCTTGTACCAAAGCACACCAGGATGGAGCACTCCCCACCCCACCCAGAAGCAAGTGGCAGACAGTGCATTCCCCACCTTCACCAAACATGTAGGTAGACATCTTGACAGGGAGGGGGTGGTTGTGTTTGTGAAGCCTGCACTTTAACTCCCACCAGGCCCCCTTATCCCAGGGCTCACCAGGATGGAGCACTCCCACCACCCCACCCAGAAGCAAGTGGCAGACATTGCATTCCCCTCATCAAACTAACAGGTAGGTAGCCATCTTAACAGGGAGGGGGTGGTTGTGTTTGGGAAGCCTGCACTACAACTCCCACCAGGCCTTCTTGTCCCAAAGCACACCAGGATGGAGCACTCCCCCACCACACCCAGAAGCAAGTGGCAGACATTGCATTCCCTCATCAAACAAACAGGTAGTTAGCCATCTTAACAGGGAGGGGGTGGATGTGTTTTTGAAGCCTGCACTACAACTCCCACCAGCCCCCTTGTACCAAAGCACACCAGTATGGAGCACTCACCCACCACACCCAGAAGCAAGTGGCAGACATTGCATTCCCCACCTTCACCAAACATGTAGGTAGCCATCTTAACAGGGAGGGGGAGGTTGTGTTTGGGAAGCCTGCACTACAACTCCCACCAGGCCCCCTTGTCCCAGAGCTCACCAGGATGGAGCACTCCCCCCACCCCACCCAGAAGCAAGTGGCAGACATTGCATTCCCCACCTTCACCAAACATGTAGGTAGCCATCTTAACAGGGAGGGGGGGTTGTGTTTGGGAAGCCTGCACTACAACTCCCACAAGGCCCCCTTGTACCAAAGCATACCAGGATGGAGCACTCCCCCACCACACCCAGAAGCAAGTGGCAGACATTGCATTCCCCACCTTCACCAAACATGTAGGTAGCCATCTTAACAGGGAGGGGGTTGTGTTTGGGAAGCCTGCACTACAACTCCCACAAGGCCCCCTTGTACCAAAGCACACCAGGATGGAGCACTCCCCACCACACCCAGAAACAAGTGGCAGACATTGCATTCCCCACCTTCACCAAACATGTAGGTAGCCATCTTAACAGGGAGGGGGTGGTTGTGTTTGGGAAGCCTGCACTACAACTCCCACCAGGCCCCCTTGTCCCAGAGCTCACCAGGATGGAGCACTCCCCCACCCCACCCAGAAGCAAGTGGCAGACATTGCATTTCCCTCTTCAAACTAACAGGTAGGTAGCCATCTTAACAGGGAGGGGTGGTTGTGTTTGGAAAGCCTGCACTACAACTCCCACAAGGCCCCCTTGTACCAAAGCAGACCAGGATGGAGCACTCCCCCTCCACCCCGAAGCAAGTGGTAGACATTGCATTCCCCACCTTCACCAAACATGTAGGTAGCCATCTTAACAGGGAGGGGGTTGTGTTTGGGAAGCCTGCACTACAACTCCCACAAGGCCCCCTTGTACCAAAGCACACCAGGATGGAGCACTCCCCCACCACACCCAGAAGCAAGTGGCAGACATTGCATTCCCCACCTTCACCAAACATGTAGGTAGCCATCTTAACAGGGAGGGGTGGTTGTGTTTGGGAAGCCTGCACTACAACTCCCACCAGGCCACCTTGTACCAAAGCACACCAGGATGGAGCACTCCCCCACCCCACCCAGAAGCAAGTGGCAGACATTTTATTCCCCTCATCAAACTAACAGGTAGGTAGCCATCTTAAAAGGGAGGGGTGGTTGTGTTTGGGAAGCCTGCACTACAACTCCCACAAGGCCCCCTTCTACCAAAGCACACCAGGATGGAGCACTCCCCCCCCTCCACGCCGAAGCAAGTGGTAGACATTGCATTCCCCACCTTCACCAAACATGTAGGTAGCCATCTTAACAGGGAGGGGGTTGTGTTTGGGAAGCCTGCACTACAACTCCCACAAGGCCCCCTTGTACCAAAGCACACCAGGATGGAGCACTCCCCCACCCCACCCCGAAGCAAGTGGTAGACATTGCATTCCCCTCATCAAACTAACAGGTAGGTAGCCATCTTAACAGGGAGGGGGTGGTTGTGTTTGGGAAGCCTGCACTACAACTCCCACCAGGCCCCCTTGTACCAAAGCACACCAGGATGGAGCACTCCCCCACCCCACCCAGAAGCAAGTGGCAGATAGTGCATTCCCCACCTTCACCAAACATGTAGGTAGCCATCTTAACAGGATGGGGGTGGTTGTGTTTGGGAAGCCTGCACTACAACTCCCACCAGGCCCCCTTGTCCCAGAGCTCACCAGGATGGAGCACTCCCCTACCCCACCCAGAAGCAAGTGGCAGACATTGCATTCCCCTCATCAAACTAACAGGTAGGTAGCCATCTTAACAGGGAGGGGGTGGTTGTGTTTGGGAAGCCTGCACTACAACTCCCACCAGGCCCCCTTGTACCAAAGCACACTAGGATGGAGCACTCCCCCACCCCACCCAGAAGCAAGTGGCAGACAGTGCATTCCCCACCTTCACCAAACATGTAGGTAGCCATCTTGACAGGGAGGGGTGGTTGTGTATGTGAAGCCTGCACTTCAACTCCCACCAGGCACCCTTGTCCCAGGGCTCACCAGGATGGAGCACTCCCACCACCCCACCCAGGAGCATGTGGCAGACATTGCATTCCCCTCATCAAACTAACAGGTAGGTAGCCATCTTAACAGGGAGGGGGTGGTTGTGTTTGGGAAGCCTGCACTACAACTCCCACCAGGCCCTCTTGTCCCAAAGCACACCAGGATGGAGCACTCCCCCACCACACCCAGAAGCAAGTGGCAGACATTGCATTCCCCTCATCAAACATACAGGTAGGTACCCATCTTAACAGGGAGGGGTGGATGTGTTTGGGAAGCCTGCACTACAACTCCCACCAGCCCCCTTGTACCAAAGCACACCAGTATGGAACACTCCCCCACCACACCCAGAGGCAAGTGGCAGACATTGCATTCCCCACCTTCACCAAACATGTAGGTAGCCATCTTAACAGGGAGGGGGTGGTTGTGTTTGGGAAGCCTGCACTACAACTCCCACCAGGCCTCCTTGTCCCAGAGCTCACCAGGATGGAGCACTCCCCCACCCCACCCAGAAGCAAGTGGCAGACATTGCATTTCCCTCTTCAAACTAACAGGTAGGTAGCCATCTTAACAGGGAGGGGCTGGTTGTGTTTGGGAAGCCTGCACTACAACTCCCACAAGGCCCCCTTGTACCAAAGCACACCAGGATGGAGCACTCCCACCCTCCACCCCAAAGCAAGTGGTAGACATTGCATTCCCCACCTTCACCAAACATGTAGGTAGCCATCTTAACAGGGAGGGGGGTTGTGTTTGGGAAACCTCCACTACAACTCCCACAAGGCCCCCTTGTACCAAAGCACACCAGGATGGAGCACTCCCCACCACACCCAGAAGCAAGTGGCAGACATTGCATTCCCCTCATCAAACTAACAGGTAGGTAGCAATCTTAAAAGGGAGGGGGTGGTTGTGTTTGGGAAGCCTGCACTACAACTCCCACAAGGCCCCCTTGTACCAAAGCACACCAGGATGGAGCACTCACCCCTCCACCCCGAAGCAAGTGGTAGACATTGCATTCCCCACCTTCACCAAACATGTAGGTAGCCAGCTTAACAGGGAGGGGGGTTGTGTTTTGGAAGCCTGCACTACAACTCCCACAAGGCCCCCTTGTATCAAAGCACACCAGGATGGAGCACTCCCCCACCCCACCTCGAAACAAGTGGTAGACATTGCATTCCCCTCATCAAACTAACAGGTAGGTAGCCATCTTAACAGGGAGGGAGTGGTGGTGTTTGGGAAGCCTGCACTACAACTCCCACCAGGCCCCCTTGTACCAAAGCACACCAGGATGGAGCACTCCCCCACCCCACCCAGAAACAAGTGGCAGACAGTGCATTCCCCACCTTCACCAAACATGTAGGTAGCCATCTTGACAGGGAGGGGGTGGTTGTTTTTGGGAAGCCTGCACTACAACTCCCACCAGGCCCCCTTGTCCCAAAGCACACGAGGATGGAGCACTCCCCCACCCCACCCAGAAGCAAGTGGCAGACATTGCATTCCCCTCATCAAACTAACAGGTATGTAGCCATCTTAACAGGGAGGGGTGGTTGTGTTTGGGAAGCCTGCACTACAACTCCCACCAGGCCCCCTTGTACCAAAGCACACCAGGATGGAGCACTCCCCCACCCCACCCAGAAGCAAGTGGCAGACAGTGCATTCCCCACCTTCACCAAACATGTAGGTAGCCATCTTGACAGGGAGGGGGTGGTTGTGTTTGGGAAGCCTGCAATACAACTCCCACCAGGCCCCCTTGTCCCAGGGCTCAACAGGATGGAGCACTCCCCCACCCCACCCAGAAGCAAGTGGCAGACATTGCATTCCCTCATCAAACTAACAGGTAGGTAGCCATCTTAACAGGGAGGGGGTGGTTGTGTTTGGGAAGCCTGCACTACAACTCCCACCAGGCCCCCTTGTCCCAAAGCACACCAGGATGGAGCACTCCCCATCACACCCAGAAGCAAGTGGCAGACATTGCATTCCCTCATCAAACTAACAGGTAGGTAGCCATCTTAACAGGGAGGGGTGGATGTGTTTGGGAAGCCTGCACTACAACTCCCACCAGGCCCCCTTGTACCAAAGCACACCAGTATGGAGCTCTCCCCCACCACACCCAGAAGCAAGTGGCAAACATTGCATTCCCCACCTTCACCAAACATGTAGGTAGCCATCTTAACAGGGAGGGGTGGTTGTGTTTGGGAAGCCTGCACTACAACTCCCACCAGGCCCCCTTGTCCCAGAGCTCACCAGGATGGTGCACTCCCCCACCCCACCTAGAAGCAAGTGGCAGACATTGCATTTCCCTCTTCAAACTAACAGGTAGGCAGCCATCTTAACAGGGAGGGGTGGTTGTGTTTGGGAAGCCTGCACTACAACTCGCACCAGGCCCCCTTGTACCAAAGCACACCAGGATGGAGCACTCTCCCACCCCACCCAGAAGCAAGTGGCAGACATTGCTTTCCCTCATCAAACTAACAGGTAGGTAGCCATCTTAACAGTGAGGGGGTGGTTGTGTTTGGGAAGCCTGCACTACAACTCCCACAAGGCCCCCTTGAACCAAAGCACACCAGGATGGAGCACTCCCCCTCCACCCCGAAGCAAGTGGTAGACATTGCATTCCCCACCTTCACCAAACATGTAGGTAGCCATCTTAACAGGGATGGGGGTTGTGTTTCGGAAGCCTGCACTACAACTCCCACAAGGCCCCCTTGTACCAAAGCACACCAGGATGGAGCACTCCCCCCACCCCACCCCGAAGCAAGTGGTAGACATTGCATTCCCCACCTTCACCAATCATGTAGGTAGCCATCTTAACAGGGAGGGGTTGGTTGTGTTTGGGAAGCCTACACTACAACTCCCACCAGGCCCCCTTGTCCCAAGGCTCACCAGAATAGAGCACTCCCCCACCCCACGCAGAAACAAGTGGCAGACATTGCATTCCCTCATCAAACTAACAGGTAGGTATCCATCTTAACAGGGAGGGGTGGTTGTTTTTGGGAAGCCTGCACTATAACTCCTACCAGGCCCCCTTGTCCCAAAGCACACCAGGATGGAGCACTCCCCCACCCCACCCAGAAACAAGTGGCAGACATTGCATTCCCCTCATCAAACTAACAGGTAGGTAGCCATCTTAACAGCGAGGGGGTGGTTGTGTTTGGGAAGCCTGCACTACAACTCCCACCAGGCCCCCTTGTACCAAAGCACACCAGGATGGAGCACTCCCCCACCCCACCCAGAAGCAAGTGGCAGACAGTGCATTCCCCACCTTCACCAAACATGTAGGTAGCCATCTTGACAGGGAGGGGGTGGTTGTGTTTGTGAAACCTGCACTTCAACTCCCACCAGGCCCCCTTGTCCCAGGGCTCACCAGGATGGAGCACTCCCCCACCCACCCAGAAGCAAGTGGCAGACATTGCATTCCCCTCATCAAACTAACAGGTAGGTAGCCATCTTAACAGGGAGGGGGTGGTTGTGTTTGGGAAGCCTGCACTACAACGCCCCCTTGTCCCAAAGCGCACCAGGATGGAAAACTCCCCCCACCTCACCCAGAAGCAAGTGGTAGACATTGCATTCCCCTCATCAAACTAACAGGTAGGTAGCAATCTTAACAGGGACGGGGTGGTTGTGTTTGGAAAGCCTGCACTACAACTCTCACCAGGCCCCCTTGTACCAAAGCACACCAGGATGGAGCACTCCCCCACCCCACCCAGAAGCATGTGGCAGACATTGCATTCCTCACATTCACCAAACATGTAGGTAGGCATCTTAACAGGGAGGGGGTGGTTGTGTTTGGGAAGCCTGCACTACAACTCCCACCAGGCCCCCTTGTCCCAGAGCTCACCAGGATGGAGCACTCCCCCACCCCACCCAGAAGCAAGTGGCAGACATTGCAATCCCTCATCAAACTAACAGGTAGGTAGCCATCTTAACAGGGAGGTGGTGGTTGTGTTTGGGAAGCCTGCACTACAACTCCCACAAGGCCCCTTGAACCAAAGCACACCAGGATGGAGCACTCCCCCCTCCACCCCGAAGCAAGTGGTAGACATTGCATTCCCCACCTTCACCAAACATGTAGGTAGCCATCTTAACAGGGAGGGGGTTGTGTTTCGGAAGCCTGCACTACAACTCCCACAAGGCCCCCTTGTACCAAAGCACACCAGGATGGAGCACTCCCCCACCCCACCCCGAAGCAAGTGGTAGACATTGCATTCCCCACCTTCACCAATCATGTAGGTAGCCATCTTAACAGGGAGGGGTTGGTTGTGTTTGGGAAGCCTGCACTACAACTCCCACCAGGCCCCCTTGTCCCAGAGCTCACCAGAATAGAGCACTCCCCCACCCCACGCAGAAACAAGTGGCAGACATTGCATTCCCCTCATCAAACTAACAGGTAGGTATCCATCTTAACAGGGAGGGGGTGGTTGTTTTGGGAAGCCTGCACTATAACTCCTACCAGGCCCCCTTGTCCCAAAGCACACCAGGATGGAGCACTCCCCCACCCCACCCAGAAACAAGTGGCAGACATTGCATTCCCCTCATGAAACTAACAGGTAGGTAGCCATCTTAACAGCGAGGGGGTGGTTGTGTTTGGGAAGCCTGCACTACAACACCCACCAGGCCCCCTTGTACCAAAGCACACCAGGATGGAGCACTCCCCCACCCCACCCAGAAGCAAGTGGCAGACAGTGCATTCCCCACCTTCACCAAACATGTAGGTAGCCATCTTGACAGGGAGGGGTGGTTGTGTTTGTGAAACCTGCACTTCAACTCCCACCAGGCCCCCTTGTCCCAGGGCTCACCAGGATGGAGCACTCCCCCACCCACCCAGAAGCAAGTGGCAGACATTGCATTCCCTCATCAAACTAACAGGTAGGTAGCCATCTTAACAGGGAGGGGGTGGTTGTGTTTGGGAAGCCTGCACTACAACTCCCACCAGGCACCCTTGTCCCAAAGCACACCAGGATGGAGCACTCCCCCACCACACCCAGAAGCAAGTGGCAGACATTGCATTCCCTCATCAAACTAACAGGTAGGTAGCCATCTTAACAGGGAGGGGGTGGTTGTGTTTGGGAAGCCTGCACTACAACGCCCCTTGTCCCAAAGCGCACCAGGATGGAGCACTCCCCCACCTCACCCAGAAGCATGTGGTAGACATTGCATTCCCCTCATCAAACTAACAGGTAGGTAGCAATCTTAACAGGGAGGGGGTGGTTGTGTTTGGGAAGCCTGCACTACAACTCTCACCAGGCCCCCTTGTACCAAAGCACACCAGGATGGAGCACTCCCCCACCCCACCCAGAAGCAAGTGGCAGACATTGCATTCCTCACATTCACCAAACATGTAGGTAGGCATCTTAACAGGGAGGGGGTGGTTGTGTTTGGGAAGCCTGCACTACAACTCCCACCAGGCCCCCTTGTCCCAGAGCTCACCAGGATGGAGCACTCCCCCACCCCATCCAGAAGCAAGTGGCAGACATTGCAATCCCCTCATCAAACTAACAGGTAGGTAGCCATCTTAACAGGGAGGTGGTGGTTGTGTTTGGGAAGCCTGCACTACAACTCCCACCAGGCCCCCTTGTCCGAAAGAACACCAGGATGGAGCACTCCCCCACCCCACCCAGAAGCAAGTGGCAGACATTGCATTCCCCTCATCAAACTAACAGGTAGGGAGCCATCTTAACAGGGAGGGGGTGGTTGTGTTTGGGAAGCCTGCACTACAACTCCCACAAGGCCCCCTTATACCAAAGCACACCAGGATGGAGCACTCCCCCTCCACCCCGAAGCAAGTGGTAGACATTGCATTCCCCACCTTCACCAAACATGTAGGTAGCCATCTTAACAGGGAGGGGGTTGTGTTTTGGAAGCCTGCACTACAACTCCCACAAGGCCCCCTTGTACCAAAGCACACCAGGATGGAGCACTCCCCCACCCCACCCCGAAGCAAGTGGTAGACATTGCATTCCCCACCTTCACCAATCATGTAGGTAGCCATCTTAACAGGGAGGGGTTGGTTGTGTTTGGGAAGCCTGCACTACAACTTCCACCAGGCCCCCTTGTCCCAGAGCTCACCAGAATAGAGCACTCCCCCACCCCACGCAGAAACAAGTGGCAGACATTGCATTCCCCTCATCAAACTAACAGGTAGGTATCCATCTTAACAGGGAGGGGGTGGTTGTTTTTGGGAAGCCTGCACTATAACTCCTACCAGGCCCCCTTGTCCCAAAGCACACCAGGATGGAGCACTCCCCCACCCCACCCAGAAGCAAGTGGCAGACATTGCATTCCCCTCATCAAACTAACAGGTAGGTAGCCATCTTAACAGCGAGGGGGTGGTTGTGTTTGGGAAGCCTGCACTACAACTCCCACCAGGCCCCCTTGTACCAAAGCACACCAGGATGGAGCACTCCCCCACCCCACCCAGAAGCAAGTGGCAGACAGTGCATTCCCCACCTTCACCAAACATGTAGGTAGCCATCTTGACAGGGAGGGGGTGGTTGTGTTTGTGAAACCTGCACTTCAACTCCCACCAAGCCCCCTTGTCCCAGGGCTCACTCCCCCACCCACCCAGAAGCAAGTGGCAGACATTGCATTCCCCTCATCAAACTAACAGGTAGGTAGCCATCTTAACAGGGAGGGGTGGTTGTGTTTGGGAAGCCTGCACTACAACTCCCACCACGCCCCCTTGTCCCAAAGCACACCAGGATGGAGCACTCCCCCACCCCACCCAGAAGCAAGTGGCAGACATTGCATTCCCCTCATCAAACTAACAGGTAGGTAGCCATCTTAACAGGGAGGGGTGGTTGTGTTTGGGAAGCCTGCACTACAACTCCACCAGGCCCCTTGTCCCAAAGCGCACCAGGATGGAGCACTCCCCCACCTCACCCAGAAGCAAGTGGTAGACATTGCATTCCCCTCATCAAACTAACAGGTAGGTAGCCATCTTAACAGGGAGGGGGTGGTTGTGTTTGGGAAGCCTGCACTACAACTCCCACCAGGCCCCCTTGTACCAAAGCACACCAGGATGGAGCACTCCCCCACCCCACCCAGAAGCAAGTGGCAGACATTGCATTCCTCACATTCACCAAACATGTAGGTAGCCATCTTAACAGGGAGGGGTGGTTGTGTTTGGGAAGCCTGCACTACAACTCCCACCAGGCCCCCTTGTCCCAGAGCTCACCAGGATGGAGCACTCCCCCCACCCCACCCAGAAGCAAGTGGCAGACATTGCAATCCCCTCATCAAACTAACAGGTAGGTAGCCATCTTAACAGGGAGGTGGTGGTTGTGTTTGGGAAGCCTGCACTACAACTCCCACCAGGCCCCCTTGTCCGAAAGCACACCAGGATGGAGCACTACCCCCACCCCACCCAGAAGCAAGTGGCAGACATTGCATTCCCCTCATCAAACTAACAGGTAGGGAGCCATCTTAACAGGGAGGGGGTGGTTGTGTTTGGGAAGCCTGCACTACAACTCCCACCAGGCCCCCTTGTACCAAAGCACACCAGGATGGAGCACTCCCTCCACCCCACCCAGAAGCAAGTGGCAGACATTGCATTCCCCACCTTCACCAAACATGTAGGTAGCCATCTTAACAGGGAGGTGGTGGTTGTGTTTGGGAAGCCTGCACTACAACTCCCACCAGGCCCCCTTGTCCCAGAGCTCACCAGGATGGAGCACTCCCCCACCCCACCCAGAAGCAAGTGGCAGACATTGCATTCCCCTCATCAAACTAACAGGTAGGTAGCCATCTTAACAGGGAGGGGGTGGTTGTGTTTGGGAAGCCTGCACTACAACTCCCACCAGGCCCCCTTGTCCCAAAGCACACCAGGATGGAGCACTCCCCCACCCCACCCAGAAGCAAGTGGCAGACATTGCATTCTGCTCATCAAACTAACAGGTAGGTAGCCATCTTAACAGGGAGGGGGTGGTTGTGCTTGGGAAACCTGCACTACAACTCCCACCAGGCCCCCTTGTCCCAAAGCACACCAGGATGGAGCACTCCCCACACCCACAACCATGTGGCAGCAATTCCCCTCAATTGTGTCATAGTACAGGTAGGTAGACAGTGCATGCACCCTGCCAATCCTCTCAAAAAGCATGGAGCCATATGACCATACCACCCCTCACATGTCACCCAACATGGCATACATCCAATAGTCACTTCCTGTGTGCAGACAGCCAAGTGTATGTAACTGTCACTGAAACGTTACGTCAAGCCAGCAAGCCACATTGTGAAGAAATTTAGGGCACAATCATGTCCAGCACGGAATGCTATGTGCAAGTGCCATGGTGGCAGAGCATGAAGGCCCATATGAACACAAAACATGCATGGTCAGTTGTTGAAAGAAAGTAAAGTACATGATATCACAAAGGCATGCAGAAGATTACAATGGCTAGTTCTTGCTCAGATGTAACGTCTTCATTGCAGAGCAAACAAAATAGACAAATCACATAAAGTTCATGGGCTGCAAGTCGGTAGATGACGACATGTTCTTGTAATCACACAATATGTACGTGGAACATGGTACCTATTAACATGTCACACCCTGGACAAGTAATGTATGTACCCCCACATCATGGCATGATGTGCAGTACCTTGCAGCCATACAAAGTGAAAACAATGTAAACATTGTGGTGTAACACATGTAACATCCAAACATCTAACACCATGCATGTGGGGTGCACTTTAATGACCATTTCATCTCTGTTCAACAGGAGATCAACAACTCACTGCTGCAGAAGACAACACCAACCTGCAGAGCCAGTCTCCACACTCGGAACATGGACTCTCGGATGCAGACTCCCTAAGTTTCTCGGATGAGGAGCACCGTCCTGGCCCGTCTGGACTGCCAGGGCGCACCACGTCCCAGGCCCCCACTGTCTCCACCACCACCACCTCAGCAACAACAACCGCGCTGACCCCTGCTGCAACGACCTGTGCAGCCTCAACCACCACCACCACCACTACCACCGCTGCCTGCAACACTCGCCCTGCCTCAGTGGTTACCAACCCCATCACACAATCGGAGGAGGGCAGGGAGAGTCTGTGGGTGCGTCGAGTGGCAACGCCCCAGGTACGGGGCAGCAGGGCAGGTGGGAGGGCAACTGAGGGACAAAATCGAGAGGACACTGGGACCGAAGCCCTGGACAACATCGCCAGAGTCCTTGGGGCCTACGAACAAGCCCAGGGACACACGGGCCAGGCTCTGGAAGAATCGCGTGAGCTCCGCCTGCTGCTGAGGTCCATAGACACGCGTATGGGCCAAATCGTGGACCTCTTGGTCCAGCTCGTGGGTGTTCTGAGGGACAGACCTGTGGGCCAAACTATGGCTCAACCCCCCTCCAGTGGCCCGCTGGGTGAAACCCCCACCAGCCTAGCTGCGGCCAAAGAGAGGGGTCAGAAGCAAAAGGATGACTCCTCAAATACCGCTGACCCCACAGCAGGAGCCCCCCCTGGAAAACGCAAGAGGGGCCGTCCGAGAAACACCACGGAAGGATCAAGTGTCAAAGCACCAGCCAAACGCAACTCAAAGAGACGTCCATGATAGCACCTCTGTACACCTTGACATTGACTTTGTTGACTATCCTTACCCACACTGCCATGTTGATGGAAGGTGTCTGTTGGACTGTGTCACCTCATCAATGTGGTGACTACTCTATTGTCTTGTTTGCCATCACTGACAACTCATTGATTCACTTAGCACCATTTCTTGAAACATCACTTGCCTGTCACAACCACTCAATGTAAATAAACACTCTTTACACACCTATGTCTTTGTGTCAGCTCCATGTTTATCACAATATGTACAATGTTGAGTCAGAACACAATGTACCAGTGGCTCAGATCGTGACGAGGCATTGAGAGTCTGAAGGGACCTAGAGAGACACAAGAGAACAACATTTACTCGTCAGGTGTTGGCATCACAGCCAGTACACAACACTAATCATCAAGGTACACAAACCAGCACACATCACAAGGAGAAACAATCTCAACATAGACATCATGTAGCTGGTCAGGACTACACTGTGCCACACACATCAGCCATCAGCACAGAGCCAACAAAAGGCAGCAGTCAAAAAGCTCCTCTCGGCCTCATCACCACCATCAAAGACAGCAGACAATGGCACTGTTGTACAATGTTACTCACACTCAAGGGAAGTAGCGGTTGATGAGCTGTTGGCGCAGGTTGACACCTTCCTCCTCTCCACTATCCTCGTCACTGGACACATGTGGGCTTGCAGGGGGGGGCATCTGCAGCGCATCATCGTCCAGGAGCAGGGGGATCTCCTTGCGCAAGGCCAGGTGCGGAGCATGCAGCATGCAACAATTATCTGGCACACCTTTTGGAGGAGAGTGTATCAGTGCGCCTCCGGTCCTGTCCAGGCACCGAAACTGAGACTTCAGAAGCCCAAAAGTACGCTCCACCACACTCCGTGTCCTCTCATGGGCCTCATTGTAGCTGACTTCTCCCTGGGTCCTGGGATTCCGCAGTGGGCTCAGCAACCAAGGCCGGTTGGGATATGCAAAGTCACCTAGGTGCCAGATACACAGAACAAATTTGTAATATGACTGTAGCTGCGGACAGCATGTCACACATACAGCACAATACTTGACTCCGCTAACTCACCTACAAGCCACACACGGTCAGGATGCAGATTTGCCTGTGGAACAATGATTTAACGCAGGATGTAGGAGTCGTGGGCTGAGCCTGGGAATCTGGCACAGACATGTGAGATGATCATATCAGCCTGGCATACAACATGCACATTAATGGAATAGGAATGCTTCCTATTCCTGTAGATGTGCTCCCATGCCTGTGGCGGAACCAGTCCAACATGGGTGCAATCAATGGCACCAACAACATTAGGGATGTGGGCAAGGGCATAAAAATTAGCCTTCACAGCTGCCAATTCCTGTCTTCATGGAAAATGGATGTAAGTGTCCTTGTATACCATCATAGCGGACAGGACATCCCGTAGCACCATGCTGAACATTGCCTGCGACATCCCACCTGCGCTGGCCACCGTGTACTGGAGCGAGCCAGTTGCAAGGAAATGCAGGGCCGCCATCACCTTACATGTTGTGACACACCAGTTGGATATGTCCTGCGAGGCCTCAGATGGGGCTCCAACTAGGGCACACAGGTCTTGGAGGTTTTGCCGATCCAAACGGAACCTACGGATTATGTCCACATCCTCCTTGTCCGCCAGCAAGGTGAATGGCCGATGCACATTTGGTCACCTCTCCATAAGATAAAAGGGGACACTTGTCAATTCAATTCACCCATGAGACGTGTCCAACATCTAACATTTTGACTGACACAGCGCCAACAATGACTGGCCTGACACAACAGCTTACAGCACAAGTCACATGCAGAGACAACTTGACCCCAAGTAGTTGTACACGTGATCAGTATGTACGAACTGAGTACACCAGAGACAGATTCAGACTATGTGAATGTGAAATGGGACATTCCGACATCTTGTGTCACCAGCCCTGAGAGTACTTGACACAGCACATGTCTGAAACACAAACACTGCTGTCTCCTATGTAGCTGCTGTACCTGCCACACCTTCTTGCGTGAGTCGGACAGGGCACACATTAACGGCACAATGAGCACAGTGTGTGCATAAAGATCAAGTTTCAACATGAGTTCAGCAATCTACACAGTGAAGTAGGCACATTAAGTAGTCAGTTCCTCATTACTGTGTGTTGCTTAGCCATCTCACACATTGACATGTTTCCATATTTGAGAGTCCATCACACAACAGATCTGTGTACATGCACAACATCATCATCAGTGACATGTGAGGGACTACATGCCAATGCATGTACTCCAGTGCACTGACATGGCATGTGTAGACATCAGTGAGTAGAATGTCACACTAGCATTCAATTCAACTATCTGGTGGCATGATTCATTGTAAGTATTGAGTGTTCAATGATGAGAACTGGCCATTGCCATTGCTACAGCATGATGTGTCCATAGGTGCCCTAAGCGTGCACCGCCACCGCAATCACGGTCATTGGTCCCAATGTAAAGATGCCAAATCGCGGTAGTGATCGCTTGGGCACCGCGGTGTGACACCGCCATTGCCCATGCCCATTCAGCCAATGGGAACCGCAATCGCGCTGGTGGAATACACTTTTGAAAATCGCGGTAGGCGTGCTCCGCTACCGCGGGGCCGGTCATTGGATACAATTGTAAGATGCACAATTGCGGTAGCGACCGCCTGGGCACCGTGGTGTGAAACCGTCATTGCCCATGCCCATTCAGCCAATGGGAACCGCAATCGCGCTAGTGGAATATACTTTTGAAAATCGCGGTAGGCGTGCTCCGCTACCGCGGGGCTGGTCATTGGATACAATTGTAAGATGCACGATTGCGGTAGCGACCGCCTGGGCACCGCGGTGTGACACCGCCATTGCCCATGCCCATTCAGCCAATGGGAACCGCAATCGCGCTAGTGGAATACACTTTTGAAAATCGCGGTAGACGTGCTCCGCTACCGCAGGGCCGGTCATTGGATACAATTGTAAGATGCACGATTGCGGTAGCGACCGCCTGGGCACCGTGGTGTGACACCGTCATTGCCCATGCCCCTAGGCACCGCGGTGTGACACCGCCATTGCCCATGCCCATTCAGCCAATGGCAATCACAATCGCGCCAGTGGAATACACTTTTGAAAATCACGGTAGACGTGCCCCGCTATTGCGGGCCGGTCATTGGATACAATTGTAAGATGCACGATTGCGGTAGCGACCACCTGGGCACCACGGTGTGACACCCCCATTGCCCATGCCCATTCAGCCAATGGGAACCGCAATCGTGCTAGTGGAATACACTTTTGAAAATCGCGGTAGGCGTGCTCCGCTACCGTGGGGCCGTTCATTGGATACAATTGTAAGATGCACGATTGCGGTAGCGAACGCCTGGGCACCGCGGTGTGACACCGCCATTGCCCATGCCCATTCAGCCAATGGGAACCGCAATCGCGCTAGTGGAATTAACTTTTGAAGTTCGCAGTAAGCGTGCTCCGCTACCGCCGGGCCGGTTATTGGTTACATTTGAACAAAGCTGATCTGGAACACCAATTGCAGCAGCTGAGTACCACTGAAACAACCCCAGGGGGCTCTATATGTCTGTGAGGGAGCCACACATTTCCACTGCATCCAGACACTGCTGCCTGCCATTCTTCATCCCCAACTGCTGCTGTTCCTGTCTCCTGGACCCAGTGATGGCGAGAACTGAGAACATCAGGGCCCGTCCCTTCACCACAGAGGAGCTGGAGGTCCTGGTGGACGAGGTGCTTACACACTACAGGAGGCTATATGGTGCTCCTGATGTTATGGTGAGTGTTTGAGAGTGAAATTTGGAGAGTGCAAAGAGTGCTCACATGATGTAGCTCTGCTGTAGTATGTGCCTGTGAGTGCAAGTTAGTGTGATACACTGCCTAGCATGCTGACTTCATGTCAATGGGGTGTGCAGCCTTATCACCACAGATCCATGGCTGCATTGAAGGATGGGAGGGACATGCAGTGTCTTTGCAGACATACAGTAACACTGCTGGTTTGGAGAGTGGAAGTCAGAACAAACATTGCCTGTGCTAATGGATGTCAGAGTCCATTCGCCTTTCACAGGCTCATTTGGGACATTTCAAATGTGTTTCGTCCAGAGGGTACTGAAGGATGTGTGTACACCTTTCATATTGTCACCATGGATATGTGAGCATTATGCACAAGATCGAAATGCCTGAGGGTGACCTTCTTTGTGGAAGATCGCCTATGACACATCAGAGTGATGTACCTCTGAAACATCCTCCTTCCATTGATTTCATGATGTGTACTAACTCGCATGTGTAGGCACTGTTTGACCTCTCATATTGTACATGCATGTGATTGTTCCAATAGGCCAGGTTTGTCCTCAGTGTGAGTCCCCCTGGCCTGCACAGATACTGCCCAATTTGTAAGGGACCCATCAGTAAATGGACAGAGTGCGACATACGTGTTGTCTGCCACCCTGTCACTCAATGAGCTATCTTAGGCCTGATGATTGCACAAGACAGACCTTGTGAGAAGGGTGTGAGAATGTAAGATCATGTCCCTAGATGTGACATCCACAACAGTGAGCCACTCACAGGCCAAGGACATTGAGGAGTGTGTAGTGTTGGACACAGTGAGTCTTCCCCAACACATCATTTCCAACATGATGTATGTCTTGCTCCCTCACATACTGCATCACAGATGAGGGCCTTCTTCACATAGCTTTGTGTGCTGCCATTCTGCATGTGTGTGAGATGGCCAGGTCCTGTGTCCACCCTCATACCTAAATGCATTTCAATCCGATTATCTGATGCAAATGTACTATGTGTCATGTTGTATGGCCTCTGATCAAGGTTTCTGTACAACTGTGCTAAGTGTTTGCATGCTCCTGTCCTGAGACAGTGGAACATGGCCCAGTGTCCCTGAAACTGCCTCTTCTTGTCTCCCATGCCTGCAGCTTAAAGTCCGCCAGTGGAGGGCCATTGCACGCAAGGTGTGGGCTCTGGGTGTCTGCAACCGACGGCATACACACTGTCACAAGAAGTGGGATGACATCTGCCAGATGAGCAAAAACGTGGCAGAGATGATGCTGGGGCTACTCCCTTGGACTGGAAGGTTGTCGCACAGGAGCATGACACCGCTAATGGCCTTCATCTTGGCTGTGACACACCCAGAGCTGTATGGACGTTTGAGGGCCCATCAGCAGCAAGTTGGGGGTGAGTATTCTGCGAAGAGTGACTTTGGGTGTGAGTGACTGCATGTATCCCAACCCTGCGCCAGTGTTGAGCTCTGTGATGTTTCCAGAGTGATGCAATGGCTTGTAAGTGGCCTCTGTGTTGAATGCAGCTGACATGCATTTTTGCTACATGTACTTTCTCATGTGTTTAAAATAATGGCCCTTGACATTGCAAGATAAGATGTGGCCTCATGCCATCTGCTGCATTTTGGGTGTCAAAGACATCACCGGAGAGTGAACAGCTGTGTTCCTCATCTTAGTGTGCTTACGTCGATGTGTGCAGTGCCTGACTTTGGAATTGTGAGAACTACATATCTGCCGACAATGTGCAAGGGTCGTTGCGCTTCAAAGCACAACATGGTGGACATCAGTAGCTCATGGCCATGGTATGAGGACATTCTGGAGTCAGTGTCTGTGTTGTCCCCTTAAAGTGACTCCGTATGTGACTGTGACAACATGTTGAGATGTACATCTATCTCACCTACAGGCACGTAGGTATGCTTACAGGAATCAGTATGTCAGGTAACTGGGAGGCACGGGCCAGCTATTTGGCAGTGTGAACGTCACATGGGTCATTAATGCCAACTATGCATGTTTCCATGCATCTTCTGACTTTTGCATGAAGCTTGCACATGCAGACTGCACAGGGTGGTGTGCTACATGGGGGTATCATATTCTAGTTGTTTGCTTTGGTTGCATATGATGTTTGTGAGTAGGGCACTGTACTGAACCTACGTCTCTTTCTTTTGCAGCATCTACGGAGGGCACAGAAGGACAGGGGACAGACACCAGTGGTGTGGCATTTGGCACGACTGCTACACATGAGCTCACTGACACTGATGTGACCAGCGCCTCAGAGGGGGACAGGAGTGTCCTGGAAGACTCATGCCCAGAAACACCAACCTCAACATCATCTGACTCTAGTGGTGACTCCTCGATGTTGGCAGGCACAGGGAGTGGGAAATTTGCCTCTTCTTCCACCACAAATTGTCCTGTGCCCACCCTCCCGGCTACTACCACTAGTGCTGCCCGTTCCCGCAGCAGTAAGAAGGGTAGAGTGTCCTTTCCCCCAGGCACCGCTGCCCCTGCCCCTGTCTCCCCTGCTGCCCTCAGTGTTGTGGCGGTGGACCTTTTGCGCCAGCTGTGTGTGGGTCAGACTACTCTCCTGAATGCCTTCCAGGATCATGACAGGAAGTTGGCACAGGTAGTAGCCTTCATGGAGGGCATTCATTCTGACGTGGGTGGGCTTCACAGGACTGTCCAGTGTTTGTCCTCCACAGTGACGGCAGCCATTCAGCTGTCACAGGCTCAGAGTCCAGCTCCAGTACCTTTGGCAACCACCCTGCCAGTGGCAACATCTGACGAGGGCGACCTCACACCACAGCCCTCAGGCTCCAAGTACTCAACCCACAGCACACAACAGCAGCACTCCAAGCAGCCCAGAGCACAGACACCATCCCGCAAACCAAAAACAGGCACACAGGAGCGCAAAGGGAAAAGCCCTTCTGGTGACACTCAGGGGCATCAGGCCAAGAAGCAGGCCTCAGGCTCACATGCATCCATATCACCCCCATCCAAGGACACTCCCGTCCCCAAACCTGCTCCCAAAGGCAGACAAACAGTTGCCCTGCCTGCTGTGAAGCTGGTGCCTGCAAAGAGTCCGCAGAAACAGCTCTCTAAGGCAGATTCACCCACAACCTCAACTCCCACCCACACCCCTGTGAAGCTGGGACAGGAGAGCAATGTGGGGGTTCACCTGGTCAACAGGGGATGGAGGGGAAAAGGCAAGGCCAGCCCAAGCGTAACACCAGATCCAGCAAATCCCCACAGAGAGCCACCTGCACCTGATGCACCTTTGGTTGTGAGTGAGGCTGTTGTGCCCGCCCCACTTCCCACTCCTACCAAGACAATTCTTACCTATCAAATCCCCAAGAAGTGGAAAGGCAGCCCTCCACATTCTCCCTCACACACTGTCTCACAGCAGCATGTCTCCGCCTCCCCGTGCCACGCTGCCACCCGGTCCAAGCAGCCCTCCGGCTCACAAAGCCACTGATGCCTCTACCTCAGCTGGTCCTCTCTCCCCCAGGTCCAGTCTTCCAACTGGCCCGACAATCCGCCACCTCCCAGTTCAACTGACAGCCAAGTGTGAGGCTAAGTCCCCCTCCCAAACCCATCGCTCACGCAGCGGTGCCTGGACTGCCCATTTGTATCCCCATTGCTGTGCTGATTCCCATGGCAGTGTACAGTGTTACCCATTCCCTGTGCAGGTTCTCATGCACACATGTGCCTACTTTAGATTTGTACTGGCCTATGGCCTTGCTGTTTGTCACTTTGAATGCCCATTCCCTGTGCATGTTCTCATGCACACATGTGCCTACTTTGAACTATGGACTGGCCTATGGCCTTGCTGTTTGTCACTTTGGATGCCCATTCCCTGTGCAGGTTCTCATGCACATATGTGCCTACTTTGAACTATGGACTGGCCAATAGCCTTGCTGTTTGTCACTTTGGATGCCCAATCCCTGTGCAGGTTCTCATGCACACATGTACATAATTTTAACTACGGACGGGCCAATGGCCTTGCTGTTTTCTACTTTTGGATGCCTATCCTGTCAGGTAATCATGCACACATAAAGACAGTTGACTCCTGGTTGTCTGATTTGTCTGTGTCCTTGTTAAATAAGAGGTTCTTATGTATGGGTATGGGTTCATGTGACACTATGCTCTGCATGCCACTTCAACATTGCCAATTGCTTGTTTTACTTTTTCAGAGATTTGCAGAGGTGACAGGCACTTTAGTTCTTCTTAAGACTGTGAGGCCTGAGGGTGCAATGATGGTTGTTTGTGATGATCTACTCTTATCCTAATCACTCTATGGTCAGGTTTGCTACTTTGTACACATGTCATGTTATGATGCAATGCCACAACAGAGGGTGATTTCTATCCACAGGATTACTTGTGGGGTGGCCAGGGTCCATCATATCTGTGTGATCTTTCTTGATGTGTGAACAGCAGTGTTGATGTGTGGTCATCTTGTGTAGGCCTGTCTACCTAGTCACACGGGGTACATTTGTATATGTGAACTTGAGTGGTCATACAGTGTGAATGGGCTGTCATTGTCAGCAGTGTTGATGTGTGTGTGCCCCTGCACATGCCAACTGCACACATGTATGATCCAGGTAATGAGTGCCTGTTTCGTTACATTGTCTGCCATGTGCTTCAGATAGTGGGCACATGTAGGAGTTGTAGGTTGAGTACTGTGCAGTGTGTCGTTGTGTCCTTGCACTCCTGGGGGACACCTACTTGTTGTCGCTGCCAGTTGTGAGTATGCAGAGTGTATCACTGCCAAGTCTGTGTTGTGTTTTGTTGCTCAGTCATGTGTCTTGTTTACTGTTTGTGCTCACTGTGCTGACCTGCTCAGCAACACTGACATTATTTGTGAGTTTTCTCATGCATTGCTTGTCACTTGACCCATTTTTGGGCTCGAGTATGGTATGTGGCATGAGGAGTCATGCCATTCCCTATATGTGCTTCTGAGGCCTACACATTGTGAGTAACTCCTCTATGTGTTTGTGTGCTGTTCACTCCTCACCTGTCCACTACTGACGTACACACCACTTCAATCTCATGTCTTCCACCCCATGGCTTGCCAGTGTGTGAGCCTCCCACCACTTCATAGTGTGACACTATGCTGTGTGTGGCTGAAATGTGTACAGTGCCAATGTGCCACTCAGGACAGTTGCCCAAATTAGTTATGTGTTGTTTTCTTTGACTGTTTTGCAGTCATGGTTGCTCATGTGCAGTGCACATGTTTGAGCAGCACAGTCCTCTAATCATGTTGTTTGCCCCTGGGTTTCCCTTAGTTGTGCATCTGTGGGTGATGGTTAAGCTGTATGTGTGTTTGTTGAGGTACTGCTATCCTTCCTGAGTGTGATGTTCTCTGTGTGCTATGATGAGTTGTGTTGTGGGAGTTCATGGTGTGGCACTCAGATATATGTGCTACTGGTTTGGTTGGTGTGCACACAATGCTTGGAGTGCTTGCAGTGCTGTCAGTGTGTGTTGCCTTGTACTTGCCTGGTGTGCATCCCCCTGATGTCCAACTGAGTTTGCTATGTGATGGATTGGTATGTGCATCTTTTGTGTTTTTGTTGTGGATGTATGCAGTGTTTGGCCTGTGTTGGCTCTTTCTACTGACAGATGCTATGTGTGTGTGATGTTCTATTTGCTTGGGATTGTGTGTGAGTAGTTGTTGCTGTGTGATACATGCAGATACACCGTGTGTTGCAAGTGTAGTGTGCATTACTTGTGTGTCTGGCACATGCAGCAAGGTGGATTCTTGTTCCTGAGCTTGTTTTGGGTGCACATTGGTGGTTTCTCCTCCTATTTTTGACCTGTCACTTGTCAGGATTGTGCATGTGCATGCTTGTGGTACACTGTGACGCCATGTTCACTGGATGAGTGGTGTGGTGTCTCAGTCTGTGTCAGATGATTGTCCCATTGATCCCAGTTATTGTTCATGTTTGTTTTTGGATGATGCAATTCTTGTTTGTGTTGGGGTATGGTGTCTGGGCATTGGCCCGGAGTGACAATGTTGTGTACTCCTGTTCTGTCTGTGGTCACATTGCCTTTCCACTATTTGGATGCACATGTCAGGGCTTGTTGGACTTCTGTGGATGTTGTTTGTGAGGTTTGTGTATGGCTATTGTTTTTGTGTCAGCATTGGTTCAGGCATCCCTGAGTGCGGGTGTGACATTTGTGGATGCACCACAGGGAGTGTGATTGGTTGTCATTGGACTCACAGGCCATCATTTGGACCATTCTGTGTGTTTCTCACAGGTGTTGTGTGCTGCAGGTGTGAGGTGGGTAGAGGAGGGGTATGTGTGAAGGTCCTACTTGTGTTTGACAGTCAAGGAGTGTGACAATGTGCCATGTGAGTTGTGCTGATGACATGCACATGTCAAGTAGGGGAGACAGATGTGTGGCTGGTCACTGTATGACTTCAGACACTTCCTATCATTCCTGTGCCTATGCATTGCCTGCCTTGATGTCTCCCTGAGTTGTTGCACAGAGGTCACTTTGGCTTAATTTGACTCACTGTGCCAGCCATGTCTGATTTGATGGCCTAAGGGTTGTGTTATATGTTCCTTCTATTGCATGTGATGTACAGATGCTATGTGGCTTGCTCCATGGTTTTCCAGCACTGTCCACTTCACTTTTGGCTGGCACATTTGTTGTCCTCCATTTCTGGTGGCCTATGGTATGGGTATGTGGCTGGGTGTCAGTGTAGGGTGTTTGTGAGTGACTTGACTGTCAGTATGAACAGTAAGGGTGGGTGGAATTTGCGTAGTCGCGTTACGCAAAATTCCGTGAAACAGTAAAAAATCTCCGCGAGCATGCAGAATTCCGCGAGCAAGCGGAATTGCTTGTTCCGCCCGATTGCGATGCGTTTTTCCTGTTCGGGGACGCTGTTTGCGTGCTCGGGGGGAAATATCTCGTGAACTTGCCCATGCGGTCGCCAATTGGCGTGGACATCTTGTTTCACTTGGCCCGCCCGCTCGCGATGCCTGTTTCCTGTTCGTGAACGCAGATGTCCGATGGCGCGTCCGAATGACGTGTTTGCGATCGCACACTCTTGCGGGATCGCGCGAACGGATAGGAAAACTCGTCGGCGAACGCAGGGATCCCGGTAAGTCGCTACCGCGCACGCGAACATGCATTTTGAAAGCGCGCACAAGGAAAAAATTCCGCTACGCCGCGGATCGCGGAATTTTCGGCAATTCCGCGTTTTCCGCGGAACGCGGAATTGCCCAAATTTCGCAAATTCCGCAAGCGGAACGGAATTTACCGCCCAGGCCTAGTGAACAGTTCATTGGATGTTCATAGGCAGTGGGAGTCTTCATTTTGTGGTCATACTCAGTTAGCTTCACATGGGTGGAAGGTTGGTGTGAGGAGGAGGGTTGTCCTGCACCTGAGCTTCTGTACAGGGTGTTCCTCTTCACCCCCACCTTCCCAGTCAATCTCCCTTGTCCTTTGATGTGTGAGGTGGAAGGTCTGGCTGCACCTGGCAGATTAATTGTGCATGGGGGGCACAGGAGGGGCACACAGCATGTTCTCAAATGGGTGTGGGATGAGTAGTGTGGGAAGGGTGAAGGTGGGGCCCTGTGAATCTTTGGGGACTGCCCATGCCTGGCGAAGGCCCTGCCTATTACATTGTGTGCAGGTTTTCCCGCGTCTTCACCGCTGCGGTGAGGTGACCGGGACATTGCTGTGATTTCACGGTTGATGGGTGACCCGGATGTGGAGGTGTGGATTTCTAGCAGGCAGGACATGTGTGAGTACACTGGGGTATATGTTCCTGTCCCCACCAGAGTGTCTGATGTGGACAGGAACCATGTGTCGGCACAAGAGTTGTGTGTTGTGGTTGTGTGCGGAGTTGTGTATTTACGTACCTGTGTCGTTGTCCGTGATGGTGCATTATTTTCTGGTAGTGGAGGAGGTACAGCACCGGAAGGGCTTGGAGTGCTGGATCCATTGCGATCAGGACTGGGTGGAGGGGACCAGGAGTCTGATTTCGTGCTCCGCTGTCGTGCTTCAGCCGTCTCTGGGTGGGTGGATTCTCCGCTGCAGTGTGATGGGCTGTTTGCGGCTTCGTGATTTGTACGGCAGACACAACGTCATTTCCGCCCCCGCCAGCACCGCGGATGTGCCACCGCCCGCCATCGTAATCGACCCCAAGGTGGGCACAAGTGACTGAGCGAAAAGTAGTACACTGTTTCCACGGTCCTCGGGGATCAGGGTTGTCATGTTCTATAGTTGCCAAGAACTATTCTCTCCTTGGTAAGAGGAGTTTCTAGTGGCACTGTGAGCTAGCTGGTATACAGGTCAACATGCTCGGTGGGGGTGTCTAGAATCAGTCTGACACCAATCCTGCAGTGTATGTTGTCTAAACGCGCAGATCCTATATAGGTTTATAGGAACTACACGACATGGCGCTGCCAACGTTGGTTGGGTACTTATTTAACAGTGAAATCTGAGTAGTTCAGTTGTGCTATTCTCAGAGACCCCCAACTCACATTTCCCCAGCGACGTCTGGAGTGGGAGGGAACAAAAATCCGCCGCAGCTGAGTAGGTAAAAATCCTATGTATTGGCTGTTGGTTAATCAAGCTTGAAGGACACATTGTTCCTATTGTGCATAACACCTTATCTTAGTTCCCTTGAAAAAGTCTTCTTACTAAAAACAATGACTGAGCAGCGAGACGAAGCTGTGCGTGAACTAAATCTCTCAGCTGAAGAAGAAGATGCAGATGCTATACATTTTTCAGAAAATGTTAGAAATGCCATCACCATACAACTAGCTTCATATGGTTTAACAGCTAGGGTGGGCTAGTAACTTTCGTGATTGAGGCACACGAATCATTTAGAACAGAGGTATTCTATTTGTGGGTTAAATTCCCAGAGGCAAATGCACGAACAAAGACATTTCATTACTACACAGAAGATGAAATACCAAACGAATATTGTCCATACGAGGACATTGAAATTCCGCTCACTTACCAGGAGCATTTATACTGGTTTAAAGGCGCCCTCCCACATAAAAGAAATAAAGTAAGACTCGGTCCGCTCGGAAGAGACGGAGCAACATGGCCGGTACTAGCGGCCTACACACCACATCCTGACATTGAAACAATGCCAGCAGAAGACTTACTTATACTTCATAAAGAACTAATATGACTTGGGGGCGCTAGAGAGCGCAAAGCAAAATGGCCGCTCGTTAGAGCTGCTCCGCCGGCCGGATTATAAATCTGTCAATTATCCTTGCCATCCCACCCCGCACCTGGCTGAAACTGCAGGACACAGTACCAGGAGGCGTTGCTGATTGATCTGACTGGGCGCTGCGGACCAGATCGATGCTGAGGCGGAGTAGCGGGCAGAGAGGCTCTGGATCGGCCGCTGTCAACGTGGTGACCCCGGGCTGGTGAGGCTGGGCCGAGCTGAGGTAGGCCGGGACTGGGACTGGCGGCGGGTGCCTGGGGGTGTGTGCCTGGCTCGACGGGCCGGGTGTCCGATAGGCAGCGCGGCGCACCCGGGGGAGGAAGGGTCGGCCCTCGTGTTGCTCGGTAGGGTGATTCGGAGGCTGTGCCGCCTCCGGGCTGTAGTCAGTGGGCCTGCGGGTGCCGGGCTCACGTTGGGGCCTGGGCGGCGTCCTCTGGCGCTACGGTTGGCTGCCGGGCCGGTGCGGGCCTGTCTCGCTGATCGTCGGAGACTGGGCTGCCTCCAGGGGTTCTGCCAGCGCAACTGTGCCACTGCCGTGGAGGGCCCCCCCCTCGCATCCGGAGGGCCCTGTGAGGAGGGCCGTGCAGTGAAATGCACTGAGCCTAAAGCTCTAGCCTCGCGCCGGGGTCCCGCTGCTTGGTGCCGGTGGCTGTCGCAGCTACGCCCGGTGGCTTGGGCTGATGCGAGGCAGGGACGCGCATTTATGTTTCCCACTGTGGGAGGGAGCCAGCGGTGACATCAGCCCGCTCCTGCCAGCCTGGTGTTCAGCGGATATCTTTCGGTGCCCACTGCGATAGTCTGCACGCCGGCGCTGCATTGGGGCCTACTCTGCATCCTCGCCTTGGATTATCAACAGTGCAGGCCGCACAAGCGGAGTTGCTGCCACAGCTTATTGGAGCGGCCACAATGCCCGATAGCCGTAAACGGCGATATCCTTGGGACATCACAGTGAGTGTTGGACTGTGATCTCTGGGCCTACTGAGTCACCTCATTGCGGTCGATGGCAGGGTCTGTACGTTATGCTGCATAGCTGTTATAGCAACGTTGACTGTGTGGGGACTTGCAGTGATATTGACCGCTACAGGGGTGCTCATCATCGCTGACGTACCCTCCTCACTGTGCTGTGTGGCAGGTTATTATCGGAGCTGTGGGGTCTGTGTAGCACTGCTGCCATTGTCAGTGAAGTCACCCGGGGCCCTCCGAGCCACCCATGGTAGGGCCGGCTGTGGGGACTGTACTCTTTATTACATTGCTGATATAGTAGCCTGGGCCGTGTGTGCATTGGGGACGCAGCGGACTGGACTGGCTGTTTCAGAGGTGCTCACCATCGCTGCTTTACCCCTCTACAGAGCAGTGAGGTGGGTCGCTACCCGAGCTGCGAGACCTGTGAAGCGGTGTTACCCCTGTACGCGGAATAATTCTGGCCCGTGCGAACGGCATGGGGAAAAGTGAGAGAAGCCAACCCCGACTCACTTTCGAACCACGGAAAACTGGCAGGGCTACTCAACATGCAGCATCGGACTCTGAGGTGGACCTGCCAACTGACCATCTTAACAATATCGATAAGACTCTTCTTGCTGTGCAGGCCAGTTTGCAATCTATTGACGGAAAAATCGATCATCTCAACCTTCGCATGGACCATATGTCTTCCAAACTGGACAAACATGCCCAAAGATTAGGGGAGGTGGAGACACGTATCTCGGACGCCGAGGATGGCCTACAGCAAGTAACAACAAAGGCGGCCTCCATGGAGAAGGTTCTGGCTGTCATACAGGCCCGTAACGAGGATTTAGAAGCCAGATCGCGACGCAACAATGTGCGCATTATGGGCCTGCCAGAATCCACGAACACAGGCCGTCTGGAGTCCTTTGTCGAAAAACTCCTGCGAGACATCTTCGGTGAGGAGCACCTGTCCCAGGTTCTCATTGTAGAGCGGGCGCATCGATCCTTGGCTGCGCGGCCGCCCCCAGGCGCCCCACCTTGGCCCATAATAGCCCGGCTGTTAAATTATAGAGATCGGGATGCAGTGCTCCGTCTTGCAAGGGAAAAGGGTACCATTGTATATGAAGGAAATACACTCGCTTTTTAGCCAAACTTCACCATGGCAGTGCAGGAGGCACGTAGGGAATATCAGCCCGCTAAGAAACTGCTGCTGGCCGTGCAAATACCCTATACCATGCTCTACCCGGCAAGACTGCGAGTGGAAGACAATGGGAAATACACATTTTTCACGTGCCCTAAATCAGCACTGGACTTTGCCAAGTCTGTCTCTCGCCGGAACCGCTCACCCAGACATGTAGATAATGCGGAAGAGACTGCATTAGACGACTCAGCAAGTGGCCGGGGTTGACTCTGTCTGGGTGGAAAGAGGGGCTGAGACGAGGCGTGGGTGCTGACATAGCCTGCAGGCTGTTTTGATTTTTTGCTATCCTGCTATTCTACAATGTATTGCTGTGCTTATTGTTGGGGTGTGTCCCCTTGTATGTTCCTCTGACAAGCGGGTGCGGGGATGGGGAAGGGCAATGCACGATGATTCGGCCACCTCCTCACTTCATCAGGAGGGAGTTTGTGCTCTGGCGTCCCCTCTATATGGGTATTCCCCGCATATGTTTTTTTCCCCAGTACAACACTTGGGATTTGGTTCTGGGGCTATGGGATGGCTTTGGTGTGTTGGGGTTGCTAAAGTGGGTGAGGGGGAGGGGGTGGTGGGTAAGGTTTTGGGGTTTGTTTGTGTGGCCACATATTGTTGCTCTCCGGCTGGAAGTAGCCGGCACACCCCTATTCCTGTATTGGATGCAGGCAGATTCTTCTTCTCATATATGCTACTCTTGACATGCACAATGCCGGTCTGACAATCTCTTGCCTTACATGGAACGTGCAGGGGCTCAATTCGCCCAAAAAAATTAGACAGGTGATAGCTCACCTAGAACGCCATAGAATTGATGTCGCTCTCCTACAAGAAACTCATCTCACGAAATATACAGACATGTTGGTTGGGGCTCGCTGGGCTGGGTACAGACTGGCCTCCTCCTACTCCTCCTACAGTAGAGGAGTGCTCACATTAGTAAAGAAAGGCCTCTCATTTACGGCACACCACACTCATGTTGACTCTGCAGGACAATATGCCATGGTACACGGTACGCTAGCAGGCAAACTGATCACTATTGTGAATTCCTATGGGCCCAACATAGATGACCCCGACCTCTTTGAGTGCATCCTCGCTGTACTGTGCGACTGGCCAGAGGCTGCGATCTTCTGGGGGGGTGATCTTAATACTCATTTGGACCCTGGCAAGGACAAGTCTAGTGGTAAAGAGGGGCACTACCCGGGTGCAGCACGTGTGATTGGCAACGGGATGACGGAACTTGGTTTGCTTGCTATATGGCACCACAGACATATGGAGACGCAGGAGGGCACTCACATTTCCACAGCTCATGGCAGCTGGTCTCGACTTGATTACTGGCTAGTGAGTGAGGAGGTGGCGGGGTGGGTGACTGGGGTGGAACATTTGCCACGCACACTTTCCGATCACTGTCCTGTTCGCCTAACTATTAACATCCCACAACAGGTTCCCCGGGCCTTCACATGGCGGCTTCGCACTGAGGCACTGCTGGATCCCCTTTACCTGGAATCTATTCGCGAAGCCATTGTCCGCTACTTTGATCATAACAAAGGTTCTGTGGATAGCGCCGGGGTATTGTGGGAGGGTTTTAAAGCCACCATTCGCGGAGACTGTATCAGCACATCTGCGGGTATTCTCAAGGACTTACGGGGACAAATCAACAGAGTAGAATCCACACTGTCCCAGCTTGAACGCGACTATGAGCGGGCACCCTGCGACGCTACTTTAGCCTCCATTAAGGAGGCTCTTCTTACCCATGCCCAATTAGCAGAGTCAGAGATCCGTTGTATATCAAAGCGTGCGGTGGCACGGTCATATGGTGAGGGTGGTAGACCAGGGCACCATCTGGCAACAAAGATCAAACACTGCACACATCACAACGTCATTACTAAAATCATAGATGGGGCCGGGCAGGACCACTTCAGCATCCCGGATATCCTAGACCAGTTCAGACAAACATACACGAACCTATACATGTCACGGTGTGATATGGCTGCTGAGGAGCTGGATGAGTATTTGTCACACGTAGCCATTGCGTGGCTGTCAGATGGACAGAGAGAATTTCTTAGTCAGCCCATTACAGTGGAGGATATTCGTGTGGCGATAGCCTCTCTGCCTAACAAAAAAGCACCAGGGCCGGATGGATTCCCACCCGAATTTTACAAGGCCTATGCTGAGGAGCTCACCCCCTTTCTGATAGAGATGTATGCTGAAGCCCATGACTCTGGTGTGCTCCCCCATTCCCTTCGTGAAGCTCTCATTATAACCCTATTAAAAAAAGATAAATCACCGGATTTCTGTGACTCCTACCGCCCCTTATCGTTAATCAATACAGACGTAAAGATCTTGGCGAAGATAATCGCTACCCGCCTCCAACCACTTATGCAAAATTTGGTGCTCCCGGACCAATCGGGGTTTATACCCACGCGCTCTACCTCCCACAACCTCCGTACGCTATTTGCCCTTCTGCACACTTTCTCTCCTGATATTCCAGCGGCAGCAGTCATGCTTGATGCTGCCAAAGCATCTGATTCAATTGAATGGGACTACCTCTTCTTCATTCTTCAGCGGATGGGCCTTCCCCCCATGTTTATCAACTGAGTACGTCTCCTGTATGCACAGCCTACGGCGCGAGTCCGGGTGGGTGGGCACACTTCGGAACCCTTTCCCATCAATAGAGGCACCCGGCAGGGGTGTCCGCTTTCGCCCCTCCTGTTCGCCTTAACACTGGAGCCACTGGCATGTCTCATAAGGCAGCGTCATAAACACGCGGCCCTTAATTTGCACCACCGTCCTCTCATCATTTCACTGTATGCGGATGACATGTTGCTTTTTATTCGCGAGCCCCAAGTACACCTGGCAGCAGTGCTGTGGGAGTATGTAAGATTTGCCAGGTTTTCCGGACTACACATCAATTGGTTCAAATCAGTGATCTTACCATTGACCGGAACCACACACCCACACGAGCTGGAATTTCCACTAGAGTGGGAGGTGGATGCAGTTAAATACCTGGGGATCTGGGTGCACCGTGATCCTGAAAGAGTCGTCCGTGAGAACTATGGCACTGCTATCACACTGTTGGTGCAACAGATCGACAGATGGGTTCGATTGCCGCTTTCACTCGCCGATCGTATTGCCTTAATAAAAATGATGGTACTGCCTAAATTCCTCTATCTTTTTAATAACATACCGATCCCTCTCTCCACATCTTCTTTTACAACGCTACGTTCCTTATTGCTTCGTCTAATCTGGGGTGGAAAACAAGCTCGAGTAAACTGGCGCACACTAACCCTTGACTATAAACATGGGGGATTTGGGGTGCCTGACCTATATGTCTATTATTTATGCGCGCACGCACAATACGCGCATTTCTGGTTTAGTAATCACAATTTCATCCCACATGTGGCGGTGGAGCACTGGGACGCATACCCCATTCCGTTAGGCTCCATCATAACTCACAAAAGCCGGCTCACCTCCCGCACTGCGATTAATCCTATCAATACGACGATCGCAGCTTGGCAGGCACTGGGCAGACTGGCTGGTAAATTACCACTATACACTCCACTGCTGCCTCTTGCCTATCACGAGAACCTGTCGGTGACGCATGAGAAAGGGGCGATGCGTATACTGGCTCAGGCAGGCATTGATACAATGCAGGATTTATATCCTAACGGCTTTTTCTTGACACCTGCTGACACTGAATTTATTCAACACCAGACCCTCTTATTTACATTCTCGATCCATAGACTGAGGAAAGCGGCAAGTGCCTACTATCCGACGTTCCTCGCAGAGCCCCCAGAGTCTCTTGCCCTACGCGTCTTACTCACTAGTCCGACTCGACACAAATTGGTCACTAAACTATATCGTGCTGTTAGGGAGGACAGGGCCCTCCCTGTTAATACAAGTCTGAACAAGTGGAATGAATATCTGGACCCCCCACTATCACAGGACGATTGGGTGCATTGTTGTAGTCTGACTGGAACCCTCACATCAAATGGGAATTTGCGTATCATTCATTTTAAATTCCTACATCAGGTTTACCACACACCTCACAGACTTTATAGGTTTGGGTTACGTGACACAGACACATGTACACGCTGTAGTGCTTCGAGTGCAGATTTCTGGCATTTAGCATGGGCATGTGGGCGAGTGAGAGCATATTGGGATGCGGTAATTGAGCAGTTGTCCAAAATCCTGGGGGTTGATGTGCCCTGCACGCCACATGTGTGCTTATTGGGTGTGCTCCCCTTTCTGAGAGGGGTGAGGGGCAGGCTGGCGGCACGTGTGGCCTTGCTTCTGGCCAAACGGCGAGTGGCAATGTCTTGGAACAGCCGCTGTAGTCCCAAGATTGAACTTTGGCTAAAGAACTTGATCTATTGTAGAGAGAACTTGGTGCTGTATGCGGAGGAGTTACCGGTAACCTCTCGTCCGAATGATATATGGGAGCCACTATTGAACTATTTACGCACGGATGTTTCACCGCTCATTACGAATAAGGCCTGCACGTAGGTGATGGACTGCGGTAAAGTGTATGCAGTGAGACAATTGTAACATTATGATATCTGCCTCTTCCCTTTGTTATACATGGCCACGGGGTTGTTGACTGTGTTATCTGTATGTCAAAAATTTGATACTTGATGTTAATACCACTTATACACCAAGAATGTATTGTATGTAACATTATGAAAGCCACAATAAAAAATAAAATAAAAAAAGAACTAATAAGACTTAGATCAACTTGAATACCAGGGGGCAATTGAAACGTGCGCCTGTTCGATGAATAATCCTTTGTTTCCCATAATTAAAACCGACAATTCATATTGTCTAGTTCTAGACTATAGACATCTTAACTCATGCACAAAAACATTTGCAGTAGAGAAGGCACGCGGTGCCGCATTGATGAATAACATTGTGCGGAAAAAATATAAAACAACACTAAATATCTTGAATGGTTGGAGCTTAACCGGCACCAGGTCAACTAGGGGGCCGGGAGGGGCCCGTTAAACTACTGCGACAGTGCTTCGGCGTGATCCACGAGAGGCAGTGAGGAGAGGCCTGTGATCTGCGCCGAGGTCATGTGCTGCTTTCTCCGCTTTCACCTGCAGCGAGCAGCGGGGGAATAGCGAGGGACCCCCCCCACTGTGATAGCGCCCATGGATACAGGACCGGACTCGCAACTGCTGAGAGGCTCTAGTACGGGATCAAAGCTGAAAGAGACGGTGCTCCGCTGGGTGGCCGAGTGGTGGACCCACCAGAGGTGCAAGACCGCAAGGCTAAAAGCGCCACAGTGAATAGCCTGACTAAACGGCTGGAGGAACCGCGCCGGCGGCCCGAGAATACCCGCTGACCCCTGAGACAGGCGTTTTGGGGGGAAGTGACCCAACGCCCTGCTCTGCTCTCATCCCCTTGCTCCGCAGCCCCGCATACCTGTGGCGCACGTTGTAGAAACCTACTTTCACATCGTACTGAATATCAGTGGGATAGGAGAGACAAAGAACCTCGACCTACACGTCCTTGGCCGACTGGGAGGCGAGGATGGAGAAGACCAAAACGACGGGCATGAGGGGCCCCAAAACTGTCCAAACGAATAAATTGGATCGCTACGCTTCCCCAAAGAAACGTTGCAAGATCTGCACACCAGGGATAAATCCGTCAGTGAACCGGGGGGAGAGAGCCAGGACCTAACATTGAAAGATGTAATGGAGGTGATCGCTGGGGTCAAGACCTCACTGGAGCACAAGATGGATTCAATATCGATTGAGTTGAATCTTATCCGAGCGGATCTCACAAAACTTAATGAGAAGGAGAAACAAGTGGAAATCACCACGGCGAGCCTGGTGGATGACGTCACACAAATCCAAGGTGATGTCAATGACCTACAAACCATCCGCAAGTTTTCTGAGCATAAGCTGGACGATTACGAAGGGCGTCTTCGGAGGAACAACCTACGCATACTGGGAGTGCCTGAGAAAGCGGAGGGGCCGTCGCCGGACCTCTTTGTGGAGGATCTTATCCTGAACCACCTGCAGCCTAAAGGCCTCAGCAAATTCTTTGTCATAGAGAGAGCGCATAGGGTCCCGGGAGGCCGTCCAAAACCGGGGGCTCCCCCACGCCCCATGCTAGCGAGAGTGCTGAATTTCAGAGACAGGGACGTTATCCTTCAGAACGCCAGATCAGCTCCCCCACTCCACTATGATAACGCCGTCATTTCCCTATTTCCGGAATTCACGCAAGCGGTGCAGAGGCAGAGGAGATCCTTCCTGATGGTCAAAAAGAAACTCAGAGACAGAGGGTTTAAATATGCTATGTTGTTCCCGGGACGCATCCGTGTGGAGGCAGAGGGACGAGCCTGGTTCTTTGAACAACTGGAGGCAGCTGCCGACTGGCTCGAGAGCCGAGCGGGGCAGGACTATCAACCTCATGGCCTGGGCGGCGAACCAGACAACCAGCCAAAAGGATGAGCAGGACCTGAGAAGACGTTGAGTCCTCTTCTTGATCGAACTAAGACTTCGGCTGTGTTCAAAGGTACAAGGGACCCATACTTGACTAGGCCTGATAAGGGTCTTCCCCTAGTAACTAGCCTCAGACCAATGGGAAATGACCCGCCTTGGGACTTACATCGCACTGATCGGAAAGGGGGGGACAGGGAGACGGAGCACTGCACCCCCCCCCCATATTTCTTCTTTTAGTTCACTACTTGGGCGACAGGCACTCTGCAAGTTCTACGATGGGCAGTTCCACGCCCAGAGGGCAGGGAAGCAGGGAGGGGGGTTGTTGGGTCAGGGGTTTACAATTGTTTATCGTTAAGGTTTTATCATCGACCAGACACACTAGCATAGAAACGGAGGATGCAAGGAATTATTACACAATCAATGAGTATGCAGTGGGATAAAGTGCCAAAATATTGAGCTGGAATGTCAACGGGCTTGGGGGCAAGGTCAAATGAATTGTCGTCCTGCAGTATATCAAACGGCAAGCCCCTGACATTATCCTCCTTCAAGAAACACATTTGGTAGGAAACTCCTGCAAGCCGTTACATAGATGGGGATACAAAATGGTGGCACACGCGGGTTTCACAACCAGTTCACGGGGGGTCGGCATTATGATGAAGAACTCCTTTCCCCTCGCCGTGGGTTCCACGTGGTCAGATGACCGGGGCCGGTACATAGGAATCACGGGTCAATGGGAGGGACGCACCATAACCCTTATGTCAGTGTATGTGCCTCCTGGCCTGCAAAACACCACCTTTGCGGACTTGGGCACTATATTACTCTCATTGCCAGAAGGACTCCTAGTGATCAGAGGCGACTTTAACGCAGTGGCTTCGGGCACGCTGGACCGCCACCCTCCACGGGAGATAGGCCCGTCCTCTCGATGTTCACCTGATTTCCTGGAGGCTATGGGGTTAGCTGATGGATGGAGGACATACAACCCAGGGAAAATCCAACACACTTTCCACTCCGGGGCTCACCACAGCCTCTACCGTATAGATTACATCCTAGTCCCCGCTTTGCAAGCCACACTTATACACGACATCAAACACTTAGCTAGGGGCATCTCTGATCATTCCCCGGTGTGGGTGCATATAGTTCTTGGCCAGGTAGCAGTGGGGAGGATTGCCCCCATCAACCCGTGGTATCTCCGGGACTCCTTAATCCGCAATGACCTCATCAAGGCCATAGATCACTACTTTCAAGAAAATGAGGGTACAGTGGACTCCTCCCAGACCCTGTGGGAAGCTTTTAAGTCAGTAATACGGGGACATGCCCTGTCCTTAATAGCTGGGTTGAAGAAAGACAGGCAGAAAGAGATTTCAGCAGTTGAGGCAGAGGTTTGCCAGCTAGAACGGGAATTGGAAGTTGGGATTACACCTGAGAAATTACATTTATTACACCTCAAACAAGATGAATACAAGGCTCTGGCAACCGATTAGGCTATAAGTCTGGAGAGAGAAAAATTGGGCAGAATATACGACCTGGGAGATAAGGCCGGGAAACTGATTGCATGCTCGATAAGTAGGAATGGGCAAGTCGTTTGGTACCGGAACTCAGGGGTGAGGGTAATATCTCTGTTACTGACCCGCAAGATATCGTGAATCAGTTTTCCCGCCACTTTAACGCGGTGTACACGGCTGCTGCGCCTTATACTGAGGGAGACTCTCACGAATTACTGCATGACATATTACTCCCCACACTATCCAAAGAAGACCATAACTTTTTAGATAGCGATTTGACTACTGATGAAATAGCGCAGGCCATTAGATCGCTACACTCAGGAAAGGCCCTTGGCCCAAATGGGATCGAAATCGAATTATACAAACTCAGGCCTGAAAAACTAGCCCCCTATTTAAAAGCCATGTTCGATGAAAGCAAGGAGCTGGGGATACTACCAATGGACCAACGGGTGGCCACTATAGTCACAATCCATAAGGAAGGTAAATCCAAGACTGACTGCATCTCCTATAGACCGATCTCACTATTAAACGCAGAGCCTAAAATTCTAGCTAAGCTCCTTGCCAATCGCCTAGTCAAAACTATTGGGGGCCTTGTACATCCTGATCAGTCAGGCTTTATGACGCACCGCAACACAGCGCTAAACCTGCGTAGAGTGCACGGGGTCCTGGGTAGAGTACCCACCATCCAAGAACCGGCTATAATCGTGTCTTTGGATGTGACCATGGCATTTGATACCATTGAATGGCCATATCTTTTGGCAGTACTCGCCAAAATGGAGTTTGGGCCGGGCTTCACTCAGTGGGTGCGCCTCCTGTACTCGGAGCCCATGGCGTAAGTCGTGGTCAATAATAAAAAGTCAGATACGTTCACTCTGAGTCGGGATACCCGTTAGGGGTGTCCCCTTTCCCCCCTTCTGTTTGCCCTAGCCTTGGAACCATTGGCGGCATGGATTCGGAGGGACCCGGTAATACGGGGTCTACGTTGGTCCCCTGACTGGGAGGACCGTATTTCGTTATATGCAGATGACATACTACTGTATCTGGCCTCCCCCAGGAGATCCTTGTCGGCAGTTCTGGATATACTGATAATATTCGGCAGATACTCCGGGTTCTCCATCAACTGGGGTAAATCCCTCCTGTATGTCCTCAAAGGGGATCCTCCCTCGCCGCCGCGAGCCTGCCCAATCCAAATTAGCTCGGTAGGTTTCAAATACCTGGGGATTTTTATCTCCTTGGATCCAGCGCTCCGTTTTAATCACAACGTTCTCCCACCTCTACAGAGGCTTAAACGTGACATAGCCAGTTGGAAAACGCTCCCTCTTTCGCTCCTAGGTAAAGCAGCCCTCTTTAAAATGATGTCGTTACCCCGGTTTTTATATGCTTTACAGAACTCACTAGACATTTTCCCGACGACTTACTTTAAAGAAATTGAGAGCCTTCAGAGGGACTTGTTATGGGATGGGAAGCCCCGCATTGCGTTGAACAAACTCACGTTGAATTGGTATGACGGGGGAATTGGCCTCCCTGATATCAAAAAATACTACTGGGCAGCACAGCTTGCAGCCATCAATCATGGTACATACGGTCGACCTGACGATCCCGGGTATCTCATGGACAGGTGGCTCTTACCTGGTGGGAATTACAACCGGGCACTCTACTACAAACCCAATTGACACCCACTGACAGGCCCCACTAAACACTTGGTCCACATTTGGCATACCGCCACTAAAACCCTAGGCTGGAGACAGAAACTAATGTTGGCAACCCCCTTATGGGATTCCAAAATGCTGGGTATCCTATGGAAGTCAAAGGGATTTGACAGGTGGGACCTTATTGGGATTTAGCAAATTAAAGATATATGGGAGAAGGGCGACGTGCGGACATTTGCCTCTCTACAGCAACAACATACGTTGGCTGACTCAGAGCGCTTTCGATACCTGCAGGTCCGCCATGCACTTCAATCGCACCTCCCTAGAGGCTCCTCCCCCCCTGATTCCTCTCCGTTGGAAGACAGACTACCCGATGGTCATCTGCCTGAGAAAACCATATCCTTAGCCTATAAGAAACTGATAAATAATATGGCAGACCCCCTACGATCCCTGCAGGAAAAATGGGTAGGGGACCGCATTGAGCTGGACGATGAAGAGTGGCAGGAGGCGGTCTCCTCCCCCAGAGTGGTGGCAATTTCAGCTAGACTCCGACTAGTGCAACTCAAAATTCTCCATAGAGTGTATATTACAGGACCCCGCCTGGTGCAAATGGGGAGGGCTGAGGGAGGAGAATGCAGACGAGGATGCGGCCAAGAGGGTACACTTATGCACATACTGTGGGAGTGGGAACACATACAACTCTATTGGCGAAAAATACACGGCATACTGAGTGAAGTACTCACAATAGTTCTCCGCCCGGAAACACGTAGATGCCTCCTGAATGTTTGGGAACCCACTGATCTAAATAGTTACCACACACAATGGGTCACATTGGGATTAATGGTGGCAAAGAGGAATATTGCGCAATTGTGGGGAGCGGCGCATCCACCCTCTGTAGAGGCCTGGGAAACAGACCTTAACTGGTGCATGTTTAGGGAAAAGACTGTCTACACAGCCCGGGGCTGTCCCCAGAAATGGTCCCGAATTTGGAGCCCGTGGAATTCCTACAGAGGGGCTATCTGTAGCCCACCACATAGCTTTGATCAAGATGATCCCCCTACGCCATAGCCTGTTCTAGTATATACTGTCGCACAGAACTGTTGCACAATGTATTCGCTAAAAAAAAAAGTTTTGCATCCTCTGTACTGTATAACTTTACTGTCGATGAATGTTAAATAATAAGAATTGTAAAAAAAAAAAATATCTTGAATGGATTTTTCTGCCAAAATATAGCGCCTGAGATCAGATATTTGACAGCATTCTCAGCGCTGGGGTCCCAGCATCAATTTTGTCGACTCCCCAGGGGTATAAGAACAGCCCGGGGTTGTTTTCCACCAGGGTAACTGAGTTACTTCAGAATCTGGATGAAGGGGCATTGTCCTATGTAGATGATATTTATCTGACGGATGATGACCTGGAGGAACACTTGACCAGGGTGAGCACCATCATTTTGAGATTTGCCTCTGAGGGTTATAAATTCAACTTCAAAAATCAAAAATAGCCCACCTCAATGTTCTATTTCTGGGATATGAGCTTTCAAGTGAAGGCAAGAGCTTGGCAGCTAACTTTTTAGAAAAGTGTTCACTGCTCCAACCTCCAAAATCATTAAAAAATTTACAATCCATACTGGGCTTCCTGAATTTTAGTAGAACATACATTTTGGATTACGCATAAAGGGTTAAACCTTTCTACGACTTAATAAGACCTGATTTTTAGTTAGGCAATGGACACAGGAACACACAGATATCCTTCGTTCCCTACAAGCTGACATGATAGCTTCAAAACACTTGCAAACACATGTAAACGTACGCAATCTGGTGATCCGCGTTATAGCGGGTCAATCTGGATACACTTACCTAACATTCAATGAAGGCAAAACAATACCCATAGCATACAAATCATACTTGTGCACAAACGCTGAAATGTGTTTTGCATCTACAGAAAATCCTGACAGCAGTACAGACTGCTGTAGTGAGAGAAAGAGCACTGGCTCAGGGGAAACGAATAATTGTCGTGACTCCAGTGCCAGCCTTAGAAGCTGCTACAAAGGCAAGTGTTCCTAAATCTGAAGCCTTACATCTAAGATGGATACAATGGGCTAATTCTCTCACTGCATAAGACGTAGAATACAGATACGATCCAAGTCTGAAAACACAAGCATTTTTGCAATATGAACGAGAATATCCTCTGCCAAATGAAATAATGCCTCTAGATCAGTATGAATACATAATTTACACTGATGGATCTGCTCAGCCGGCCATTGGAAGTAAACAGCAATACAGCGCCACATGTGCGATCGTAAAAGGTTGTGGAAAGTTCCATCCAAGCTGTACAAAAGCACAGTCTCTAGGAGACTACACGGCTCAGCTGGCAGAATTAAAAGCACTATTACTGGCACTGATAAATACGGATTGAGAATTCCCCACACTAATTGTGTGCGATTCTTTTTACTGTGTCCAGTCATACAATGAATATCTTCAGAATTGGGGACAAAATGGGTTTAAAGACTCAAAAGGTGGCACAATTAAGCATAAAATGCCAAGAGCTCACGTGATACACACGATGAGTCATCAACGTGAGGACGTTCACGTTGAAGGGAATTCATTGGCTGATGAAGCCGCGAAGGGGGCAGTACAAACAGCGTCCATAGCTGCAATCACTCATTCTAAAACGAGAATAGACTTACAGATAACGGTAGCTGTCATTGCTTCACGCAAAGACATTAAGGCATTGCCGAAAGGTTTTCCACTCAAGTACTCCTACAAGTTATATGCAAACAACGTTCCTTTTGCTTAGATTCCCGGAGTGGGGGATAGAGTAATACCAAACATGGATCGCAGATTGGGCTTAATTTTTTGCTGCACACAAGGGTCTAGGTTCTGCGCATGCAGGAGTATCGGCGACAGTTTCTTTAGTGAAACAACGCTATTGGTGGCCAGGTTTAACGAAGCAGACCAAAGATTATATCTTAAAGTGCGACATCTGTCAACAGATGAAGGGCTCCACCGTAACACGCCCAGCTCAGACACCATTGCTTATATCAGACAGACCACTCGCGTGTGTCTATTTGAACCACTGCGGCCCCTTACAATGTGATGGGGCCGACAAGTACATCATGGTTGCAGTGGATTCCTGCTCAAGAATCCTATGGGTATGGCCTCAGCGCTCGGCTGACGCTCGAACTGTTATCAAAGATTTGCGAGTCTTTATCGGGACATACACAGTTGGCACGTTACATTCTGACCGTGGCCCGGCGTTTAGCTCTCGGGCTTACAAAGAGGCCATGGAAAGTATGGGTTTTGCACTGCGGTACTCTTCTCCATACCATCCTGAGGGAAATTCAGTTGTGGAGAGGAAAAACCGGGACTTAAAGCAATCATTAATAGCTAGAGTATTAGGTGCGGGTGGTAGTTGGGTCAATCACTTATATGGGTTTCAGAGGGCCTTGAACAACATGCCAAGAAGTTCTCTAGGGGGTGTCTCTCCTTACGAGGTCCTTTTTGGAACAAGAATGTGGGTACCTGATCATCGATTGTGAAGGCAGAGTGGCGGATAAAAAACCTTTTGACATCAATAAACGTTTGGCTGTTTTACAGGATCTGAATGAATCCAGGGCACTACAAAGCAATGTGCAAGTAAAGCAGACCGCCGCTGGGGAAGTCAAGTCAGTCACGGCAAGACCTGTCTGGATCCCTAAAGTTGGGGATCTGGTCAGAGAAAAGATTGTGGACAAAAAAGAATTTGGGCCATCATACAGAAAACCTGTACCTGTCCTGACCGTTGAAGGGACAAGAAGTGTACTCCTGCCGCCTCTTGCCAGGAAAAAAGAGAAGAGATTCATCTCCATTGATCTGATAAAACTAAGCCTGGGCCTAGTTCACGAAGTAGCGCTACGCGAAGCTACGCAAAGTGCAGTTCGCACTACGCGAGCTACGCGTAGCACTACGCGAACTGCGTAGTGCACTGTTCGCAATGATTGCACAGTGCTGGATGCTTGTCCGCACTGTGCAATCATTGAAAACGGCATCTTGCACAGTGCGAGCTGTCTTTTACTGCCGCTGAGTAGATTTTTACTCGAGCGGCAGCTTTCTCAACGCGGACTGGTAGTTTCTCATCGCGAGCGGTCGCGAGCATACGCGACCACTCGCAATGAGAAACCTGACCTCCCGCGTTGAGAATCTCGCCGGGAGGTTTATTTTCCACGCCGCGATCGGCAACTTGATGTTGCTGATCGCGAACGAGGAAAAAGTCTCGCCGGATGTCATTTTGCTTGCTCGCGGTCGCCAACTTGACGTTGAGGACTGCGAGCAAGCAAAAAATGACCGCTGCACTACGCTACGCTACGCTACGCGTGTTTCCACTGTGCTACCTGCATTTCGCGTTGTGCGAAGTAGCGCAAACTTCGCAAACTACGCGAGCGTAGCGTAGTGCTTTGCCCAGGGTTAGATAAAACCACACTATGTGGCCGATACTGAATGGCAGGCCTCGTGGACTCCTGAGTAGTCAACGCCCTCCTCTCGCTACCATACAGGAAGTTCAGACGGAAAGAATCATCAGGTTTGAAGAGTCTCCTATACGGAATGATGGACTATGTAACAATGCCATGGAACTAGTTCCTCTTGTAACAGAAATTCAAAATCAAAATGAAAGACAAATTTCAATTCGACCTAACACTGATGTCTACATAAACATGCCTCAGCAAGAGCCATCTACAAGTTCAACAAAACTTGCTGAGCTACCAAAAATAGATCGAACTGCAGCTGGCTATTTCATCAACTTCGATACTTTTTCATTGGATCTAAGTGAACCGGAAACAACGCCAGCCCCAATATCTCGTCAACAACAAGTTAAAGACTTCTTGATTTTTCTTAAACAAACTTACCTGGTGTCACCTTGGCTAGAACTTTGGATAATCACAGGGATACTTTTCTTTCTTTTCTGGATAGGCTTAGTAACTCTCTTCTGCTTACTTGCTAATGGAACTTACCTTCGCCAAAGCTCTGCAGCATCAAAAGTGAACTTGATCCTGAAACTTCATGTTTCATCACAACCTGAACAAACAGACTTGTCATCAGTGAACATTACAGCAGTTCCTATAACTGATGGTATAGTATGGGACAAGGTTGATTATGATATATTTGGTCCGACTGAACTTTTAAAAATACCACATTTATTTAAAATTTCCTTAAATGATAACATTACCTCCAGTACATTTTCCGATGATTGGGATTTTGAAACTGTAAATTACATGCTGTCTGATTTAGAACAAAATGCTGCATTTTCTAGCACTGAAATGTTAGAAGACACATCAGACTTTAACACAATGTATTGTTATCAACATTATGGTCATCATTTTCTACACAAATCCAGTACCCCTAGGAATGTTTTCACATATCACCAATGGGAACATTGCCCTACCACACCGAAAAGTAGTTAGAAAACGTTTGCTCAGAAATTTTCATATTTTTCAGTATTCAATACTTCTGACCTGACCTCATATTACTATAAGGTTGCACCTACACCTGCACAGAAAAAAATGCTGACTAACACCAAACAGATTTACTCTGCTTCCTTTATTACCCAACTGTCTGAACAGGGTTTCGACTTATGGAAAGACACTATAGACTTAAAATCAGTCTGGGGTTCTAGAGACTGACAAGTCCAGGGAACAGATGCACTATTTAGAACATGTCTCATCCCTCAGCAGATGATATTTTTAAATGATACTGTGCAACAGACTTCCTGTCTTGGAATAGCTAAGAACAAGGATTTGAACACACTTCGGATTTCAACACCATCACATACCGAGGAAACTTTTACATCACAAAAAGGGGCTACAATAGATGACAACTTACAATACAATAGATCAGACCCCAGTTGGAAGGGAAGGGTGGTTTGGCCCACAGACACAAATAGATGTCAAGAAAGATTCAGAGGTACCACTGATCCAGCGGCATACTAACAACAGATACTCCACTACCATATACTCACCTGGGCCCATACAACTCGCTTCCACTAAACACCAAGTAGACCGCTGGAACTTTTAGTTTTAATGATTTTCATACCTTAAGATCTAGTTATTTCCTCTCCAACTAAACCTTTCACTGATCAAATAGTTCTTTCCTCTGGTCAATGGACCATTAGGTGGAACTAGTTGATGGTGATAATTAACATGACTTATTATACATTTCTCGATTAAAATGAAATAATCACAGACTCGAGAAGTTTTAAAATCTTTATCTAAATTAGTTGTTTGTGAACCATCTCAAAAACGTTTCAGTACAAACACCCTCATTCGCAAGAGTGCCAATTCAATCAAAAATGCAATAGATATAATAATAGTTCAGATCCACACAACAACTATGCTCAGAAAGAAGAGGATAGAGAGAGAAGAGCATTTATCAAGACGATGAATTTATAATTACCAAGTATGGTGTGAAGACCAACCCCCTGGCCAAAGGGCTGGTAAGGGTCCCCAGGACAGATCAGGAGACAAAGACTTCAGGACAGGAATCAGGACAGGATATTTCACCTCTCTAGATACTGACAACTACGTCGCACCCCTCTCTGACACTCTCTTCCTCCTCGTGGTCTTCCGCGATCTTCTTTCTAACCCACCCAAATTAAGTAGATGGTTCTGCATTCGATTTCTTCATCAGCATTTCAGAGCATCAGCACCACCCCCAGCACCGACAGCATCCCAAGCTCCGTATTGTTTCTGCTGCTTCCGCTCTCAACAAGCTTAGCTAACTAACTACCTAAACTACTTCAATGATACCTTTCTATTACCATGTACACCCATTAATGTTTCAATTTTACAAAATACTAACTTCTGATTGGACAGGCGAAGGGGGGATGATCATCACACCATGCATACATTTCACTTATTTCTTTAAACCATTGTTTCAAAACTCCTCCCCTCAAACTTTATTCCCCCGCTTCCTTTCCCATACATCTTCAAACTTTATTAATACAAATGTTGCGATCTTTTTGAATAAAGTTCCTTCATATGAACTCTTCACGCTCATGTTCCCAGGGCACATCTTCGCTGACCTTGGACGCGTGACAAGTCCTTAGTCATCTTTTCGTACTTTCTCGCCAGGGCGCATGCATCGCGCAACGTCAGTCTGCTCGACTCAGACAAATTTGACAGGCTCAAATACGCACTAATAATAAAGTCAAAAGGAAAAATGTTATTCTCAAAAATAAATGATGTCACTGTATACCACCAACCTCTACTCTAGCCCATACCATTTATTATTTCCCTATCTGCATTTGCGTTATTTTAAAACGTATTTTCTAATTTCAACAAGCAGGTGCCATGCATGTGAGTTTTCAAGCAGCCATTTTATGGTTCTTTGCGCAGGCGTCAGAATTTCCCTCCAAGTGTTAGTACGTTCAGACTACATAGATGCAGTAGACGCATGCACAGTAAAGATCCCGTGTTAGAATGCATCTTAGTCCTTCGTTCATGTTATTGCAGTTAGTAAACACATAGGCAAGCTTCATTTTCTCCCGCGTGTAAAGGAAATGCGTATTATTAATCACAAAACACGTTGTTAATAATTTGTTAGTGAGTTAAACGAGAGTATTGCTTCCGAGCAAGTCTCATGTACAAGTCCTTGCTCCATCAATCCCCTCTCTGATGGCATATTAAGACATCACAAAATTACCCATCCATCCCAGATACCAACTTTAACACTTCTCAGTGTTCTCTATTTCTCCTCTCAATTTTCATCAATAATTTTGTTTCCTTCTAAATCTTGCATCTTCTTATATAACCTGCCTTTCATTTCTTCCAAACGTATTTCATAATTTTTCTCTTTCGTGTCTGTCCCTGTCCCTTTCTTTCCAAGTGTACCTTTTCTTTCATACCTTTTCTACAACATTTATATGTAATTATTATTAACATCACCACCATTATTATCATAACTAATGGTATTATTATTTGATCTAGAAAACTTTTCCCAAAATCAACAAACCATTTCCCTATTGATGTTATACTTTTTGTTAGTTTTCCCCACACACTGTCAACCTCCAGTTGGGTCAAATCTTTATGCATTCCCGTAATGTTTTCAATATATCCTTTAATTTCTCTGCCCTTGGCCCGGAATATAAGTGCAGCAGTGTTGAACTTTCAACATGCCACAGACTCCACCTTCTTTTGCTAACAATATATCAAGAGGAAGACGGTTCTGTAAAACCATAGATCTAATTGCAACCATTTCTGTGTTAATCATTAGAAATCCTCCTGCAGTGTCTGTAGAAAGATGATCAACTATGGTTGATAACTTACACATTTTCTGTGAATTTAGAATGACTCCAACTGAGGGTATCAGTGCACTAAAGATGTCTCCTACAACTTCAGAAAAACTAGCTCTTCTTCTATGTGTTAGTCCATTAGAATTTCCATTGGTTCCACTGATTTTATCTACATGATACATTTTTGGAAAAACTATTCCAAAATAACAGCTTCCGTACTCATCTTGCAGGTAACCTATAATAGGCATTGCTCCCACAAACATAATACACTCCTGGAAACACAGGATCAGTTCCCCTTTTAGTCCCCATCCTCCTAATATTAGGAAGTTATGTTCACATTCACTGGAACCAATGTAATTATTGTTATAATCTGTCTTTAATCTATGGAGGCAGAATATTCCCTTTTCACAAAGTCCAGGGACATCGCAGCATGAGCCTTGCCACTTACATAGATTCCCTTTTCCCAACCCATGGAGGTACATGGGTTTTCTGTGTAGTTGCCTTTCTCATTAAATCCTGTCTCCTTTCTTCTACTAAATTCAAAAGTATTTTTCTTCTTTTCTTAATGTACATGTTAGATTATCTTTGTGTGCCTGAACTAAATCTATTGAACTCATCGTTATGAAAAAGTCACCCATAAACTGTGCATTTTTATTACTAGCTACTGGATTCATATTCTTTCTAATAGGTAATTCAGGAAATACTACATCTATATCTGAATAAAAATATTGAAGTTTCCCTACAGCATAAAATAAACTTGACAAAATACTACATGACACACCATAGGTTAAGGGTATATGGTGATACGTCATTCCCTCTGATACTGATGAGGGTAACTGCATACACACGTAGCAGTTATTAATCTCCATAGTAGTAACATATTGAAATAACAACTTAATAAACACATTAGAGGACGTATTATAGTCTGATTCATTATGATAGGTTACTTCATCTTCTACCCCTATTTCTATTTCAGTTTCTCTTATTCTATCCACCTTAACATTAGTATCTGTGTTATTCTTGTCACTTGTTTTCATTATAAAAGGTACTCCTACTGTTAAGAATAGCCATCCTAATGCTGCTAATAAAATACTACAAAAACAAAATCTAAAACACTTTCTTTTAGACCACACTTTGGTTTCCCGGTAATTTCAGTTTCCGCTATTTTATTCCCGAGAAAATCTCTTTCTCTTGTCTTTTTCTTTTTCAGTCTTAGCCTTCCTTTTGTTCTTAAGGAGGTTTCAATTGGCTTTCATCAATTTGTGCAATATGGACCTCATCTGTCTCATCAGACAGATCCAGGGACTCAAATTCCTCGAGTATAACGTATGTCCACTCAGGAGCCTTGTATCTCCTGTTTAAATTTCTCAATCTTGGACTTCTTCGAGTTATTTTTGCTACGGTTTGTTTAGGTCTTGTTTGACTTGTGACTTCGTTCACTTGCTCTGGTTTCTTTTCAGATTTTCTCAGATGATATTTTAGTTTCTTTACTCCAGTTGGCCAATTGTCTCCTCTCCTGACTCTTTTGATTTGGACTGCGTTTTCACCTTCCTTATCTCTTTGTAAAATTCTTTTTATTTCATTTATTTTAAGCACAACCTGTTCTGTTTCTCTGGTCTCTGTGCTTGTACCTTCTTTTGCTTCCTCCTGCTCAGGTTCTACCGTATTTTGTTCTACTTCTTCCTGAGCTTGTTCTAATTCTATCTGACCCTGTTCAGGTCTTTGTTCAAACCTTTCTTCTTCTGCCTGAACTTGTTCTTTCTAACTCTATCTGGTCCTGTTCAGGTCTTAATTCAAACTTTTCTTCTTCCGCCTGAACATGTTCTTCTATTTTTCCCTCCTCAGGTTTGTTTGTGTCTCTTTCTATTTTCACCTGAGTGTGTCTCTTCCTGACTACTTTCCTGTCTTTTCAGTTCTGTTCTTCTTCTGGTTTCAATAGCATCATCAATTATTTCAATCACTGGGATCCATTCTTCCTGACTTATCTCGGGCTGTTCGTCATATGGTTGTCTTTCAGAATCTATCACTCTAGATTCCTCAATTTCACAGTTTACAACTCCTGACGCTTCAGCCTGCTCAGTCAGTGGTGGCTCTTGTTGATCTGATGGGCTCGGAACTCTTCTGGTATGGCTGGCATGAATCCAATTGGGCAGACCTGCACACTTCACTGCTGTGGTAGTGACTAGTATGACTTGTCGTGGCCCATCCCACCTTGGTGCTAGACACGATTTTCTTGCGTGTTTCTTCACTAGCACCCAATCTCCAGGATTCAAATCATGCGCTTGGTCTAGCTGTCTTTCAACTGCGTCTTCTCCAACCTGGTGATAGATAGAACGCATCATTTCAGCCAATCCTTTGCAATAGTCCAATACCAGATCATCAGTTATACTCATTAGCTTATTTCCAGGAATAAATGCCTGTCTCATGGCTCTTCCCATGAGAACCTCATGTGGGCTCATTACTGTTTTTCTGTCTGGAATGCTTCTGAGACCCATCAATACAAGAGGTAATGCATCTGGCCATTTCAGCTTTGTGGAAGCACACACCTTTCCCAATCTTGACTTGATTGTGCCATTCATTTGCTCAACAACTCCAGAAGCCTCTGCATGATAAGCACAGTGCAGTTTTTGTTCAATGTTAAGCGCAGCACAGATTAATCGAATTATTTCATTATTAAAATGAGGTCCTCTATCTAATTCCAAAGTGACCGGAAAACCAAATCTCGGCACTAACTCCCTCAACAACAATTTTGCAACTGTAAGACTGTCATTTCTTCGAGTTGGATAGGCTTCCACCCATCTTGAGAAAAGGCATACTATGACAAGTACGTATTTCAGTGCTCTCCATGCCACTGGAGTCAAGCTATCCTGGCTGATGAGGGCTGAAAGCCCGAAACCGGTCCTAGGATGCTTGTTTCCAGTCCAGGGAGGACCTGGCCTGGCAGTTCGGGCTGGACTGTTCCCATTGGGTGCAGGGTCAAGACTGATTTGCATATGGCTGGGTCCAAACTGGAATGGCATGGTGAGCAAAAAAACGATGGATTTAGGCCCAGATCTCTGTACTGGGGTGAATGTACGACATTGTTCTGCATTCTGTCCATCAATTGTTGTTTTTGCATTTGTCACCCTGAGTGGGACGGGTATGCCCAGACGTGGGTCCCGTGCTCTCCATGTCACTGGAGTCAAGCTATCCTGGCTGATGAGGGCTGAAAGCCCGAAACCGGTCCTAGGATGCTTGTTTCCAGTCCAGGGAGGACCTGGCCTGGCAGTTCGGGCTGGACTGTTCCCATTGGGCGCAGGGTCAAGACTGATTTGCATATGGCTGGGTCCAAACTGGAATGGCATGGTGAGCAAAAAAACGATGGATTTAGGCCCAGATCTCTGTACTGGGGTGAATGTACGACATTGTTCTGCATTCTGTCCATCAATTGTTATTTTTGTATTTGTCACCCCGAGTGGGAAGGGTATGCCCAGACGTGGGTCCCGTGCTCTCCATGCCACTGGAGTCAAGCTATCCTTGCTGATGAGGGCTGAAAGCCCGAAACCGGTCCTAGGATGCTTGTTTCCAGTCCAGGGAGGACCTGGCCTGCCAGTTCGGGCTGGTCTGTTCCCATTGGGCGCAGGGTCAAGACTGATTTGCATATGGCTGGGTCCAAACTGGAATGGCATGGTGAGCAAAAAATTGATGGATTTAGGCCCAGGTCTCTGTACTGGGGTGAATGTACGACATTGTTCCACATTCTGTCCATCAATTGTTGTTTTTGAAGTACGTATTTCAGTCCATTGCATGGGGGTAATTCAATAAAATCTAACTGTAATCTGGTGAAGGGTCCTTCTGCCTTTCTGATCTTTCCCTAGCTTACCACTGTATTTCTACCTGGGTTCTGCTGTTGACAGGTTAAGCATCTTTGGCAAAGGCTCTCTGCAACTACCCTGAACTTCGGATTATACCAACTCTGTCTGAATAGCCTGATCATTGAATCTCTCCCTATGTGTGTTGCTCCATGGTACACTCTCGCCATTTTTGAAAGCAAACAATCTGGCATGACTGGTCTTCCATCTAAATACACCCATACCTCATCATGTGGTCTCTTTGTACAGGCTGCCTTTATCCAGATCTCTTTTTCCCTTTCCTCAACTTCTTCCTGCAATTGTTTAATCTCATCCCATGTTTCTGGTACTGAGAAGTACATAAGTTGGCATCTGGTTTCACCCGTTTCAATTTTTCTGTTTACGGCTACTGCATTTTTAGCACAGTATTTGGCCACTTGGTCTTCATAATTATTGCTAGCAGTCACATAGTCATTTCCTGACTGATGTGCAGCGCATTTTACAACTGCTATCTCTTTGGCAATTGTAATGCTTCCAACAAATCCTTTACGTTTTTGCTGTTTCTGATAGGAGATCCTGAAAAAGTCAGAAATCCCCTTTGCATCCAAAGCTGGCCAAAGTCATGCACAATTCCGAAACCATATTGGCTATCCGTAAATATGGTTACTCTCCAATTTTTCCCCTTTTTGCATGCCATTGTTAAGGCAACCAATTCAGCAACTTGTGCAGACTTGACCCCAGGTAAACAGGATGCTTCAATTACCCCGGATATTTTACAAACAGCATATGCAGCACTTAGTCCTCCTTCTTGTATCCTAAGGCAGGAACCATCTACAAATAACTCGTGATCAGCCTCTTTCAAAGGTGACTCTCTTATGTCCGGGCTGGGCTTCGTGCATAACTCAGTCACGTCCAAACAATCATGATCACTTTCATCTTTCACTTCTTCATCGCAGGGGTCTGGTAATAGGGTGGCTGGGATCAGGATCGTACACCTTATCACAGTCACGTTCTCAGCTCCCAAAATCACTCTTTCGTACTTTGTCAAACGACTAGGGGTGAGGTGCTGTGTTCTTGTTCTTGTCAATAGAATCTCAACCGAGTGTGGAACAAAAACCTTTACCGGATGTCCCATCACTATCGACTCACTTTGCTCCAGACTCATACAAGTAGCAGCTACTGCTTTTAAGCAGCCAGGCAATGCTGAAGCCACTGGGTCCAATGTGGCTGAAAAATATGCCACTGGACGTCGACTCAATCCATGTCTCTGTGTTAAGACTGAAAGTGCACAATTATCTCTTTCACAACAGAACAAAGCAAAGTCTTTTGAATAATCAGGCATGCCCAAAGCAGGAGCCTCACACAAACAATTTCTTAGTCTCACAAATGCCTCTAGGCAGTCATCATTCCAATCAATCGGATCTTTTGCTCGTTTCAGGATCATCTGTATTAATGGTTTCGCTAACATAGAAAAACCATTAATCCATTGCCTACAGTATCCAACCACTCCCAGAAACATTCTCATTTCTCACTGAGTCTGTGGCAATTGCATTTCTTTAATTATTTTTATTCTTTCTGGTGTCACTTTTCTAACTCCTCTTTCTATTTTATGCCCTAAATATCTAACTTCTTGTTGACAGAACTGTAACTTTTCTGGAGACACCTTGTGTCCTCCTTCAGCCAAATGGTTCAGTAATGCAATTGTATCCGTGACACAATCTTCTCGTGTTTTTGATGCCACCAATAGGTCATCAATGTACTGAACCAGAACAGAATTTCCAGGCATGATCAATGATTCCAACCACTTTTTCAAAATCTGATTAAAAATTGAAGGACTCTCTGTGTACCCTTGAGGAACACGACACCATGCGTAAATACGATCTTCAAACTTAAACGTGAAAAGATACTGGCTGTCTGGGTGCAAAGGAATAGAAAAGAACGCTTGGCATAAATCAATTACTGTAAACCATCCTGCATTCCAGGGTATCTGATAAAGGATCACTGCTGGATTTGGCACAATTGGACAACAGGGAATTACAATTTTATTTATTTTCCGTAGGTCTTGCATTATTCTGTACTTTCCGCTAGGCTTTTTCAGTCCCATTATTGGCGAATTACATGGACTACCCATCACCTCTTTTAAAATACCTTGTTTAACCATTCGTTCAATTTCTGGAATAATTCATGCTTTTACTTCTGGACTCATTTTGTACTGTCGGGTATTTGGATACACTGCACCTTCTTTCACTGTCACTTTAACTGGGTCTATATTTGTCATTAGCCCAATGTCTTTTCCTGTAAAATCCCACACTTCTGGATTGACTGTCGTTCTTAACTCTTCTGGCAATTCATTCTCGGATATTAATGAAAACATTTCATCTACTTCTGTTCCCTGTTTGGCCAGCATCATCTTATAAACATCGTCCTCATCGGGGGTTTGGAAAGCAACACCATCCGGTGTACAATAGATCGTGCAATTCATCTTTCACAAAAGATCTCTTCCCAACAGATTTACTGGACTGGAATCGCAAACTACAAATCGATGCATTTCTTTGAAGTTCCCAATGTGCACCTCCATTGGTTTTGTGATTGGGGTTCTAATCTGTTGGTTAGATACGCCTTCAACTTGGATAGTTTCTCCCGAGAGGGGCAGGTTTGGGATGTCTGCTGTTCTCACAGTAGACCTGGTAGCACCTGTATCCAATAGGAAAGTAATATCTTTACCTTCTACTCTCTCATCAACAAATGGACCTGACTGATCTACCGGCAAGGATGCGCCAAGCACGCACTCCTCTTCCTCCCCCCTCAGGCACCGTCATTGTGCGGCATCCGAATGTTTTTCATCATTCTGTAAAAAATATTGTGCAATTGTTCTATTATTCTTACCACTTTCTCCTTTATATCCGGTGTTCGCACTGAAACTTTGATGGTTCACAAAATTTGGCATAGGAGCTGGTGGCACCTGTTATTGTGGAGTAACTACCTGTTGCTGCTGATTCATAAGTACTTCATTCTGCATCTGTGGGATTAAATTTTGATTTGGCCCATTATTATTCTTATTATTCTGAGTACTCTAACACTCGTTCTTCCAATGTCCAAGCTTTCCGCATGCATGACAAGGAAACTTCTTTTTCGCTTCTTCTCTGTCCATTCGCCCCTTAAATTTATTACCATTCGCTCCTTGATTATTCTGACTCTGTTCTTTCACTTGATTTTTATTTTGATCATTTACTTTCTCTTCTTGCTGCTCTGCCAATTTAACTTGTGCCCACATCATTTTCTCTTTTAGCTTCCTAAGCCTGGCCTCAATGTCATCTCTGCAATATTTTGGATACTTCAGAATCTCATCCACTGTCTTGCTTTGCCAACACTACATGTGCTGCTGTATCATCTGACTGATTTCTGGTTTCAAGCCATAAACAAACCGATACACAAAATGTCCCATATCTTTGTCACCAATATTCTCAAAACCACTATACTGCTTAAACACCTGCAATAACCGCTCATAGTACGCATGTACAGATTCATTTGGTTCCTGTGTTGTTCTATCTATTTTTACCCACTCTGTTTCTTTAGGAGGGATTTTCCTTTCAAATACGTAATCACTTGGTGATAATTTTTCATCACCTCCTCCGAAGGTGCTCCTGTTTTTGCATCTCTAGGATACTCCTCATTAGGCCAATCAATTGTGATCTTACATTCTGTCCATAAATCAGCAGGTACCACTATATCAAATAGACCATCCAAGTCTTTCAATAACACCTTTGAAATCTTCACAAACCTTTCTACCTGTTTGTACCACTCAACTGGTTTTTCTCTCAGTTTTGGAAAATCATTTGTAAATGATAAAATATCTTGTCTACTCCAAGGGACATGAACATATCCACCTCCAGGAACCTCTCTCATTGGACACAATTTTTCCACTTTTCCTGATTCCCTTACTGGAAATGCAGCTGCTGCTTCTCTCGCTTGTACTTCCTCTTTCTTTCTTATCCATCTAATTCTCCATTTATCAATGTCTCCCCACTTTTGCAAAATGTTCATTAATTCTTTTATCTGTAGTGTCTTTCCAGAAGCATTTACACTTTCTAAATATTCATCAGTAAAATCCACTCGATAGGGCTTCTGTAACAACTTTGATTTCCCTATGTCTATTCCAATCTCTGAAGCAACTTCAGTCAGTCTCTCATGAAATACTCTTGCTCTCCTAGTTATACTCTTACATAGAAACAATAATTCCTCATCATTGTAAACGTTTAATCTTTCTGTGCCCACACATCCTGTCATCATCTCTTCCAATTCCACTTTCAATCTGCTGATATCTAAAATCTTTGGTGTTGGGTTCCGATTATCTCTTTCCTGAGCCCACCTTTCTATTTCTTCAGAGGTGACTACTGTTGTGCCTGCAGTTCCAGCCGGAACCAAAGGTCTTCTTTCTCTCAAATTCATAGGCGTAACTCTCTTTGAAGTTTCCGTCAAAGGTTCCACAATAGGAAGATCCATTAATGAAATAACTGACTCACTTCCGCTAACCTGATTGTGGCCAATCCGCCTGAGTTGTGTCGTGTACGGTTTGAGTTTTCCAAAGGCACGATTGTGGGTTCCGATATTGAGAAAGCAGTTGCGACATTATTATCATTTAGGAGTGAGGGTATTTCTCGACTGTTGTTTGAGCCAGAACCCTCTGTTAAAAGGAAGGTCAGACAGTATCCCATGAGAGAAGTTCCCCAGTTTGGAAAGAAGGAGACCTAAATGCTGTTCCACCTATTCAGCCTCATTTTCAACGTGTGTGGGTACATGTTCCATGGAAGCGAACTGAAGTCCTGGCTCTTAAGCAGACTCTACCCGACCCCCGTAAAAACCCTGCAGGTTATTATAAGGAATTATCACAGACTGCAGACTCCTGTGTTATGAATTTAGCTGATATAGACATGTTGTTTGGTAATGTGGTCCCACAGCCTTTATGGAGAGTGATCCGTCACACGGATCATGCGCTGGAGTTAGGGGACACATGGATTAATATCAATGCGGCAAATGACAGACAAGTAGGCGGTGCTAAACCAGAGCCTTTAGTAGCAGACCTCCCTGGTAGGATCGTTACTTACATGAAGACTTTGATGCCTGCAATGCGTGTAAATTGGGATAAATTGTCTGCATGCAAGCAGAAGAAGGAGGAAAGTGTATCTGACTTCTTCACTAGGTTTGAAGAGACATTTATCGACCACAGTGGTCAGGATATGAGTACAGAAGGTGGTCAAAGGTTGTTTGTTGACAAGTTTGTGCATAATTTGCTTCCCGAATTGTGTAAAAAATTGAAAGATTCAGAGAGTTCTTGGGCCGTTTCCTCTTCAGCACAGATATTGGCTACTGCACAATACTACGAAAATAGAGATAAAGATGAGAAAGATAGAGCAGACAAGAAAACTAAAGAGTTAAAAACAAAGGTTCTTTTACAACAAGCGTATCTGCCTCGTAGTAATCAGTGTGACTATCAGCAACCTCAACAGTATCAGAGGAATTCGCAAAGGTTTGAGTATCCTCAACAACGTGCTCTGATAGGCCCTAACCAATGTTCATATTGTAAGGAAGAAGGTCATTTTAAATATAATTGCCCTATTTTGTTGCAGCGTATGAATGGTATTTCTGGCGCAAGAGGTCGAGGTGTTCCACAAGCACCTAGAGCTAGAGGACGCGGAAATTTCACCCAGAACGCGCGCCCATTTCCTCCTCAAAATTCAATGAATAGTTTTGATCAGCAGAATAACGCGTCTGGTAGGACGACTCAGTACTATGCTGATGACTACTATGCAGAAGGTGAGAGTATGGAAGGTGATGATTGCTAGGACAGCCATAGACAAAGAGAGGGAGTTGTTTCAGTTCCAGTAGATCAGAGTGGACCTTATATTGAGGTGATTACATCAGGTGTGTCAGAGCCTTTTCTGTTGGATACTGGTGCTACAAAGAGTTCTATTATGCACTCTAAATTCCTGGCGCACCTTTGTCTGGCGAAACTAATGTTTCAGTAGGTTTTTTTGGCGCCCGGTTAGGAACCCGATTTCTAGCCCTATGTCTCTTTCTGTTGGACCTTGTGAAATCGAAGCACCACTTATTCTAACGACAGGTTGTGGTGAGAACTTGTTAGGATTGGATCTGCTGAAAAGATTGTATGCGACATTGTATTGTTCTCCTTCGGGAGTACAACTCACATTGGGTAAGACAGTGGTTTCACCAATATATTTGTCAAAGGACAAACTTCCAACAGAATTATCGTTTCTCCCTGATATTCTTTGGGCTACTGGTCCCAATGATGTAGGTCTTTGGAAATACCGCCATATGTTGTAACGTTGAAAGCCAATGTTAAAATGCCGCGCATTCCCCAATACAAGATCTCTAATGAAGGTAAAAAAGCGTTGCTAGCGATCATTTATGATTTGATTGAGAAAAATGTAATTGAAGACACAAGAGGTAATGTTTGCAATAGTCCTGTTTTACCTGTCTTGAAGCGTACTGACTCTTCTCAGCCACCTGTTTACAGGTTTGTGATTGATCTTAGAGAGGTAAACAAGATAGTTGTGCCACAGTTTCCAGTCGTTCCCGATATCACTGCTTTACTGACAATGATTCCAGCCTCAGCCACTTGGTTCTCGGTGATTGACTTGAAGAATGCTTTCTTCAGCATCCCGATTGCCGTAGAGAGCAGGGATATTTTTGGATTCTGTTTAGGAGGCCGAAGCTTCCGATTTCAGAGAGCTCCTCAAGGTTTTTGTGAAAGTCCTTCTATCTATAGTCAGGCTCTGAAGTCTCAGCTTGACACTCTTGTGTTACCTGATGGCGCTACCTCTTCTACAGTACGTCGATGATTTGTTAGTTGCTGCAGATACTAATGAGATTTGTAAAGAAGCCACTTTGTCATTGTTGCGTCATTTGTCTGATTTACACCACAAAGTGTCTCTTTCCAAGTTATAGTATTGTCGACAAGAAGTGACCTATTTAGGTCACCTCTTATCGAAAGAGGGAAGAAGATTGACCCCAGAAAGAATTCAGGCAATTGCAAAATTAAGTGTGCCAATGACACAGAGAGAAGTGCGTGCTTTCTTAGGTATTACATCCTATTGCAGACAATGGATACCGAATTTTTCATTGATGGCTAAACCTTTGGTAGCATTGACCTATAAAGACACGCCGAATCCCCTTCCTTGGTCCGAAGATTGTCAGAAACGTTTTTCCGAATTGCGTGATGCATTGTGTTCGGCTCCTGTGTTGGGTACCCCCGACTACAGCAAGTCCTTTACGCTGTATGTCCATGAGAGAGAAGGATGTGCATTATCAGTGTTAACACAGTCTTTCGGGGACAAGCAACGTCCATGTGCATATTTCTCGTCGATTTTGGACCCGGTAGCTAGAGCGTTGCCGAGTTGTTTGAGAGCCACAGCGGCAGCAGCTGTTTCTATTCGACAGTCTGCTGGTTTGGTGATGAATAATACGCTGGTCGTGATGGTCCCACATGCAGTGGATATTTTGTTAAACAGGACCAAGACACAGCACTTAACTAGTGCTCGATTGTCAGGTTACGAGTTGACACTTTTAGCGAGCCATGTGCACATAAGAAAATGCAACACGCTGAACCCAGCTACATTGTTGCCAATTATAACAAAGACAGATGTTCCGGAACAGCATGATTGCTTTCTTAGGACAGAATAAGAAACGAAAGGGAGAGTAGATCTTAGGGACACTCCTCTTGTAAAGTGTGATGGTACCTTATGGGTGGATGGGTCATGCTTCAAGCTTCCGAATGGTGATACGACTGCGGCATATGCTGTCACGACTTTACATACGATTGTTGAAACTGCACGTATCCCACATAATTCAGCTCAAGCAGCAGAGTTGACTGCACTTATGAGAGCGTGTGTATTATCAAAAGGAATGAAAGTGACCATATATACCGATAGCCAGTATGCGTTTGGTGTGGCCCATAGTTTTGGACGCTTGTTGAAGGAACGTGGGTTCCTCACGTCTCACGGTACGAAAATACAGCATGGTCAATTGGTGAATGAGCTCCTGGAGTCACTTACTTTGCCATTGCAAGTCGCGATTGTGAAATGCAGTGCACATAAGAAGATCACTGACGACGTTGGTCGCGGTAATATGTTTGCTGATGAAGTTGCAAAAGAAACAGCAAGAGATGTGGTGAGTCGAATGTATGTTGCGGGCCCTGCAAGATGGATTGGTGACGTTAAGTACGTGGAGAGAGAGTACGGGTAAATTGGATGCAAATGGTTGTTGGGTTGAATTGTCGGAGCATCAGCGATGGTTGTTACCCGATACATATGTGCTTGCAGTGGTTACAATGGCACATGGGATGGCCCACATCAGTGTGAAAGGAATCTGTAAGTTATTGGCTCCAGCGTGGCAAAATGCTGGAATTCCCAAATGTGCAGAGAATGTGGTCAAAAATTGTATGGTTTGTTTGAAATACAATCCTGGTAAGGGAACCCCAACTCCAGCTGGTCATTTTGCGCCTCCAACGTATCCGTTCGAGGTTTTGCAGCTAGATTTCATCCACATGGAGAGGTGCAACAATTTGAAATAAGTACTCATTGTTGTTTGTGCCTTTTCAAGATGGGTAGAGGCATATCCTCTGAAAGATAATACTGCCTTGTCCACAGCGAAAGCCCTTCTCAAAGAGTTCTTCCCTAGGTTTGGTTTGCCTGAGAATGGTGTGGAGTGATAATGGGGGTGAATTTGTGGGTCAAGTGATGAAACGAGTGTGTGAAGGTTTAGGAATCCGGCAGAAATTTCACGCTGCAAATCATCCCCAATCAGCTGGATTAGTTGAGTGCTATAATGGCACTCTTAAACTAAAACTGGCCAAGATACAAGCAAGCTCTGGCCTTAAATGGCCTGATGCGTTGCCATTAGCACTGTTGTCAACTAGGATGACCGTACATTCCCGAGTAGGACTTAGTCCTCATGAGATAGTGTTTGGTCGCCCGGCTAACATATGGGGAGTGCCGAGGCCAACGAAATTCAGCGAGATTGAACACCCTGTACTGCTTGATTACTTGCATGATTTGACGGCTAAATTGCGTGTTTTACACCAACAGGTTCATAATACACTGCCTCAGGCTTCTAAAGATCCAGGGCATGCAATCAATCCCGGATCGTGGGTGTTAATCAAGAACTTTCAGCGGACAAAGAACGATCAGCCCCGCTGGATTGGCCCCTATTTGGTGATTTTGTCCACAAGATCTGCAGTGCGAGTACAAGGGAAGAAAAACTGGATCCACGGCGTACACTGTAAGAGGGTCCCTTTGCCTCTACCATATGACCGGTGGGTCCAGGAGGGAATTGCTGACTCGGAAACTGAAACAGTGCCTCGTTTTCTGCCTTTTAGTGACGCACGCGTCACAGGGACAAATTCTGAGCGAGAAAGTGACGATCTTCTCCAAAGAGCAATACCATCACCACTTCGATTGGACACTACTGAGCCTGAACTTTTGTTTTGCGACCAGACATTGCCTGGAAAAAGGCCGTTATAACTTGCGACCGAGAGTCATGGACAAATAAAATGAAATTTTGGTCCTCCCATCCGAAAACCTGTTTTTGAACCACCATCCGGGTTCAGCTGTAGGGTCGTGGTGAAAAGACTTGAGTGTGTAGCCTGCGGACACAAGGTCTACGGGTCTGGTTTGCTCTAGGGCGTTCCCTGGGACATTCAGAAACACTCTCAAGTGAAGAAAACCAACCGCCGCGAGCAGCAAGTTAGAGGATGGAGCCTTTTCAGATGGAGAGACCTGTTGAAAGAATAAGTTTCAAGAGGAAAATATGTGCAACCATGAGCAGAAAATGTTTTTTAATTATGTGTCTTTGTATTTTACTTAGTTTAATGATGTCTTTAGTGGGGTATATCATATTCTCTTTTCAAGTGACATCTGCACCCACTGTACAGCCCATGCCTTCCTCTACTATCTCCTCACATTCTTTTCACCCTCTACCTGAACACGAGTCCGTTAGAAGATTAGAGTTTATGAACAACTCCTTTGTTTAGCTCTTACACCAACACCAGCTAGTAGTGAACAGAACCAACTGTTGGGTGTGTGGCCTTATGCCTCATACTACTGAGAAAGGTATTCCCTACCTAGTGCTGCCATTCAGCTACAATGGTTCTGTGTGGGCATACCGAACGATGTTCATCTATGCTCGCGAAATCCAACCCCTACGTTCCGTCAAAGACAACCCAAAGAATAGTGCTCTAGTTAAGGGGATAGTCGACATGATAAGGGGAACTAGTTCCTACGAAACTATCCCGGAAGATGAGACACTAGCGTATATTGGATGGAACGTGACTGTATATGGAGTGAGTCTGAGCGAGAACCAGCAAGCAAAAAGATCCGCTCCAATTTGGATTGTACCCCATCAGGGTCATCTATGTCTGCAAGGTAATGGCAAGAATCCAAGAGCTCAGTTACAGAAGAGTATCTGCACTGAAACGTATATTTTTGCGTCTCAGACTTCCCCTTTGTTCTTAGCAGCTAGGGGTACCTACTTTATCTGCCATGATAGGGCCTACACGTGGTTGCCCCCTGACTTCTCGGGCACATGCTTCGTTTCATTCCTGTTGCCTCCCACCTACACAGCTGCGGCAGATTACCATAAGATAAGAAGAATTAGGGGTGTCTTCAGCAAGGAAGACACTGCAGGACAAGAAGCGGGAGACTTCTTTAGGGGTTTTCTGCCGTTCTGGGGACCTATGGCTAACAACAGGAATGTGAGGCAATTGACGCGAGTGGTTGAATCCACCATAGTCGAAACTGTCGGTGCCCTTAATAATTTGACTGCTGAGCTCCAGTCGGACCGCCTTATGACCCTGCAGAACAGGGTCGCGTTAGACATCATACTTGCAGACCGTGGTGGGGTATGTAGAGTGATCCAATCCAGTTGTTGCATTTTCATTCCAGATAACGCTCCAACAGTGTACCAGGCCATCTCCAAACTACATAGGATCTCTGAATCCATCCATATAGATGAAGGAGACTGGTCGTTGATGGGATGGTTCTGGGAACTGTTATCCACCTGGGGATGGAAAGTTCTGATGGTCATTGGGATACTTCTAGCCATCCTTTTCCTGTTTTGTCTGTGCATACAGTGTGTTCCTGCCATATGCGGCCTATGTGTTACATCATGTGTAAGGAAACCTGTATCAAGGGACGAGCTAAGTAATAGGATGATGCTACAGCAACATCTCAATGAATTCATGAACATAGACCTAGACTCAGATTAGCATGAGTGTAAGTAAATTGCCTATGTAAGGGCAAAAGGAGGGTCTGTGGTACTGAAAATTCTGGACCTGTGTCATTAACATCATTGTAACATGACGATTTTGGTATCTGCAGACCGGTAATGACAGGTATGCTATATCTGAGTATTTGCGTCATATTCGAGTGACGGGATCACTCTAATATTAACGATTCCCTTGTGAACCCTCGGGTTCCATTTTGTGTACGGCAGCCATTTTGTGGTTGCCCTCACATAAGGCAATGACTAAAGCCAAAACGCGCCTTAGGGGACACGTACACTTTCAGTGACCTGGGCAAGCTGACTCCACTGTCCAGAGCCAGAACCTGTTCGGCCGGTTTTAGTTCCCAGTGGCCGATCGAGATTAGGGGCCCAGGTGCAGCATGCCATAAACCCTTCATTGCACACATCTATATCTAAATCTTATTCACACCTGTCACTGCTCTTTCTTTATGACCTGCTTTACGAGGAGGAGGTGCCCAGTTTTATTAGGGGTCCAGATTATATCTGTTGCAGGTGTTGGGCCTCACTGGGTATTTGGTTGTGGGCTGAACAAACTGAAAATGGGCTTGTCATCATGAATCTGTCTTTGTTTTGTTGTAAGAAATATGTGAATGACCCACTGTAAAAATAAGGAATGTTTGCCTAAAGCATAATATTCTGTATAAAAGAGATAGCTGGTTTCCATGAAAAAGAGCAGTCTCCTGAGAACATACACCGTGTTGTACTTCTAGGATACCTGTTGCTGGCTGCAGCCAATAAATTGATCTTTGAAGCCACCAAGAAGACTCTGTGTTTCTGTAGTCTGAGACAGGAAGAACTCGAGGTCATTGGGTGTGTTCCCTGGCACCGCTGGGTCCAATAAAACCCAGTACTTCATGATCATCTGTGATTACTATCTCTTTTTTAGGACTATTTAATGGAACTGTCACAAGTTGTGATTTCTGGCAAATCTTATTATCTCCATACAATGCGATTTACGGACCAATGGTTACTGGTACTGTTAAAGCTTCAGTATTTAAATTCAATTGACTTATCTTTTGAACTAGTTCTTCTATAGTTTTATTCAAAGCTTCTCTTTCATTATCTTGCAACACTCTGCTATATGACGTTTCATGTAAAATTTGTGGGGTTAATGGCATTCCCATTACTGGTGCACTTGGAGTAACCTTACTAGCTGCTTCTTGATACAGTGGTGGATTTTTAATTAAAATAGCTTCTAACAATTCATCATCTGATTCACCATATCCTGTCGAATTCATATGTTTCGTTTTCTCCTTACACTTTCCTCCAGATTGTTCCTCAGCCATCAATACTGGATATAATCCTTCTGATACCATAGCTCTCCTCCACTGTTTCATCTGCCCTTCTCGTGACTCATGCAAATGTCTGGGAAATAATCCTCTATATCTTCCACCTCTGCATTTTTCTCTTTCATATGACTCAGTCTCCCATTCTTCCAAAGCCTCATATTGAGTTAACCTAGGTCTAGGTTCCAAATCATTCATTTTCAATCGCAAATTCTGAAGAATCCTCCCATTAAACGTACCATCCTTAGGAAACGCTAACTCACCATCATCCTTCGTGTATTCTAGCCATTTTTCCAACCACACGCAAGTATGATATCCCCTTTCCATCATCATAAAAGATGCTGGTGTCTTCGGTGGTGGAATAGGAATTCCTTCTCTAGTCAACACAGGCTTATCCTTTACAAAGAAATTCTTTATTTTCTTAAAAATTGACATCTTTCTTTTCTCTCCATACATTCTTGAAGAATGGTGTAGGAAATTGTATTCCGCAAACCCTTGAAATTTTCTACCTGTATGTCTTGCACTTACAGTCAAATCAAAATCCTGCATGCAATCTTCTCTTCACCAATCCTAGCGCGGCTTCTAACTAAATATCCAATCAAATCAGGCTCACACTCGTACTCTAACCAATGCCAGCGCTGCCTTTTCCTGACGTCAGTTCTGCTCCTTACTACTGACCCCTCCTTTACAAGGCTGTTCCTGTCACACGCCTGCTGTTTCTACCAATCCCAGCGCGGCTCTCTGTGACGTCAGTACCACTCCGACAGCTGACCCTCCCTTTACAAGGTAATACAAAACTTTATTTCTCGAAATTCTCTTTAAACTTCTTTGTTAATAACGACGTAAAAACATTCGCTACTCTGTCTGTTCCACTAAATCATAGGATAGTTTATTTCTTTTCACTGCGAGTAAAACCTTTTGCTTACTCTTCACCTAAGCTCCAGAGAACCTGCTACTCCTCCGGTGTCACCCGTTAGGGAAATTTGAGACCGATGTTTCACCAGCGAACTCCTTTTGCTGTCAATCTAGCTTAGAAGAACCTGCTACTCCTTCAGGGTTACCCTTACTAGGTGATATAACGCCTAAAGTTTCACTAGCGAACTCTTTGCTATCAATCACTCTCACTTTTATACAGAAAATAGTCCCTATTTTAACACTGCCAGCCCTACCTAGCTTCTCAGTGTTATTCCAGCAGACGAGTAACCTCACTGCAGTGTGGTTTCTATCGCCACCCGCTATTCATTTACCTGGGAATTTTCCAAACAACATAAAACAAGACACTAACTCTTTTTGTTAAACATAAACCAAATAATTAATAATCTATACTTATCACCAAACTAGTCACTAATAACCATAGCTCTGCTACCAGAAAACTGATCCAGCGGCGTACTAACAACAGATACTCCACTACCATATACTCACCTGGGCCCATACAACTCGCTTCCACTAAACACCAAGTAGACCGCTGGAACTTTTAGTTTTAATGATTTTCATACCTTAAGATCTAGTTATTTCCTCTCCAACTAAACCTTTTACTGATCAAATAGTTCTTTCCTCTGGTCAATGGACCATTAGGTGGAACTAGTTGATGGTGCTAATTAACATGACTTATTATACATTTCTCGATTAAAATGAAATAATCACAGACTCGAGAAGTTTTAAAATCTTTATCTAAATTAGTTGTTTGTGAACCATCTCAAAAACGTTTCAGTACAAACACCCTCATTCGCAAGAGTGCCAATTCAATCAAAAATTCAATAGATATAATAATAGTTCAGATCCACACAACAACTATGCTCAGAAAGAAGACGATAGAGAGAGAAGAGCATTTATCAAGACAATGAATTTATAATTACCAAGTATGGTGTGAAGACCAACCCCCTGGCCAAAGGGCTGGTAAGGGTCCCCAGGACAGATCAGGAGACAAAGACTTCAGGACAGGAACCAGGACAGGATACTTCACCTCTCTAGATACCGACGACTACGTCACACCTCTCTCCGACACTCTCTTCCTCCTCGTGGTTCTTCCGCGATCTTCTTTCTAACCCACCCAAATTAAGTAGATAGTTCTGCATTCGATTTCTTCATCAGCATTTCAGAGCATCAGCACCACCCCCAGCACCGACAGCATCCCAAGCTCCGTATTGTTTCTGCTGCTTCCGCTCCCAACAAGCTTAGCTAACTAACTAACTAAGCTACTTCAATTATACCTTTCTATTACCATGTACCACCCATTAATGTTTCAATTTTACAAGATACTAACGTCTGATTGGACAGGCGAAGGGGGATGATCATCACACCATGCTTACATTTCACTTATTTCTTTAAACCATTGTTTCAAAACTCCTCCCCTCAAACTTTATTCCCCGCTTCCTTTCCCATACATCTTCAAACTTTATTAATACAAATGTTGCGATCTTTTTGAATAAAGTTCCTTCATATGAACTCTTCACCCTCATGTTCCCAGGGCACATCTTCGCCGACCTTGGACGCGTGACAAGTCCTTAGTCATCTTTTCGTACTTTCTCGCCAGGGCGCATGCGTCGCGCAACGTCAGTCTGCTCGACTCAGACAAATTTGACAGGCCCAAATACGCACTAATAATAAAGTCAAAAGGAAAAATGTTATTCTCAAAAATAAATGATTTTACCACCAACCTCTACTCTAGCCCATACCATTTATTATTTCCCTTTCTGCATTTGCGTTAGTATAAAACGTATTTTCTAATTTCAGCAAGCAGGTGCCATGCATGTGAGTTTTCAAGCGGCCATTTTATGGTTCTTTGCGCAGGCGCCAGAATTTCCCTCCAAGCGTTAGTACGTCATACTACGTAGATGCAGTAGACGCATGTGCAGTAAAGATCCCGTGTTAGAATGCATCTTAATCCTTCGTTCATGTTATTGCAGTTAGTAAACACATAGGCAAGCTTCATTTTCTCCCGCGTGTAAAGGAAATGCGTATTATTAATCACAAAACACATTGTTAATAATTCGTTAGTGAGTTAAACGAGAGGATTGCTTCCGAGCAAGTCTCATGTACGAGTCCTTGCTCCATCACCACCGAAGGGTTCAGTATCCATAGGCCAGTCCCACGCTATGTACAAATAGAACATCCAGGGGTGGTGACATCATCCGTGTTGGGAATTTATGCCTCAATTGGCTAAAAACCTCAGCGCTAACACAGGTGAAACAACACTTATCCTTACTTACAGAGGATGTGGATCTACGGAATTTTTTATTAGGTCCCAGAAAGCCACGTCAAAAACGTTTCTATTATGCTGTCTATAATGAAATTTGGAAAATCGTCCAACAAGAAGCAGCGGAGAGACTACGAGAAATAGATAGGATCAACTTAGAAAAGGCGCTAGCCGTAGTTGACAGTGGTATGACTACGTTAACATCCAGGATTTATTCACTGGGCAACATTGTATCTTCTGCTATAGACGCACTAGAACAAGATTTGTCCATACTACTGCACGGACAAGCTCAATTACGTTATATTATGTTATTAAGCTGGACGCTGCAATCACTGCATGCAGGTTATGTGCCTTTGCATTTTATCAACAGTACGTCCTTGTTTTCTACATAAAACCTAACGGAAAAACAGATGAAAATGGCACAGAGGGGAGCGAAATATACAATGCTGCGCATTGAAAAACTGGACAGATTACCTTTTACTGTGGCAAATTACCATCCACAGAGTGGTTAATCCATGGCCATATAACTTTACCAGTCACAACTTTCCAGTTTCAGTATTGCCTAGAATACCAACAGGCAGGCAGATATGAAGAGATGGGTAGGGAATTCATCAAGGAATCTTGGGAATTACCGTACTCGATGGAGGAGTGGGGATCTAGAAGTGCTTCTAAGCGGTACAAACTGCAAGAACGCTTTAAGTGGATCTCTCATATGCCAGGATATCAAGCTGCACAGGGCCTGCAATGGTTCAGTAGCAAACCTATCCTGTCACTTGAGGGGTACTCCAGCAGTTGTCATTACTCCAGTTTTCAGGCTAATTTCAAATGGGAGTTACTTGATGCTGAACATTCAAGGTTGTTGTGGGATGCTTCTGGTCATCGCATATCTAGTCACTGTGAGCTCCAGGTTTACTTTCTGTATGTAAGTATTGTTTCCACTGACACACACAGTCAGGGAGGTGCCGCTATGACCTTTGTTGAATGTTTCCTTTATACGGTTTGATACTCTGAGCAGAATGAAAGCCATGCTTGTACAGCAAACCGTGCCCTTAACCTCCGCCCGGGAGACTTTTGATCTCCAGATCACAAGGTCCTCGGGTGAGATACAGGCACTCATACGTATGAACTGCCCCTTCCATTTCACAGAAATGGTGAATCGTATCTTTAACATGTCTGATACGACGGGTATAGTCCACCTATTTAATACCATAGGTTCGGGACTGTTAAGTTATACCAAACTTTATACACTCCGTATTCTGAAGCATTTTTGGAGGACTTCCGCAGATCCTATTTCTAATAGCAGGTATCCTGATTGTAATTTTTCTGCTACGCAATGGATGTCCCAGTCACCAAGGAGATGGAAACAGTGCTCCTAGAAAACAAATACCGTGATTGCATGGTACAACATCTGGGCACACCTCGCCTACGGGAACTAAGCGCCTCTTGGTTCCTGTCATTTAGACCCGTCTGGATGGGCTGCATCCTACCTGTTCTCCGATGCCTTTCCTGAGGAGAAGAATGCATGTTGGATCTCTGTCTGACACTTCCATCAGTTGCGCAACTGGACGTTGATGCTTTACTGGACCCGATAACGGCCCACGTTCTGCAGTGTCCCCAGTGTACTCCTATGTTGATGGTGGCATTCTTAGAGCCTCCACAGGAAGTCTCTGCTCCTGTTGGAATGGATACCGGCTCCTCCACTGACACCCAGGCCTTGGATGGTGCACAAGCTGCCCCAGCATCGGCTGCTGGCAGCCCAGAAGATCATCTGTGCTCAATTGACGTAATCTGCGAGGTGTTACAGGGATCGTCATCTGCGAAGGCAGGCAACAACAATGTCGTGTCTACCAGCCAGGACACATAAACGTCTGACTCATCGTGTGCTGGGGAAACATTTGATTTTTTTAAAACAAACTCAAATTTGAACTCCAAAACAATTGACATTTTTTATGACCTGCATGGCTTTCCGATGCTTGTAGTCGTTCGAACTATATATACAGACACATTAGAGCTATTGCTTGAGTGACAATATCTCTCTTTTAAAACATTTTAGTGTTTTTAACATTTTTTAGCAAAACTATTGTGTTTTACTATAGTTGCTTGCGTACTAGTGCCTAGACAGCCTAGTGGTATGTTAGAATTTAATTATGTTGTCCAGTCAGATGAGGAGTGGGTGTTATATCCCATATAGGTACCCCAATATAGGCTCTGGTAACATCCCAACCTTTCACCTATTTTGGTCCCTACATTACATACATAACGGGCTGCTAGGACTGCCCCTTTACCTAGTTACGGTACTGCTTACAGAACGTGGGGTTTTCCCTGAACAACAGCCTCAGACATTATGCATGAAGATTCTTGGATTCTTGGAAACTCAGCAGGACTACCATATCCTGCATAACTATGTACAAGGTTAATTCCCGACGTCATCCTAAGTTTGACAAGTGGCACAGCAAGGTAGAACCACCGGGGAGACCTTTGGGTATATAAACATCACATCTTGCTGAGATAGTCAGAGGAGATCAGGACTTTCCTGCCGACACACTAACGCAAGACGCTGAGATTCCTGCATGCAGATACTCCAGCTCGTAGTGGTCTAACATCCCTTGCGGGGTGTCGAACTCGAGACCAAGACGGGGTCCCACAGTCTCTCACTTCAGTTAATGGGGTTGACTTTATCCTAGAGGGATTCTTGGCTTAACACCTACACACATGATAGGTAGACTTAGGTACATCTAGTTAGGGTAGCATCGTAGAGTACGCATTTTATTGTCATGTATTTTATATACCTGCCTGTATTCATGGTTATAGCAAAATGGTAGAAATCTACCATCCTTTTACTTTCTTAGTGCTTCTAATCATTTATATCAGTTATTGTCTAGTGGTTGTTTTAGCACATCTATTTTACACTAGAATAACGACTGTTCAATAAATGCTTATTGAAAAACGTCCATACCTTTTATTCTGTGTAGCTCTCTGAGACTAGGTGAGCACGAGTGACTGAACGAAAAGTAGTACACTGTTTCCACGGTCCAGAGGGTTCAGGGTTGTCATGTTCGATAGTTGCCAAGAACTATTCTCCTGCTTGGTAAGAGGAGTTTCTAGTGGCACTGGAAGCTAGCTGGTATACAGGTCAACATGCTCGGTGGGGGTGTCTAGAATCAGTCTGACACCAATCCTGCAGTGTATGTTGTCTAAACGCGCAGATCCTATGTAGGTTTATAGGAACTACACGACAGGACCCTTTAGGTGAGTCCAAGCATTTGTCTACCTTGATCACACTTAAGTGCAGAGCCCTGACACCTCTTTGTGCCTCAGTTGTGGGTGCTCCTGGCTGCTTCTGTGAGGGGCATCATTACACAAAGACTGTGTCTGGAGCACAGCCTGGAAGACATTTGAAATGTAAACATATTGAAATTTACCTTTCCTTATCAGGAAAGGTAGCTTCCATGGTCCTGGTATTTATGTGGATATGGGCAATTTTAAAGGCAGGAGAACAGTGTAAAAAGCTCCCCTTGCAGAGATAAACAGTTTCAAACTAAGCCGACCAGAGGAGACAAGGTGTGTGACATTGTGGTCGCCAGTAATAAATTGCTTCTATGTGTAAACACTGCTGCTCCTGCCAAGCGGCCTTCTCGTCTGCTGGCTTTTTGGTGGGGGAGGGGGTGCAGACCTACTCATCTGGTTCACACTCACACTATAAGGGGGAGACTTAGGGGTGCTTTGCACATTCAGGTTGTGGTCTAATGACCCGCTCACCCCACCACACTCAAGGGGAAACTGAAGGAGGTTCTACAGATGGGGCAGAGGGGCAGGAGGCTAGCACCCTTTCCCGCCTCACCTCACTCAATCTATTAAGGGCCCCCTGAGAGGAATTCTTAGGGTGAAGGGGGCAGCGCTTCTTCTCAGGCACACCACACTTAGGCTATTAAAGAGGCCCCTGGGCTGGGATGTGTTCTGATCAGTGGGTGTACTTTTTCTCAGCATATGTAGAATTATTGTATTTCTCAGCACAGTGCTGGCCCGCTGCATGGCTGTTCCTCTGGGTCACTGGCAGCTGAGGCTCCAGATGTGCTATGATGTCAGTGTGTGAGGCCGGTGTACATTATATCTTTGGCTGATAGCATAGGCAGGAAATTACAGACCCACCTCAGTAGGCAGGCAGCCCTCCATTAATGTCAAGACCCCTTAGAAGTAGTCTTAGCTGCAACAGTGCTATGTGTGAGCACATCGCAAATGAGGTGGCTACCATGGTGCAGAGCAAGCCTCTGCCCTCCCACTATTACCTCAGAGGTTCCGGGTAAAAGAAATACATAGTCTAACCTATGGATCCCCCCAACTAACTATATAATATGTAGCATTACAAGGCACTTATAACAGCCCCCTCCAAAAAAATTTAAATAATTACTAACTATTTTGTTCCAAACTGTTCTACTTAGTCAGCTGCATGCTTGCCAATGATTAAACTTCCAGTACTCACAATCACTCACATATGTGTGTGTGAGAGATAGAGAGAGTGCACGCACCTCATACTACACTTTTGATGTTTTATAGCAGTAAACACCAGGCTTTATCATTAGCCACTACAATGGCATTGCATTTACTAAATTCAGGAGAAGAGGAAGCTGAGAATAGGAAGCTGAGTCACTGGGATCCGAGCTAACGATCAGAAGACCATGGCTGATGTCAGTAGCGAGCACTCAATTGGCTGAGGTAACTGGCGTCTGGCTATGGCAGTCTAACGTTCTGATTAATTCATCTTTTTTATGAAACCGGTCAAATGCACTTTTATTTTAATCTCCTAGCAAATATTGCACAATATTTAAAACCTCATCTGCCCCAACAATATCGCTTAGGAGGTATTTTGCACCAGCTCTCTGGGCACATGTGGCCTCTTGCTGGCTGCAGACTTTGCAGAGGGCAAATGCCCATTCAGCAGGAGCCCAGTAACCAAGAGCACTTCACACACTATCCGGAGAGGCACTCTGCTGCCCAATGCCTGGTCCTCATCCTAAAGTGCTGAGACAATAGAGCCCTGGGGCACTGAGATGAAAGTCCTTCACAAACTCCAACAAAACAAAGGATCCCCTCGTAGATCCATGCACTTTCAGCAGGGAATCGATGTGGTGTTTTCCAAGCTTCTTGAATTTGATAAGCCTACCACCTATGTAATGACTGTACACAACAATAAACAGGAGATACCTACTATGGGGTGTCTGGAACAATGATCAGGACAGCGGGTAGTGGAGCAGGTGCAATGACAGCAAGTACAGGACTATAAATAAAATCCATTTCTTAAAGGGAGGGCTGCTGTCCAGCACGGCTGGACAGTGCCTCGGCTGGGCCAACCCCATCTCTGTATCTGCAGTACAAAAAATGACACCGCCCACCCCCAGTGATTCCCCTCAGGCACACTATCTGCGACTGCCTTCAACGGAGCCGGTCACTTGCTCCAACCACAGGAAGCGCACCTCACTGTATCCAGTCCGACATCCTCACTACAAGGATTGCACCTCACCCAGCACAGCCCGGAATACTTGGACAGTTGCTCTAGTGCCACTCTGAGGGACACACCTCACAACTACCATCCAAAGACAGCTCTAGCCTCTCTATAGGGCCACACCTCAACTCAGCCCTATGTACTAGGGGGCTGTTCTCCAACATCACTCTGAGAAGCAGAGACCCAGCCGACAACCGCCTTTGAACCCCTCCTCTGTGGAGCACATCTCACTCTAGGAGCCCATTCATTTTGTGGCTCCTGCTTCATGTTACCAGCATTAGTTCACACATCCCAGCCAGGACCCAGTACTGCTGATGCCCCAGGCTCCCTGAACCACAGAGAGTTCCACACATATGAGCACATGAACCCCACACTATGCATCCAGAATGGTGGAGCTTAAATTGAATTATAAATTAAACAGGTGCTTCCAATCAACAATCCCACTTGAAGCATCTTCGTGCTTTCTAATGTCCAACAACCCGCCCTCGACCCCGTCATACCTGTTGAGTCATCTCTTCTATGCAGAACCCCAGAGCATTGTCATTTCTGGTCATATTAGGGGATTACACAATTGCACTTTTTGTTGCCGAGTCTTTGCCACTGGATTCGAAAGGGGTTGAGAAGGTGATCTTGTTGTCTCCAGGAGATGCCCAGTGCAGGACTTCCATAACCACCTCTTCCTCCAAAGGCAGGGGCCTGTGTGGGCTGCACATCCCAAAGGTACCTCAGTACAAGGTGATAATTATGATGAAGGATTAACCTTGCAAGTTTAGAGTCCATACAGGATACCCTCATTTTTTAGGGTGCCGTGTGTGTGTGTTATCATGCTGAAATTAATATTCCAGCCATGGTGTTTCATGCATTTAAAAAACATACCTAGGTGCTTTAAATGATAAGAATCACATTTACAACAATAATGCTAGAATGCGCACAAGAAGAATTAGAATAATGATATTAATAATTATGATACCATTAACTAGAGCTCAGAAGCATCCGCTGAGATGCAAGCAAGACAAACAATAATACTGATATTATTGACAGCAGTATTACTGCTTCACCGGTAATACTAAGTATTAGGCACGCAGTGTCCACAGTGGTAAAGTGATACAGCCGGGGACGGTAATAATACAGTGACACTGGGTACTTCCAAAGCCATGCTTGTCCAGGATGGTGGCCAGATTGAGCTTGTGGATGGCCATGGGCTTGTCCATCCACTGCTCTCCCGTGGCCCGGCTGTTGGGGCGGATGTACATGCGCTTAGGTATCTCAGGGTCAGCATTGTCGGCCACCATCCAGTGCTAGTTGTCGAGTTGTTGGCCAGGTGCAGGACCAGCACACACAGAGAAGCAGGACAGAGAAATGATCCCCGGGACCTGGCCCACCTGGGGGACCATCTTTAAAAAAGCATGGGAGTCTGAGCATGGTTTTTTTCCACAGTGAATTCACAAATCTAATGCGATTTTTGCCATGAAAATGAAATAAATGCTTTTTGGGCCAGGCGGGGTTAATAGACAACCCCAGCACCAGGCCTAGGGGTTCAGGGTATTCCTACTCTGTCCCCCTTTTCTGTAGTTTTCACTTTTTGTTTGGGATTTTGCCGAGTCCCAAAATGGCTGCCAACACCTCCTTGTTGAATTCGGTTTTTATTTAATATTAGTTCAGTTCATAAAGCTTTATTTCAACAGTAATGTCATAAAAGCAGATACAGCATGAAATACAAATGTATCAAAAGGAATAATCCTTCAGGCCTATACATTCAGGTGTTAAAAATGTATCAATTCATCAAGATTAAAAATCAGAATTCAAATCGATAAGAAAACAATAAGACATAACAAGTGCACAATGTAAAATGATATCATAGTGTTCAGATATATTAGGAGCCTCAATTCAAAGAAGGGCAGTCCGCGAGACATAAGCCTGGCCATATTAATATAGGGCATCAGATGAGAATAAAATCATATAAATATATTTAAAACACCAATCATAAATAAAGAGTTAAAAAACACATTTGAAAATACAAACAAACGGGTACTCTATACAATAAAGATTAGATGGCACCCTGAATGAAGGTCAAATAATTGTCCCATCAGCGGAAAAACCAGCTAGCGCACGTGCTGAATTGCGTAGCGAGGTGAGGGGTCCATCATCAAGATTCTTAGCTCTTCTCTACTTTGCCTAGTGCCCAAATTCTTACATGTAGGCAATAGTCAGATCTTTCTAGGAGCAGCATAAGCAGGACAAACAAAGAGAATATGCAAGTAAGTTTCGACGTGTTCAGCACAATATGGGCACTTACTGTCTCCCAATGGTGTTCATTTTGCAGTGAAAGATTTTAGGGGCAGTGTACCCACTCTGAATTGAAACTAGAACTTGCGATCAAGGGGCTTGGATATAATGTTCCAATATGATTCAAGACGGGGACAAGGTTTAACTAATAAAAACCTCCCAGTCAGCGTGGTACTGTCGCTTGCTCTAATACTATTTAACCCCACCATTTCCGAATATCTTTCTTTCAGTGCTTCCTTAGGTAGAGACAGCAAATTAGATGGATTGTTCCACAAATTGGTCAGGCAAATTGCGATCAGTGCTCCTTTGATGTCACTGAGCCAGCCTATTTTGTGTAAGCGGTCAGCCTCTAGAAAATCCCTAAGACCACTTGCATAGGTTGACAGTTCGGGGGAGCTCCATATTCTGCGCCAGTATAGTATGGGGCGAAGCCTCGCTAGATCTGCCAATGAATACCATCCCATGTCGCCAAGCAGTGGGAGAGCAGGAGTGCTTTTGGGGAGGCTAGTGATTGTGCGTAGGAATTTATTATCAGCAGAAGTTAGCTGTGCTAGATTTCCATAACCCCACAGCTCTGAGCCATACAAAACTGAGCTAATCACCTTTGCACTATAAATGTGCAATACAGGGCTTACTGGTTTAGTCAGGGATGAGCTGAATTCTTTGCTGAGGGCTCCCGCTATTTGTCTGTGTTTTAGTGCCATTTTTTCGATGTGGGGGCCTCTATTTCATCCTTTTCTCCAGGGTGATACCTAAATATGTGAAGGCGTCCACTTCCTCTAGTGGAACACCCTCCATGCAAATGTTTCCCTTATATGATCAATGTTTGTTAAAAATCATAAGTTTAGTTTTATCTGCATTTATCACAAGCCCTCTAAGCTCGCAGAAGTCTTCGAACAGAGACAATGCACGCTGTAATCCACCAGGTGTTTTTGGGATAATAAGCATGTCGTTGGCAAACATTAGGATAGGGACCTTGGAGCCAGCTAGGGTCGGGGCATCAGTGAGTGTGAGGGATAGGAATTTAGCAACCTCATTAATGAAAAGGGAGAACAACGTGGGTGCCAGAATGCACCCCTGGCGCACTCCCCTTCCGACCGGAAAGGAATCAGTGATGTTCCCTTGTGAGCTCCAGCATATGTGAGCAAAGTTGTTCTAATGAAGACGCACTAAAAACGTTAACAGGTCCGCCGACATACCAAGGTCCTGTAACACCACCCATAACTCATTGTGGGACACTAGATCAAAAGCCGATTTTAGGTCGACAAATGCTGCATACATGCTGCCTTCGCCGAGCACCACTGTTCGCCAATATATCAGAATAAATCTAAAAAACCTGATCTATTGTGCTGATGTGCACATGGAACCCTGCCTGATGAGGGTTTAGAATGTTGTTATCTTCTATCCCTTCCTGGACCTTTTCTAAGGCGTGCCATCACTTTTCGAATAGAGTCAATAAGACTAATAGGCCGGTAGTTCTCGTCCCCTTTCTTGTGGACTGAAATGATCTCTGTCCCCTTCCACGAGTCTGGGATGGGGGCGCCTTGGAAGAGGCCGTTTGCTAACAGTGTTATGTACCTACACCCCTTCTCTTTGTCATATGAGAAGACATCTGCAGGAATGCTGTCGATGTCCAGGGCTCTCCCCACCGCAATTGCATTGAGAGCACCCATTACGTCTGATGGCTCAAATACCAAGCCCGACGGCTGGCTAGGGGACAATACTAGTGGTTCATTCGTCTCACTAGCACTAATGCAGTACTGAAGGGAGAAGTGTTTTACCCATGATTCTGGAGCAGCGTGATTTTCTGGAGGAGGGGGATGTGCATCCCTGCCCCATTTTATAAGGGCCCAGAAGTGTTGCAAATTGCTTCTTGCACATGCCAATTTCAGGTCCTGCCGCCTTCCCTCAGCCCACTCTTTTTTTGCTTTTGCATGGGCGGTTTTAAAAGCCTTCCTGGCATCCCCTATAGTGTTCAGATTTTTAGTTCTGATGGCTCCCCCAAGGGTTTTGCCAACTAGGCTGCATTCTTTATAGTACCAGTTCTGACGGGATTGATTGTGGGGGCCTTTTCTACTATATGGTCTCAGAAAGTGAGACCGTGCTATATTGAAAGAGAAATATGAATAGTGGTTATCAGACCAACTGGTTGAGTACTGGTGCTAAGGGCCCCCATCGCGGCGACCGCATCATCCACCTCCCTGCTAATGGCAGACAGCGACTCAGGATCGCTGACTATTTTAGACCATTTAAGCCTCCTCATGTCATTACTGACCTGTAGTTCTCTGGTGGATGTTAAATCAGGGGGATAAACTAGTTCTTCCAATTGCAGGAGGCAGAAGGTAGATGAGAGTGGGTTGTGGTCACACTTCAATCGATCTATAACGGTCATATCAATGAGAGTGTGCCATAGATTTAGGCCAATAAGGAGGTAGTCGATATGACTGGAGTGGTGACCATTGTCAAATGTGCTAGCTACTTTTCAATCAGAAGCAGTTCTGCCATCAGCTGCCCTCACTCTTCTTTCTAGACAGAATGCTTTCAATTGTATTCCTGCTTCAGACCATCGTTTTACTGGAGTTAACTCCAGTTTGGGTATATCCCAAGCGGCATCTTCATCTGCTTAAAGGTCACTGTCCTCACTATCCAAAGGCTCAAAGGTTACATTAAAGTCGCCTGCTACTATAACTGAGGATTCACCTATCCTATTGCCCAGGAGCTCGCCTAGGGTTGCTACGTGTCTGATTTCCTCCCACCTCTTACACCTCTTGCATCTATGTTATATATATCAACATTGCCAAAAGGACTGTTCATCAGTCGAATGGCAAGGATGTCAGGGCTCCCTGTCGGGAGCTCCCGGATCGTGAGACCAATACTTTGGCGAAATCAAATAGTTAAACCCCCAGATGAACGATCCTTGCATCCAGTAATGGCCGGGGTGTAGAAATTTAGATAACCTGGGCAAAAAACTGGGACAACTGACCATGTTTCCTGAAATAGACAGACATAATTTTGTTCGATAAAGGTGTTCCAGTTTCCGGAGATAGTCTTGGACCTGAGCCCTGCGATGTTCCAAGACGAGAGGGATGTTTGGTGTTTTACAGGGGAAGATGCTGGTAGGATACCAATCCTGTTAACTGATTTCCCTACAGAGGGTCTTGTGGGGCTCCATTCAGGAAACGTACTAGTTGGCTCTAGGTCAAGGGTTGTACTTGCTGGCTCGGTGATGTGGTTCACTGTCTGGGCCAATGGAAGGGCCTGCATTATTATGCAAGAGGGACAGTGTAGTTGTCAGTCAATTTCCCTTAGTGGTGAAAACCTAGCGTCAGCAGGAAAGACGTGGGAGGAACTAACTACCGGTGTCGCTTCAGGGGGTGAGTGCTTGATACGAATATTTTACTTTGATAGATGGTGGGTACGTAAGTCAAATGCCACCAAGTTTTTGACTAAATCTTGGTGGTAGAAAGTAAGCGCTATAGCATCCTGGGGGACCCCCCTTATTGGGCATCTACTAGCCCATTTTACATCTTCCCTAATGACCGACCGACAGCCTCTTACTTGATGGATCCATTGGATACTTTTGTTAATTAAAGAGGCCTCGTCTTATTTCCCAGAGTTCGGTGGAAGTTTGGGAACACCTGTTAAGTATACCACCTTTCCCTTGTTATAAACACTAACCGTATTTGGTGTGGTGTTGGGTGTTTTGGCCATAGAGGCAGGGGAAGCAGTCAGAGCAGTCAGGGGGGAAGGGCAATGTGAAAATTAGGGCGATGTCTAGTCCAGCTCCCCTATTTGCAGGCCTACTCGCATAAATCAGTTTCATGGGGCCATTTTGATTCTGCAACACTGAATGAGGTGCCCCCCCTCCCTACCAAGTCTTGTATTCCCCCCTGAGGACCCCTCCAATGGCACACCTGCCTGCTTCGCACAGTTTGCTCCCCCAGGGTCTATTGCTGCGCTGGCGGGAGGGGTGCTCATTTGTTTTTTCATGAGGTGAATCTCGAAAAGAGCCATGGACAAAGAGAAAGACTATTAATAAGAGTTTTTAGATCCCTGACTTCCTGGACCAGATCCAGTATCTGAAGCTTAAGGGTCTTACAGATAAGTTCTTCGCCAGTTTGAGCGCAGGCAGGGGACAAATGGGCTTAACTTGATCTAGATGCATAGCTTGGGCAGTGGGTGGGGGGTGAATGCCCAGGCTTTGTTCTAAATTCTCGGGAAGCAAGCCAATGTCATTGCTCTTGTCAGTTTCAGGGCCAACCGGGCTATTCAAGGTGACCTCAGGAGTAGGGTGAACCTTGACTTGTAATACAGTGAACATATTACTGCAAGGGAAGTCATTCGAAAGCGATATAGCCGTATTATCACAAGGAGTTAGGTTAGAAACAAGGTAAGAAGGAAGCAGAGTTGGGGTTGTCGGCTATGTTCCTGTGTTTTTGGTCTTCCTAAACATAGTAGGTATCCGCCTGGTGTCAGCAGGTGTACAAGGGGCAGGCTGGGCAGACGATGCTGGTGAATTACTCATAGTTGCTGGGTCAAGTAGAACCTCACATTCTGATATTAAGCTATCTATACGATCCAAAACCCCTCTCTTGCCAACCGAGCTATAACTTGGAACTCTCTCTTTTAATTTCCTTTTTGAACTTCACCAAAAACCCCCTCAGCTGCTTTCCGTTTCCCCATAATAACAGGTTAACACCAGTAAATCCAAAGACGGACAAGAGAAAGTACCTTGTATTTGTCTAATCAGTCAACGTCCACCTTAAGCTGTGCTTCTGAGGGGTGCAGGAAAGATGAAAACAGCCTAATCCCCTTCCACGTGCAGGTTCTTGTTCCACTGGAAATATATCCCATCTATGCAGGGCTCCAAAAAGAATAAAGCACGGCTACCTTCTGGCTTCCCGGTAAGTTTTAGATCCAAAGTACAATAGGAATACTCCTGGTTCATGGCTGCTACAATACACACACCCTGTGGGACCTCGCTGAACCCACCAGCCAAGAGAGTGGGCCCAGCCGGGCCTCGACCGGCCGCGTCCCAAATTGCTGAGTCTGAGTCCCAAAATGGCTGCCAACACTTCCTTGTTGAATTTGTTTTTTATTTAATATCTCTAAAACTACTGAATGGATTTACACCAAAAAGCACTCTTTCCCGACCAAGAGATAGCATTCTGCCGAATTTGGTGCAATTCCGTCCAGCAGTTTGGGCTGTAGTCATGTTAAAAATCCCTATAGGAATTAACATAAGAAACACACTTTTTATGACCCCCCTGTTTTTCTCGGCTCCCGCTTGACAGATTGCCCCAAAATTTTGAATGCACAGCTAAAATTAGAGGTACACTTTTGTGGGAAAATTTCCTGAAGATTCGTCAACTGCGCCAAAGATATAGGCAAGTCATTTTTTTTAAATATATATATGTATATATATAATAATATATAATCCCACTCAGTGGGGCTTACTGGAGGTACTTGGTGGCTTACTGGAGGTACCTGGTGGGCTAGTTGGCCCGTAAGAACCCTTAGGATTCAAAGGGACTTAAATCCCCCAACCCAGAATGCGCCAGGAGGTGCATTTGCATAGTGGTGCAGGGAGAGGGCCGGGCCTCCGGCGAGTTGCAGGGTTTCTTTTGTTTTTTTAATTTTAGGAATGGGGGCTATGTGGCCCCCCTTCCATTAACCCTTTTGGGCCCCGGGGACCCCACCCCAAGGGGCCTTAACCATTTAAAAAAAAAAAAAAAATTGAAAAGGGAGAGAGGCACCGCCCCCCCTCCCCAGGCTGACTACGGCCCCGGGGACATCATCCCCTGGGGCTGTGCCTTTGTATTTGTTTTTTTATTTATAGGGGAGGGGGGCGCCAGGCCAGTTTTGGCCCCAGCGCCCCTATCCCCAGGGGCCTGCCCTGCCTTTATTTTTAATACTTTGAAGGGGGCCACGTGGCCCCCCTCCTGAGGCCAATTTTGGCCCCGGGGACCCCTTCCCCCGGGAAACCTGGCCTTATATGTTTTAAAAAAATAAATACAAAAAATGGGAGGGGGGCCGAGAAGCCCCCCTCCCGGACCATTTTTGGCCCCGGGGACTCCATCCCCCGGGGCATGGCCAGTCCTTTGTTAATTTTTTTTAAATGGAGGGGGGCCTTTCTGGGCCATTTTTGGCCCCAGGGACCCCATCCCCCGGGGCATTGCCATAATGTTGGAGACCGCAGGGGGAGCCCCAATGCACCTGTGTTCCCAGCCGGCGCCCCGCGTCCTGCAGGAGCCGGCATTGCTTTTGAACAAGGGGAGCTGCTGACATGCAATTTGCTTCGCTTCATGGAAGTGAGAGCAGTTTTCCTGCTCTCGCTTCCATGAAGCAAAGCAGTGTTTGCTATGGCAGGGCGGGAGCCGTGCTCCCGCCCTGCCATAGAAAACTGCAATGTCCTTGGGATGGGCACCCTGGGAGATTGCTGGAGGCGGCCCTGGGGGTGGTGGTCCCCAGGGCCATAAATGGCTCCAGGAGGGGGGCCGCACACCCCGTCCCAACAAGTTTGAAGCCCCGTGTAGGTGGTCGTCCCAGGGGCCGGGGTTCTGCAACGGATCCCTGTATTTCCATAAAGAGTGCCCCGGGGAGGTGATGGTCCCCGGGGCAGTGTGGGGGGGCAGGAGCCCTGCCCCACACATTCTATATTTTGAAAAAGCCCTGGGGAGGTGGCAGTCCCCGGGGAAGCATTGGGGGGACAGGAGCCCACCCACGCATTTATTATAAAAAAGCCCCGGGGAGATGGCGGTCTCTGGGGCTGTGGGGGCCCCCGCATCACAATTTGGCAATGCCCCCGGGACCTGGCCCACCCCGGGGCTTCAAAAACACAAAATGCGGTAGACTACACTTCATTTTTTTAAAAACAATTCGGACGTATTTGCGGACCCTACGCGAATCCCAATAAATGTTTCTTTTTAAAAAATGCTTTTTTGGCCCTCGGGGTCCCTGTGGGTCCCCCTGACCAGGCCTTTTCTTGTTTTATGACTTTTTTTGTGACTCGGTTCAACCGAGTCACAAGATGGCTGCCAACACTTTTTGGTTTAGCGTGTTGGCAGCCAATCAGAATCAAGCTCATACTCGGGACGGTTTGTGGATCCACCGGGGTCACCAGATTTTTAAATATGAACATTTCCGGAACTACTGAATGGATTTACACCATTTCTAAAAAGGGTTGCTATCTGAACCAAGAGCTACCGTTTTGCCAAATTTGGTGCAATTCCGTTCAGCAGTTCGGGCTGTAGCTTTGTCTAAAGTTTCCTATGTAAATTACTATGGAGAAAACGTGTTTTGGGACCCCCCTTTTTTCTCGACCCCCGCTTGACAAATAACCCCGAACCTTTTAAGGCTGGAGCTGACCGGAGCGCCCCATTAGTTTTGAAAATTTTCTCGAAGATTCGTCAAATGGCACCAAAGATATTGGCAAAAAAAAAACAGTTTTGAATAGAAACAAGGTCCTAACTATAACTACCTACTGGCGACCGCCAGTAGGTAATATATATATATATATATATATAGTCACTGAAAAAACACATGTCATGAGTGATTTAATATGTGATGTCATCAGCAGTGCATTGCGGGGGCACGAGTTATGGTTAGCTCAACTAACTATAACGGACGAATTTCTCTGGTTTGGTACGTGTGAAATGTCCAACTAACTATAACATCCCTGAAACCTGTAGTTTTTTCAGTGAATTTCCAAGGTTTTTTAAATGCTAATTTCTAACTATAACGTCCCTGAAACCTATGGTTTTTTCAGTGAATTTCAAAGGTTTTTAAATGCTAATTTCTAACTATAATGTCCAAAAAATGCTTTTTCAAAATTTTTAAACTGTTACAAAAATAATGTGATGTTTTCTCCTTTCTAAAATATGCATTTACAATTTACATTTTTTGTATTTAAAAGTGGATTCGCGTACCGATTGTTTACCAGTCACGGTGGGTGCGCGAATCCAAGAATTTTGCCACCATATTGGTTAAGTCGTGTACGATACGCGTACGGTATGCCAAGGGTGCGCGGTTCTCAGTGACCGCGCAACGTCACTTACATATTTCCGGGGGTTGCGCCAAGTGCGAGAATCCACTGTCAATTATTTTGATTAAAAAGTATATGTATATAACTTTATTATATATATTATACTAAGAGATTATTTTACATAATTGTAAATATCATATATTTGTAACTGAAATAAAGATATATTATTGTTAAATATAGATTTTGGGAATCGCGTCGGGTGCGCGTCAGTTGCGCGTCAGGTGTGCGCCACTTGCGCGCCCAGGCGTGAATCTCATGGGACTTTAAAAGAAAGCATTTCATTGGTTAAGAAGCTTTGGATTCTAGAACTTGTAGGACCCCACCCAATTTTTTCATTCTTTCAACAGCATCTACAAAGACACAGCTCTTGTGTTTTTCTCTTCTTTTCAGGAATTCATGGTGTTTTTTTCACATCAAGATATAATGGCTTCTTCAAATCCTGCGCAACAGCTTCCTCCAGAAGAAGAAGAATAGTTGGAAGAACCTGTCAAACAAAGGTATGAAAGTATTGTATGGGCCTTTTTCTCCATTCCTGCTGGGGAGAAGAAAGTGAATGCACGTAAGGTCACATGCACAATTTGCGAGAAGGTCCTCTCACGTGGATTGGACAAAAAATATTCGTGTGGCACCTCTTCAATGCTGAAACACCTCCAAACTATGTATCCACGGCGTCTTGCGAGAGAACAACTGCGTCGAGACCTACAAAGACAGGCAACTCGGGACAAAGTTGCAGGGCCAAGCACATCATCTGGTTCTTCCACTACTGCCAGACCTCATATTATACCTGTACTTGCTGGAGTGGAGCAGCATTGTGTAAAGTGCAAAAAAGTTCTTTGCTATGGTGAGCAATCTGTGGATGCCATCGTGGTTACTATTAAATACCATCATTGTTAATTTATGTTTATTTTTTTTGTAATGACTTTCTAATTGCACAATGTTTCCAAAGTTTTCTCCGTACATTCTGTTAATTTTTTCATTTTTAAAAAAAAACCACCAAAAACATACAAAAAAAAGTTGAAAAAATACAAAAAAAAAGGATAAAAGAATAAAAGAAGATAAAAATGGTTCTTATTAGCACCGCCTATTTGGTTAAAAATAGACAAATGTGTATGTGTTGTATGAATTGCGGCAAGTGTAATATATAGAGAACTGTATGGGTAATTGCATGAGTGAATGTGTAGTGCCTGGGTGATTTGAGAAGTGCATGTGTACTACCTGAGTGATTGCATGAGTACATGGGTAATGCCTGGGTGATTGCAAGAGTGCATAAATACTGGCTGGGTGATTGCATAAGTGCAAGGATAGTGCCTGCGTGATTAGTGGAGTGCATAGATAGTGCCTGAGTGATTGGAGGAGTGTATGGGTAGTGCCTGGGTTATTGCATAAGTGCATGGGTACTGGCTGGGTGATTGGAGGAATGCATGGATAGTGCCTGGGTGATTGGAGGAGTGCAAGGGTAGTGCCTGGGAGATTGCATGAATGCAGGGGTAATGTCTGGGTAATTGGAGGAGGGCATGAGTAATGTCTGGGTGATTGCATGAGTGCAGGAGTAATGTCTGGGTGGTTGCATGAGTGTAGTGGTAGTGCCTGGGTGACTGGAGGAGAACATAAGTAGTGCCTGGGTGATTGGAGCAGTGCAAGAGTAGTGCCTGAGTTATTGTATGAGTGCATAGCTAGTGCCTCTGTGATTGCATGAGTGCAAGGGTAGGGCCTGGGTTATTGCATGAGTGCATAGGTAGAGCCTGGGTGATTGCATGAGTGCAGTGGTAGTGCCTGGGTGATTGCATAAGTGCATAGGTAGTGCCTGGGTGATTTTATAAGTGCATGGCTACTGGCTGAGTGATTGGAGTAGTCCATAGATACTGCCTGGGTGATTGAAGGAGTGCAAGGGTAGTGCCTGGGTGATTGGAGCAGTGCATAGCTAATACTTTGTTGATTGCATGAGTGCAGGGGTAATGTCTGGGGGATTAGAGTAGTGCATAGGTAATGCCTGGGTGATTGCATGAGTGTAGGGGTAATGTCTAGCTAATTGCATGAGTGTAGGGGTAGTGCCTGGGTGATTGGAGGAATCCATAGGTAACGCCTGGGTGATTGCATGAGTGCAGGGGTAGTGGCTGGGTGATTAGAGGAGTGCATAGGTAGTGCCTGGGTGATTTAGTGCATGGGTACTGCCTGAGTGATTGATGGAGTGCATGGGTAATGCCTAGGTGATTGCCTGAGTGCAGGGGTAATGTCTGGGTGATTGGAGGAGTGCATGAGTAATGTCTGGTTGATTGTAAGAGTGCATGGGTAATGTCTGGGTGGTTGCATGAGTATAGTGGTAGTGCCTGGGTGATTGGAGGAGTGCATAACTAGTGCCTTGGTGAATTTATAAGTACATGGGTACTGGCTGGGTGATTGGAGGAGTACAGGGGTAGTGCCTGGGTGATTGGAGGAGAGCAAGGGTAGTGCCTAGTTGATTTTATAAGTGCATGGGTACTGGCTGGGAAATTGCATGAGTACAGCGGTAGTGCCTCGGTGATTGGAGGAGTGCAACGGTAGTGCCTTGGTGATTATATAAGTGCATGGGTAGTGGCGGGGTGATTGAAGGAGTGCTTGGGTAATTCCTGGGTGATTGCATGTGTGAAGGGATAATGTGTGAGTGTTTGGAGGAGTGCATGAGTAATGTCTGGGTAGTTGCATGAGTGCAGGGGTAATGCCTGGGTGATTGCATGAGTGCAGGGGTAATGCCTGGGTGAATGCATGAGTACAAGGGTAGTGCCCGGGTGATTGGAGGAGTGCAAGGGTAGTGCCTGGTTGATTTTATAAGTGCATGGGTAGTGGCTGGATGATTGAAGGAGCGCATGGCTAATGCCTGGGTGTATGAAGGAGTGCATGAGTAATGCTCGGTGATTGCATGTGTGCAGGGGTAAAGTCTAGGTGATTGGAGGAGTGCATGGATACTGCCTGGGTGATTGGAGGAGTGCAAGGGTAGTGCCTGGGTGATTGGAGGAGTGCATAGCTAATGTATGGGGGATTGCAAGAGTGCAAGGGTAATGTCTGGGTGATTGGAGGTGTGCATGGATAGTGCTTGGGTGATTGAAGGAGTGTAAGGGTAGTGCTTGGGTTATTGCATGAGTGCATTGGTAGTGCCTGGGTGATTGCATGAGTGTAGGGGTACTGCCTGGGTGACTGCATGAGTGCATAGGTAGTGCCTGGGTGATTTTATAAGTGTATGGGTACTGGCTGGGTGATTGGAGGAATGCATAGGTAACGCCTGGGTGAATGCATAAGTGCAGGGGTAGGGCCTGGGTGATTAGAGGAGTGCATAGGTAGTGCCTGGGTGATTTTATTTGTGCATGGGTACTGCCTGAGTGATTGAAGGCGTTCATGGGTAATGCCTAGGTGATTATATAAGTGTATGGGTAGTGGCTGGGTGATTGAAGGAGTGCTTGGGTAATGCCTGGGTGATTGCATGAGTGAAGGGATAATGTGTGTGTTTGGAGGAGTGCATGAGTAATGTCTGGGTAATTGCATGAGTGCAGGGGTAGTGCCTGGGTGATTGCATGAGTACAAGGGTAGTGACCGGGTGATTGGAGGAGTGCAAGGGTAGTGCCTGGTTGATTTTATAAGTGCATGGATAGGGGCTGGATGATTGAAGGAGCACATGGGTAATGCCTGGGTGTTTGAAGGAGTGCATAAGTAATGCTCAGTGATTGCATGTGTGCAGGGGTAAAGTCTAGGTGATTGGAGGAGTGCATGGATACTGCCTGGGTGATTGGAGGAGTACAAGGGTAGTAGCTGGGTGATTGGAGAAGTGCATAGCTAATGCATGGGGGATTGCATGAGTGACAGGGTAATGTCTGGGTGATTGAAGGAGTGCAAGGGTACTCCTTGGGTTATTGCATGAGTGCATAGGTAGTGCCTGGATGATTGCAGCAGTGCAGGGGTACTGCCTCGGTGACTGCATGAGTGCATAGGTAGTACCTGGGTGATTTTATAAGTGTATGGGTACTGGCTGGGTGATTGGAGGAATGCATAGGTAACGCCTGGGTGATTGCATGAGTGCAGGGGTAGGGCCTGGGTGATTAGAGGAGTGCATAGGTAGTGCCTGTGTGATTTTATTTGTGCATGGGTACTGCTTGAGTGATTGAAGGCGTGCATGGGTAATGCCAAGGTAATTGCATGAGTGCAGGAGTAATCTCTGGGTGGTTGCATGAGTGTAGTGGTAGTGCCTGGGTGATTGGAGGAGTGCATAAGTAGTGCCTGGGTGATTTTATAAGTGCAAGGGTACTGGCTGGGTAATTGGAGGAGTGCATGGATAGTGCCTGGGTGATTAGAGCAGTGCAAGAGTAGTGCTTGGGTTATTGTATGAGTGCATAGCTAGTGCCTGGGTGATTGCATGAGTGCAAGGGAGATGCCGGGGTTATTTCATGAGTGCATAGGTAGAGCCTGGGTGATTGCATGAGTGCAGTGGTAGTGCCTGGGTGATTGCATAAGTGCATAGGTAGTGCCTGGGTGATTGCATAAGTGCATAGGTAGTGCCTGGGTGATTTTATAAGTGCATGGGTACTGGCTGAGTGATTGGAGGAGTGCATAGATACTGCCTGGGTGATTAAAGGAGTGCAAGGGTAGTGCCTGGGTGATTGGAGCAGTGCATAGCTAATGCTTTGTTGATTGCATGAGTACAGGGGTAATGTCTGGGGGATTAGAGGAGTGCATAGATAATGCCTGGGTGATTGCATGAGTGCAGGGGTAATGTCTGGGGGATTAGAGGAGTGCATAGATAATGCCTGGGTGAATGCATGAGTGTAGGGGTAATGTCTAGCTGATTGCATGAGTGTAGGGGTAGTGCCTGGGTGATTGGAGGAATCCATAGTTATCGCCTGGGTGATTGCATGCATGCAGTGGTAGTGCCTGGGTGATTACAGGAGTGCATGGGTAGTGCCTGGGTGATTTTAAAAGTGCATGGGTACTGCCTGAGTGATAGAAGGAGTGCATGGGTAATGCCTGGGTGATTGGAGGAGTGCATGATTAATGTCTGGGTGATTGCATGAGTGCAGGGGTAATGTCTGGGTGATTGGAGGAGTGCATGATTAATGTCTGGGTGATTGCATGAGTGCAGGGGTAATGTCTGGGTGGTTGCTTGAGTGTACTGGTAGTGCCTGGGTGATTGGAGGAGTGCTTAAGTAGTGCCTGGGTGATTTTATAAGTGCATGGGTACTGGCTGGGTGATTGGAGAAGTACAGGGGTAGTGCCTGGGTGATTGGAGGTGTGCAAGGGTAGTACCTAGGTGATTTTATAAGTGCATGGGTACTGGCTGGGTAATTGGATGAGTACAGTGGAAGTGCATGGGTGATTGGAGGAGTGCAAGGGCAGTGCCTGGGTGATTATATAAGTGAATGGGTAGTGGCTGGGTGATTGAAGGAGTGCTTGGGTAATGCCTGGGTGATTGCATGAGTGCAGGGGTAATGCCTGGGGGATTGCATGAGTGCAGGGGTAGTGCCTGGGTGATTGCATGAGTACAAGGGTAGTGCCTGGGGGATTGGAGGAGTGCAAGGGTAGCGACTGGTTGATTATATAAGTCCATGGGTAGTGGCTGGCTGATTGGATGGAGAGCAAGGGTAATGCCTGGGTGATTGCATGAGTGCAGGGATAATGTGTGGGTGATTGGATGAGTGCATAGGTACTGCCTGAGTGTTTGAAAAAGTGCATGAGTAATGCTTGGTGATTGCATGTGTGGAGGGGTAATGTCTAGGTGATTGGAGGAGTGCATGGATACTGCCTGGGTGATTGAAGGAGTTTAAGGGTAGTGCTTGGGAGATTGGAGGAGTGCATAGCTAATGCATGGGTGATTACATTAGTGCAGGGGTAATGTATGGCTGATTGGAGGAGTGCATAGCTAATGCATGGGTGATTGGAGGAATGCAAGGGTAGTGCCTGGGTGATTTTATAAGTGCATGGGTACTGGCTGGGTGATTGGATGAGTGCATGGATAGTGTCTGGGTGTTTGGAGCAGTGCAAGAGTAGTGCTTGGGTTATTGTATTAGTGCATAGCTAGTGCCTGGGTGATTGCATGTGTGCAAGGGTAGTGCCTGGGTTATTGCATGAGTGCATAGGTAGAGCCTGTGTGATTGCATGAGTGCAGTGGTAGTGCCTGGGTGATTGCATAGGTGCATAGGTAGTGCCTGGGTGATTTTATAAGTGCATGGGTACTGGCTGAGTGATTGGAGGAGTGCATAGATACTGCCTGGGTGATTAAAGGAGTGCAAGGGTAGTGCCTGGGTGATTGGAGCAGTGCATAGCTGATGCTTTGTTGATTGCATGAGTGCAGGGGTAATGTCTGGGGGATTAGAGGAGTGCGTAGGTAATGCCTGGGTGTAGGGGTAATGTCTAGCTGATTGCATGAGTGTAGGAGTAGTGCCTGGGTGATTGGAGGAATCCATAGGTAAGGTCTGGGTGATTGCATGGGTGCATGGGTACTGCCTGAGTGATTGAAGGAGTGCATGGGTAATGCCTAGGTGATTGCATGAGTGCAGGGGTAATGTGTGGGTGATTGGAGGAGTGCAAGAGTAATGTCTGGGTGATTGCATGAGTGCAGGCGTAATATCTGGGTGGTTGCATGAGTGTAGTGGTAGTGCCTGGGTGATTGGAGGAGTTATTAAGCAGTGCCTGGGTGATTTTATAAGTGCATGGGTACTGGCTGGGTGATTCGAGGAGTACAGGGGTAGTGCCTGGGTGATTGGAGGAGTGCAAGTGTAGTGCCTGGGTGATTGGAGGAGTGCAAGGGTAGTGCCTGGTTGATTATATAAGTGCATTGGTAGTGGCTGGGTGATTGGATGGAGTGCATGGGTAATGCCTGGGTAATTGCATGAGTGCAGGGATAATGTGTGGGTGATTGGAAGAGTGCATGGGTACTGCCTGAGTATTTGAAGGAGTGCATGAGTAAAGCTTGGTGATTGCATGAGTACAGGGGTAGTGCCTGGGTGATTGGAGGAGTGCAAGGGTAGTGCCTGTGTGATTGGAAGAGTGCAAGAGTAGTGCCTGGTTGATTATCTAAGTGCATTGGTAGTGGCTGGGTGATTGGATGGAGTGCATGGGTAATGCCTGGGAGATTGCATGAGTGCAGGGATTATGTGTGGGTGATTGGAAGAGTGCATGGGTACTGCCTGAGTATTTGAAGGAGTGCATGAGTAAAGCTTGGTGATTGCATGTGTGCAGGGGTAATGTCTGGGTGATTGGAGGAGTGCATAGCTAATGCACGGGTGATTGGAGGAGTGCAAGGGTAGTGCCTGGGTGATTGCATGAGTGCAGGGGTAATGTCTGACTAATTGGAGGAGTGCACAAGTAATGTCTGGGTGATTGCATGAGTGCAGGAGTAATGTCTGGGTGTTTGCATGAGTGTAGTGGTAGTGCCTGGGTGATTGAAGGAGTACATGGATAGTGCTTGGGTGATTGGAGGAGTGCAAGGGTAGTGCCTGGGTGATTGCATGAGTGCAGGGGTAATGTCTGGGTAATTGGAGGAGTGTGTGAGTAATGTCTGGGTGATTGCATGAGTGCAGGAGTAATGTCTGGGTGGTTGCATGAGTGTAGTGGTAGTGCCTTGGTGATTGTAGGAGTGCATAAGTATGCCTGGGTGATTTTATCAGTGCATGGGTACTGGCTGGGTGATTGGAAGAGTGTATGGATAGTGCCTGGGTGATTGGAGCAGTGCAGGAGTAGTGCCTGGGTTATTGTATGAGTGCATAGCTAGTGCATGGGTGATTGCATGGGTGCAAGGGTAATGCCTGGGCTATTGCATGAGTGCATAGGTAGAGCCTGGGTGATTGCATGAGTGCAGTGGTAGTGCCTGGGTGATTGCATAAGTGCATAGATAGTGCCTGGGTGACTGTATAAGTGCATGGGTACTGGCTGAGTGATTGGAGGAGGGCATAGATACTGCCTGGGTAATTGCATGAGTGTAGGGGTAATGTGTAGCTGATTGCATGAGTGTAGGGGTAGTGCCTGGGTGATTGGAGGAATCCATAGGTAACGCCTGGGTGATTGCATGCATGCAGGGGTAGTGCCTGGGTGATTAGAGGAGTGCATAAGTAGTGCCTGGTTATTTTAAAAGTGCATGTGCACTGCCTGAGTGATTGAATGAGTGCATGGGTAATCTCTGGGTGATTGGAGGAGTGCATGAGTAATGTCTGGGCGATTGCATGAGTGGAGAGGTAATGTCTGGGTGGTTGCATGAGTGTAGTGGTAGTGCCTGGGTGATTAAAGGAGTGCATACGTAGTGCCTGTGTGATTTTATAAGTGCATGGGTACTGGCTGGGTGATTGAAGGAGTGCAGGGGTAGTGCCTGGGTGATTGGAGGAGTGCAAGGGTAGTGCCTGGGTGATTATATAAGTGTATGGGTAGTGGCTGGTTGATTGAAGGAGTGCTTGGGTAATGCCTGGGTGATTGCATGAGTGCAGGGATAATGTGTGGCTGTTTGGAGGAGTGCATGAGTAATGTCTGGGTTACTGCATGAGTGCAGGGGTAATCCCTGGGTGATTGCATGAGTGCAGGGGTAGTGCCTGGGTGATTGCATGAGTACAATGGTAGTGCCTGGGTGATTGGAGGAGTGCAAGGGTAGTACCTGGTTGATTATATAAGTGCATGGGTAGTGGCTGGGTGATTGAAGGAGTGCATGGGTAATGCCTGGGTGATTGCATGAGTGCAGGAATAATGTGTGGGTGATTGGAGGAGCGCATGGGTACTGCCTGAGTGTTTGAAGGAGTGCATGAGTAATGCTTGTTGATTGCATGTGTGCAGGGGTAATGTCTAGGTGATTGGAGGAGTGCATGGATACTGCCTGGGTGATTGGAGGAGTAAAAGGGTAGTGCCTGGGTGATTGGAGGAGTGCATAGCCAAATCATGGGTGATTGCATTAGTGCAGGGGTAATGTGTGGGTGATTGGAGGAGTGCATAGTTAATGCATGAGTGATTGGAGAAGTGCAGTGGTAGTGCCTGGGTGATTGCATAGGTGCATAGGTAGTGCCTGGGTGATTTTATAAGTGCATGGGTACTGGCTGAGTGATTGGAGGAGTGCATAGATACTGCCTGGGTGATTAAAGGAGTGCAAGGGTAGTGCCTGGGTGATTGGAGCAGTGCATAGCTGATGCTTTGTTGATTGCATGAGTGCAGGGGTAATGTCTGGGGGATTAGAGGAGTGCGTAGGTAATGCCTGGGTGTAGGGGTAATGTCTAGCTGATTGCATGAGTGTAGGAGTAGTGCCTGGGTGATTGGAGGAATCCATAGGTAAGGCCTGGGTGATTGCATGGGTGCATGGGTACTGCCTGAGTGATTGAAGGAGTGCATGGGTAATGCCTAGGTGATTGCATGAGTGCAGGGGTAATGTGTGGGTGATTGGAGGAGTGCAAGAGTAATGTCTGGGTGATTGCATGAGTGCAGGTGTAATATCTGGGTGGTTGCATGAGTGTAGTGGTAGTGCCTGGGTGATTGGAGGAGTTATTAAGCAGTGCCTGGGTGATTTTATAAGTGCATGGGTACTGGCTGGGTGATTCGAGGAGTACAGGGGTAGTGCCTGGGTGATTGGAGGAGTGCAAGTGTAGTGCCTGGGTGATTGGAGGAGTGCAAGGGTAGTGCCTGGTTGATTATATAAGTGCATTGGTAGTGGCTGGGTGATTGGATGGAGTGCATGGGTAATGCCTGGGTAATTGCATGAGTGCAGGGATAATGTGTGGGTGATTGGAAGAGTGCATGGGTACTGCCTGAGTATTTGAAGGAGTGCATGAGTAAAGCTTGGTGATTGCATGAGTACAGGGGTAGTGCCTGGGTGATTGGAGGAGTGCAAGGGTAGTGCCTGTGTGATTGGAAGAGTGCAAGAGTAGTGCCTGGTTGATTATCTAAGTGCATTGGTAGTGGCTGGGTGATTGGATGGAGTGCATGGGTAATGCCTGGGAGATTGCATGAGTGCAGGGATTATGTGTGGGTGATTGGAAGAGTGCATGGGTACTGCCTGAGTATTTGAAGGAGTGCATGAGTAAAGCTTGGTGATTGCATGTGTGCAGGGGTAATGTCTGGGTGATTGGAGGAGTGCATAGCTAATGCACGGGTGATTGGAGGAGTGCAAGGGTAGTGCCTGGGTGATTGCATGAGTGCAGGGGTAATGTCTGACTAATTGGAGGAGTGCACAAGTAATGTCTGGGTGATTGCATGAGTGCAGGAGTAATGTCTGGGTGTTTGCATGAGTGTAGTGGTAGTGCCTGGGTGATTGAAGGAGTACATGGATAGTGCTTGGGTGATTGGAGGAGTGCAAGGGTAGTGCCTGGGTGATTGCATGAGTGCAGGGGTAATGTCTGGGTAATTGGAGGAGTGTGTGAGTAATGTCTGGGTGATTGCATGAGTGCAGGAGTAATGTCTGGGTGGTTGCATGAGTGTAGTGGTAGTGCCTTGGTGATTGTAGGAGTGCATAAGTATGCCTGGGTGATTTTATCAGTGCATGGGTACTGGCTGGGTGATTGGAAGAGTGTATGGATAGTGCCTGGGTGATTGGAGCAGTGCAGGAGTAGTGCCTGGGTTATTGTATGAGTGCATAGCTAGTGCATGGGTGATTGCATGGGTGCAAGGGTAATGCCTGGGCTATTGCATGAGTGCATAGGTAGAGCCTGGGTGATTGCATGAGTGCAGTGGTAGTGCCTGGGTGATTGCATAAGTGCATAGATAGTGCCTGGGTGACTGTATAAGTGCATGGGTACTGGCTGAGTGATTGGAGGAGGGCATAGATACTGCCTGGGTAATTGCATGAGTGTAGGGGTAATGTGTAGCTGATTGCATGAGTGTAGGGGTAGTGCCTGGGTGATTGGAGGAATCCATAGGTAACGCCTGGGTGATTGCATGCATGCAGGGGTAGTGCCTGGGTGATTAGAGGAGTGCATAAGTAGTGCCTGGTTATTTTAAAAGTGCATGTGCACTGCCAGAGTGATTGAATGAGTGCATGGGTAATCTCTGGGTGATTGGAGGAGTGCATGAGTAATGTCTTGGCGATTGCATGAGTGCAGAGGTAATGTCTGGGTGGTTGCATGAGTGTAGTGGTAGTGCCTGGGTGATTAAAGGAGTGCATACGTAGTGCCTGTGTGATTTTATAAGTGCATGGGTACTGGCTGGGTGATTGAAGGAGTGCAGGGGTAGTGCCTGGGTGATTGGAGGAGTGCAAGGGTAGTGCCTGGGTGATTATATAAGTGTATGGGTAGTGGCTGGTTGATTGAAGGAGTGCTTGGGTAATGCCTGGGTGATTGCATGAGTGCAGGGATAATGTGTGGCTGTTTGGAGGAGTGCATGAGTAATGTCTGGGTTACTGCATGAGTGCAGGGGTAATCCCTGGGTGATTGCATGAGTGCAGGGGTAGTGCCTGGGTGATTGCATGAGTACAATGGTAGTGCCTGGGTGATTGGAGGAGTGCAAGGGTAGTACCTGGTTGATTATATAAGTGCATGGGTAGTGGCTGGGTGATTGAAGGAGTGCATGGGTAATGCCTGGGTGATTGCATGAGTGCAGGAATAATGTGTGGGTGATTGGAGGAGCGCATGGGTACTGCCTGAGTGTTTGAAGGAGTGCATGAGTAATGCTTGTTGATTGCATGTGTGCAGGGGTAATGTCTAGGTGATTGGAGGAGTGCATGGATACTGCCTGGGTGATTGGAGGAGTAAAGGGTAGTGCCTGGGTGATTGGAGGAGTGCATAGCCAAATCATGGGTGATTGCATTAGTGCAGGGGTAATGTGTGGGTGATTGGAGGAGTGCATAGTTAATGCATGAGTGATTGGAGAAGTGCAAGGGTAGTGCCTGGTGTATTGCATGAGTGCATAGGTAGTGCTTGGGTGATTGCATGAGCACAGGAGTACTGCCTGGGTGACTGCATGAGTGCATAGGTAGTGCCTGGGTGATTTTATAAGTGTATGGGTACAGGCTGGGTTATTGGAGGAATGCATAGGTAACACCTGGGTGATTGCATGAGTGCAGGGGTAGTGCCTGGGTAATTAGAGGAGTGCATAGGTAGTGCCTGGCTGATTTTATAAGTGCATGGGTACTGTCTGAGTGATTGAAGGAGTGCATGGGTAATGCCTAGGTGATTGCATGAGTGCAGGGGTAATGTCTGGGTAATTGGAGGAGTGCATGAGTAATGTCTGGGTGATTGCTTGAGTGCAAGAGTTATGTCTGGGTGGTTGCATGAGTGTGGTGGTAGTACCTGGGTGATTGGAGGAGTGCATACGTAATGCCTGGGTGTTATCATAAGTGCATGGGTGCTGGCTGGGTGATTTGAGGAGTGCATGTATAGTGCCTGCGTGATTGGAGCAGTACAAGTGTAGTGCCTGTGTTATTGTATGAGTGCATAGCTAGTGCCTGGGTGATTGCATGAGTGAAAGGGTAGTGCCTGGGTTATTGCATGATTGCATAGGTAGAGCCTGGGTGATTGCATGAGTGCAGTGGTAGTGCCTGAGTAATTGCATAAGTGCATAGGTAGTGCCTGGGTGATTTTATAAGTGCATGGGTACTGGCTGAGTGATTGGGGAGTGCATAGATGCTGCCTGGGTGATTAAAGGAGTGCAAGGGTAGTGCCTGGGTGATTGGAGCAGTGCATAGCTAGTGCTTTGTTGATTGCATGAGTGCAGGTGTAATGTCTGGGGGAAAAGGAGTGCATAAGTAATGCCTGGGTGATTGCATGAGTGTAGGGGTAATGTCTAGCTGATTGCATGAGTGTAGGGGTAGTGCCTGGGTGATTGGAGGAATCCATAGGTAACGCCTGGGTGATTGCATGCATGCAGGGGTAGTGCCTGGGTGATTAGAGGAGTGCATAAGTAGTGCCTGGTTATTTTAAAAGTGCATGTGCACTGCCTGAGTGATTGAATGAGTGCATGGGTAATGCCTAGGTGATTGCATGAGTGCAGTGATAATCTCTGGGTGATTGGAGGAGTGCATGAGTAATGTCTGGGCGATTGCATGAGTGCAGAGGTAATGTCTCAGTGGTTGCATGAGTGTAGTGGTAGTGCCTGGGTGATTAAATGAGTGCATAAGTAGTGCCTGTGTGATTTTATAAGTGCATGGGTACTGGCTGGGTGATTGGAGGAGTACAGGGGTAGTGCCTGGGTGATTGGAGGAGTGCAAGGGTAGTGCCTAGGTGATTTTATAAGTGCATGGGTACTGGCTTGGTAATTGCAAGACAATAGCGGTAGTGCCTGGGTGATTGGAGGAGTGCACGGGTAGTGCCTGTGTGATTATATAAGTGTATGGGTAGTGGCTGGGTGATTGAAGGAGTACTTGGGTAATGCCTGGGTGATTGCATGAGTGCAGGTATAATGTGTGAGTGCTTGCAGGACGGCATGAGTAATGCCTGGGTGATTGCATGAGTGCAGGGGAAAAGCCTGGGTGATTGCATGAGTACAAGGGTAGTGCCTGGGTGATTGGAGGAGTGCAAGGGTAGTGCCTGGGTTATTGTATGAGTCTACAGCTAGTGCCTGGGTGATTGCATGAGTGCAAGGGTAGTGCCTGGGTTTTTTCCATGAGTGCATAGGTGGAGCCTGGGTGACTGCATGAGTGCAGTGGTAATGCCTGGGTGATTGCATAAGTGCATAGGTAGTGTCTGGGTGATTTTATAAGTGCATGGGTACTGGCTTAGTGATTGGAGGTGTGCATATATACTGCCAGGGTGATTAAAGGAGTGCAAGGGTAGTGCCTGGGTGATTGGAGCAGTGCATAGCTAATGCTTTGTTGATTGCATGAGTGCAGTGGTAATGTCTGGGGGATTAGAGGAGTGCATAGATAATGCCTGGGTGATTGCATGAGTGCAGGGGTAATGTCTGGGGGATTAGAGGAGTGCATATATAATGCCTTGGTGACTGCATTAGTGTAGGGGTAATGTCTAGCTGATTGCATGAGTGTAGGGGTAGTGCCTGGGTGATTGGAGGAATCCCTAGTTATCCCCTGGGTGATTGCATGCATGCAGTGGTAGTGCCTGGGTGATTACAGGAGTGCATAGGTAGTGCCTGGGTGATTTTAAAAGTGCATGGGTACTGCCTGAGTGATAGAAGGAGTGCATGGGCAATGCCTGGGTGATTGCATGAGTGCAGGGGTAATGTCTGGGTGATTGGAGGAGTGCATGATTAATGTCTGGGTGATTGCATGAGTGCAGGGGTAATGTCTGGGTGGTTGCTTGAGTGTACTGGAAGTGCCTGGGTGATTGGAGGAGTGCATAAGTAGTGCCTGGGTGATTTTATAAGTGCATGGGTACTGTCTGGGTAATTGCATGAGTACATCTGTAGTGCCTGGGTGATTGGAGGAGTGCAAGGGTAGTGCCTGGGTGATTATATAAGTGTATGGGTAGTGGCTGGTTGATTGAAGGAGTGCTTGGGTAATGCCTGTGTGATTGCATGAGTGCAGGGATAATGTGTGGCTGTTTGGAGGAGTGCATGGGTAATGTCTGGGTTACTGCATGAGTGCAGGGGTAATCCCTGGGTGATTGCATGAGTGCAGGGGTAGTGCCTGGGTGATTGCATGAGTACAATGGTAGTGCCTGGGTGATTGGAGGAGTGCAAGGGTAGTGCCTGGTTGATTATATAAGTGCATGGGTAGTGGCTGGGTGATTGAAGGAGTGCATGGGTAATGCCTGGGTGATTGCATGAGTGCAGGAATAATGTGTGGGTGATTGGAGGAGCGCATGGGTACTGCCTGAGTGTTTGAAGGAGTGCATGAGTAATGCTTGTTGATTGCATTTGTGCAGGGGTAATGTCTAGGTGATTGGAGTAGTGCATGGATACTGCCTGGTTGATTGGAGGAGTGAAAGGGTAATGCCTGGGTGATTGGAGGAGTGCATAGCTAATGCATGGGTGATTGCATTAGTGCAGGGGTAATGTCTGGGTGATTGGAGGAGTGCATAGCTAATGCATGGGTGATTGGAGGAGTGCAAGGGTAGTGCCTGGTGTATTGCATGAGTGCATAGGTAGTGCTTGGGTGATTGCATGAGCGCAGGAGTACTGCCTGGGTGACTGCATGAGTGCATAAGTAGTGCCTGGGTGATGTTATAAGTGTATGGGTACTGGCTGGGTGATTAGAGGAATGCATAGGTAACACCTGGGTGATTGCATGAGTGCAGGGGTAGTGCCTGGGTAATTAGAGGAGTGCATAGGTAGTGCCTGGCTGATTTTATAAGTGCATGGGTACTGCCTGAGTGATTGAAGGAGTGCATGGGTAATGCCTAGGTGATTGCATGAGTGCAGGGGTAATGTCTGGGTAATTGGAGGAGTGCATGAGTAATGTCTGGGTGATTGCTTGAGTGCAAGAGTTATGTCTGGGTGGTTGCATGAGTGTGGTGGTAGTGCCTGGGTGATTGGAGGAGTGCATAAGTAATGCCTGGGTGTTATTATAAGTGCATGGGTGCTGGCTGGGTGATTGGAGGAGTGCATGGATAGTGCCTGGGTGATTGGAGCAGTACAAGAGTAGTGCCTGTGTTATTGTATGAGTGCATAGCTAGTGCCTGGGTGATTGCATCAGTGAAAGGGTAGTGCCTGGGTTATTTCATGATTGCATAGGTAGAGCATGGGTGATTGCATGAGTGCAGTGGTAGTGCCTGGGTGATTGCATAAGTGCATAGGTAGTGCCTGGGTGCTTTTATAAGTGCATGGGTACTGGCTGAGTGATTGGGGGAGTGCATATATGCTGCCTGGGTGATTAAAGGAGTGCAAGGGTAGTGCCTGGGTGATTGGAGCAGTGAATAGCTAGAGCTTTGTTGATTGCATGAGTGCAGGGGTAATGTCTGGGGGAAAAGGCGTGCATAAGTAATGCCTGGGTGATTGCATGAGTGTAGGGGTAATGTCTAGCTGATTGCATGAGTGTAGGGGTAGTGCCTGGGTGATTGGAGGAATCCATAGATAACGCCTGGGTGATTGCATGCATGCAGGGGTAGTGCCTGGGTGACTAGAGGAGTGCATAAGTAGTGCCTGGTTATTTTAAAAGTGCATGTGCACTGCCTGAGTGATTGAATGAGTGCATGGGTAATGCCTAGGTGATTGCATGAGTGCAGGGATAATCTCTGGGTGATTGGAGGAGTGCATGAGTAATGTCTGGGTGATTGCATGAGTACAGGGGTAATGTCTGGGTGGTTGCATGAGTGTAGTGGTAGTGCCTGGGTGATTAGAGGAGTGCATAAGTAGTGCCTGGGTGATTTTATAGGTGCATGGGTACTGGCTGGGTGATTGGAGGAGTACAGGGGTAGTGCCTGGGTGATTGGAGGAGTGCAAGGGTAGTGCCTAGGTGATTTTATAAGTGCATGGGTATTGGCTGGGTAATTGCATGAGTACAGCGGTAGTGCCTCAGTGATTGGAGGAGTGCAAGGGTAGTGCCTGGGTGATTATATATGTGTATGGGTAGTGGCTGGGTGATTGAAGGAGTGCTTGGGTAATGCCTGGGTGATTGCATGAGTGCAGGGATAATGTGTGGGTGTTTGGAGGAGTGCATGAGTAATGTCTGTGTGATTGCATGAGTGCAGGGGTAATGTTTGGATGATTGCATGAGTACAATGGTAGTGCCTGGGTGATTGTAGGAGTGCAAGGGTAGTGCCTGGTTGATAATATAAGTGCATGAGTAGTGGCTGTGTGATTGAAGGAGTGCATGGGTAATGCCTGGGTGATTGCATGAGTGCAGGGATAATGTGTGGGTGATTGGAGGAGTGCATGTGTACTGCCTGAGTGTTTGAAGGAGTGCATGAGTAATGCTTGTTGATTGCATGTGTGCAGGGGTAATGTCTAGGTGATTGGAGGAGTGCATGGTTACTGCCTGGGTGATTGGAGGAGTTCAAGGGTAGTGCCTGGGTGATTGTAGGAGTGCATAGCTAATGCATGGGTGATTGCATTAGTGCAGGGGTAATGTCTGGGTGATTGAAAGAGTGCATAGCTAATGCATGGGTGATTGGAGGAGTGCAAGGGTAGTGCCTGGGTGATTGCATTGTTATGTTTCATATAGGTACCCTAATATAGGCCCGGGTAATATCACACACCTTCACCTACATTATCTCCTTACATTACACAGTAACGAGCCTTTAGGAGTGAACCTTTACCTAGTTCTAGTCCTGGGTGCAGAAGGAGGGTTTTCACTGAACAATAGCGTCCTATAACTCCATCAATAGACTCGTATAGTATGAATGAATATTCATGAGGGTTCTTGGAAACCAGGCAGGGGCTACACCACCTGAATAATATCTACGTACACAGTTCATCCCATACGTTATCCTCAAATCCAACAATGGCTAATACAAGAAACAAGGGAAAAATAAGCCCTAGACAGTTTTTGTATAAATACAGCACATCTTGCTAGGGCTGGTAGAGGGAACCGAGATTTCCAGGCCGACACACTGACCAGAGATGCTGAGGCTCCTGCATGCAGACGCTCCAGCTGACAGTGGTCTAACACATCCCTTGCGGGGTGTCCAACTCAAGACAAGGATGGGGTTCCACACACTCTCTCTCCAGGTAATGGGGTACAACCAAATCCTAGAGGGATTCTTGGCTTCACATCCTACTCACATGCTAGGTACACTTAGGTACATCTAGATAGGCATCGTAGGAGTACGCGCATTTTATCAAGCATTTTATATTCATGTATGTATTCATGATTATTGCAAGATGGTAGAACTGTACTATCCTTTTATTTTCACTGTACTGCTAATCATATATATCTGCTACTGTCTAACGGTTGTTGCAGCACATATATTTTACACTAGAACAACTGTGCAATAAATTCTTATTGTAACACGCCCGACTGTTTCTTCTGTGTAAACTCTCTGAGATCGGATAAGTGAGCACGAGTGACTGAGCGAAAAGTAGTATATTGTTTCCACGATCCTGAGGGATCAGCGTTGTCATGTTCTGAGGTTGCCAGAAACGATTCTCTCCCGATAAGAGGAGACACTAGTGGCACTGTGAGCTAGCTAATGCAAAAAGGCTAACATTTTCGGTCGGGGTGCTCAGAGTCAGTCTGCCACCAAGCCCACAGTTCATGTTATCCGAACGTGCAGATTCTGTATAGGTTATATATAGGAACTACACGACAGCATGAGTGCAGGGGTAATGTCTGGGTAATTAGAGGAGTGCATGAGTAATGTCTGGGTGATTGCATAAGTGCAGGAGTAATGTCTGGGTGGTTGCATGAGTGTAGTGGTAGTGCCTGGGTGATTGTAGGAGTGCATGGATAGTGCTTGGGTGATTGGAGGAGTGCAAGGGTAGTGCCTGGGTGATTGTAGGAGTGCATAGCTAATGCATGGGTGATTGCATTAGTGCAGGGGTAATGTCTGGGTGATTGAAAGAGTGCATAGCTAATGCATGGGTGATTGGAGGAGTGCATGAGTAATGTCTGGGTGATTGCATAAGTGCAGGAGTAATGTCTGGGTGGTTGCATGAGTGTAGTGGTAGTGCCTGGGTGATTGTAGGAGTGCATGGATAGTGCTTGGGTGATTGGAGGAGTGCAAGGGTAGTGCCTGGGTGATTGTAGGAGTGCATAGCTAATGCATGGGTGATTGTATTAGTGCAGGGGTAATGTCTGGGTGATTGAAAGAGTGCATAGCTAATGCATGGGTGATTGCATGAGTGTAGGGGTAGTGCCTGGGTGATTGGAGGAATCCATAGTTATCGCCTGGGTGATTGCATGCATGCAGTGGTAGTGCCTGGGTGATTACAGGAGTGCATGGGTAGTGCCTGGGTGATTTTAAAAGTGCATGGGTACTGCCTGAGTGATAGAAGGAGTGCATGGGTAATGCCTGGGTGATTGGAGGAGTGCATGATTAATGTCTGGGTGATTGCATGAGTGCAGGGGTAATGTCTGGGTGATTGGAGGAGTGCATGATTAATGTCTGGGTGATTGCATGAGTGCAGGGGTAATGTCTGGGTGGTTGCTTGAGTGTACTGGTAGTGCCTGGGTGATTGGAGGAGTGCTTAAGTAGTGCCTGGGTGATTTTATAAGTGCATGGGTACTGGCTGGGTGATTGGAGAAGTACAGGGGTAGTGCCTGGGTGATTGGAGGTGTGCAAGGGTAGTGCCTAGGTGATTTTATAAGTGCATGGGTACTGGCTGGGTAATTGGATGAGTACAGTGGAAGTGCATGGGTGATTGGAGGAGTGCAAGGGCAGTGCCTGGGTGATTATATAAGTGAATGGGTAGTGGCTGGGTGATTGAAGGAGTGCTTGGGTAATGCCTGGGTGATTGCATGAGTGCAGGGGTAATGCCTGGGGGATTGCATGAGTGCAGGGGTAGTGCCTGGGTGATTGCATGAGTACAAGGGTAGTGCCTGGGGGATTGGAGGAGTGCAAGGGTAGCGACTGGTTGATTATATAAGTCCATGGGTAGTGGCTGGCTGATTGGATGGAGAGCAAGGGTAATGCCTGGGTGATTGCATGAGTGCAGGGATAATGTGTGGGTGATTGGATGAGTGCATAGGTACTGCCTGAGTGTTTGAAAAAGTGCATGAGTAATGCTTGGTGATTGCATGTGTGGAGGGGTAATGTCTAGGTGATTGGAGGAGTGCATGGATACTGCCTGGGTGATTGAAGGAGTTTAAGGGTAGTGCCTGGGAGATTGGAGGAGTGCATAGCTAATGTATGGGTGATTACATTAGTGCAGGGGTAATGTATGGCTGATTGGAGGAGTGCATAGCTAATGCATGGGTGATTGGAGGAATGCAAGGGTAGTGCCTGGGTGATTTTATAAGTGCATGGGTACTGGCTGGGTGATTGGATGAGTGCATGGATAGTGCCTGGGTGTTTGGAGCAGTGCAAGAGTAGTGCTTGGGTTATTGTATTAGTGCATAGCTAGTGCCTGGGTGATTGCATGTGTGCAAGGGTAGTGCCTGGGTTATTGCATGAGTGCATAGGTAGAGCCTGTGTGATTGCATGAGTGCAGTGGTAGTGCCTGGGTGATTGCATAGGTGCATAGGTAGTGCCTGGGTGATTTTATAAGTGCATGGGTACTGGCTGAGTGATTGGAGGAGTGCATAGATACTGCCTGGGTGATTAAAGGAGTGCAAGGGTAGTGCCTGGGTGATTGGAGCAGTGCATAGCTGATGCTTTGTTGATTGCATGAGTGCAGGGGTAATGTCTGGGGGATTAGAGGAGTGCGTAGGGTAATGCCTGGGTGTAGGGGTAATGTCTAGCTGATTGCATGAGTGTAGGAGTAGTGCCTGGGTGATTGGAGGAATCCATAGGTAAGGCCTGGGTGATTGCATGGGTGCATGGGTACTGCCTGAGTGATTGAAGGAGTGCATGGGTAATGCCTAGGTGATTGCATGAGTGCAGGGGTAATGTGTGGGTGATTGGAGGAGTGCAAGAGTAATGTCTGGGTGATTGCATGAGTGCAGGCGTAATATCTGGGTGGTTGCATGAGTGTAGTGGTAGTGCCTGGGTGATTGGAGGAGTTATTAAGCAGTGCCTGGGTGATTTTATAAGTGCATGGGTACTGGCTGGGTGATTCGAGGAGTACAGGGGTAGTGCCTGGGTGATTGGAGGAGTGCAAGTGTAGTGCCTGGGTGATTGGAGGAGTGCAAGGGTAGTGCCTGGTTGATTATATAAGTGCATTGGTAGTGGCTGGGTGATTGGATGGAGAGCATGGGTAATGCCTGGGTAATTGCATGAGTGCAGGGATAATGTGTGGGTGATTGGAAGAGTGCATGGGTACTGCCTGAGTATTTGAAGGAGTGCATGAGTAAAGCTTGGTGATTGCATGAGTACAGGGGTAGTGCCTGGGTGATTGGAGGAGTGCAAGGGTAGTGCCTGTGTGATTGGAAGAGTGCAAGAGTAGTGCCTGGTTGATTATCTAAGTGCATTGGTAGTGGCTGGGTGATTGGATGGAGTGCATGGGTAATGCCTGGGAGATTGCATGAGTGCAGGGATTATGTGTGGGTAATTGGAAGAGTGCATGGGTACTGCCTGAGTATTTGAAGGAGTGCATGAGTAAAGCTTGGTGATTGCATGTGTGCAGGGGTAATGTCTGGGTGATTGGAGGAGTGCATAGCTAATGCACAGGTGATTGGAGGAGTGCAAGGGTAGTGCCTGGGTGATTGCATGAGTGCAGGGGTAATGTCTGACTAATTGGAGGAGTGCACAAGTAATGTCTGGGTGATTGCATGAGTTCAGGAGTAATGTCTGGGTGTTTGCATGAGTGTAGTGGTAATGCCTGGGTGATTGAAGGAGTACATGGATAGTGCTTGGGTGATTGGAGGAGTGCAAGGGTAGTGCCTGGGTGATTGCATGAGTGCAGGGGTAATGTCTGGGTAATTGGAGGAGTGTGTGAGTAATGTCTGGGTGATTGCATGAGTGCAGGAGTAATGTCTGGGTGGTTGCATGAGTGTAGTGGTAGTGCCTTGGTGATTGTAGGAGTGCATAAGTATGCCTGGGTGATTTTATCAGTGCATGGGTACTGGCTTGGTGATTGGAAGAGTGTATGGATAGTGCCTGGGTGATTGGAGCAGTGCAGGAGTAGTGCCTGGGTTATTGTATGAGTGCATAGCTAGTGCCTGGGTGATTGCATGGGTGCAAGGGTAATGCCTGGGCTATTGCATGAGTGCATAGGTAGAGCCTGGGTGATTGCATGAGTGCAGTGGTAGTGCCTGGGTGATTGCATAAGTGCATAGATAGTGCCTGGGTGACTGTATAAGTGCATGGGTACTGGCTGAGTGATTGGAGGAGGGCATAGATACTGCCTGGGTAATTGCATGAGTGTAGGGGTAATGTGTAGCTGATTGCATGAGTGTAGGGGTAGTGCCTGGGTGATTGGAGGAATCCATAGGTAACGCCTGGGTGATTGCATGCATGCAGGGGTAGTGCCTGGGTGATTAGAGGAGTGCATAAGTAGTGCCTGGTTATTTTAAAAGTGCATGTGCACTGCCTGAGTGATTGAATGAGTGCATGGGTAATCTCTGGGTGATTGGAGGAGTGCATGAGTAATGTCTGGGCGATTGCATGAGTGCAGAGGTAATGTCTGGGTGGTTGCATGAGTGTAGTGGTAGTGCCTGGGTGATTAAAGGAGTGCATACGTAGTGCCTGTGTGATTTTATAAGTGCATGGGTACTGGCTGGGTGATTGAAGGAGTGCAGGGGTAGTGCCTGGGTGATTGGAGGAGTGCAAGGGTAGTGCCTGGGTGATTATATAAGTGTATGGGTAGTGGCTGGTTGATTGAAGGAGTGCTTGGGTAATGCCTGGGTGATTGCATGAGTGCAGGGATAATGTGTGGCTGTTTGGAGGAGTGCATGAGTAATGTCTGGGTTACTGCATGAGTGCAGGGGTAATCCCTGGGTGATTGCATGAGTGCAGGGGTCGTGCCTGGGTGATTGCATGAGTACAATGGTAGTGCCTGGGTGATTGGAGGAGTGCAAGGGTAGTACCTGGTTGATTATATAAGTGCATGGGTAGTGGCTGGGTGATTGAAGGAGTGCATGGGTAATGCCTGGGTGATTGCATGAGTGCAGGAATAATGTGTGGGTGATTGGAGGAGCGCATGGGTACTGCCTGAGTGTTTGAAGGAGTGCATGAGTAATGCTTGTTGATTGCATGTGTGCAGGGGTAATGTCTAGGTGATTGGAGGAGTGCATGGATACTGCCTGGGTGATTGGAGGAGTAAAAGGGTAGTGCCTGGGTGATTGGAGGAGTGCATAGCCAAATCATGGGTGATTGCATTAGTGCAGGGGTAATGTGTGGGTGATTGGAGGAGTGCATAGTTAATGCATGAGTGATTGGAGAAGTGCAAGGGTAGTGCCTGGTGTATTGCATGAGTGCATAGGTAGAGCTTGGGTGATTGCATGAGCACAGGAGTACTGCCTGGGTGACTGCATGAGTGCATAGGTAGTGCCTGGGTGATTTTATAAGTGTATGGGTACAGGCTGGGTTATTGGAGGAATGCATAGGTAACACCTGGGTGATTGCATGAGTGCAGGGGTAGTGCCTGGGTAATTAGAGGAGTGCATAGGTAGTGCCTGGCTGATTTTATAAGTGCATGGGTACTGTCTGAGTGATTGAAGGAGTGCATGGGTAATGCCTAGGTGATTGCATGAGTGCAGGGGTAATGTCTGGGTAATTGGAGGAGTGCATGAGTAATGTCTGGGTGATTGCTTGAGTGCAAGAGTTATGTCTGGGTGGTTGCATGAGTGTGGTGGTAGTACCTGGGTGATTGGAGGAGTGCATAAGTAATGCCTGGGTGTTATCATAAGTGCATGGGTGCTGGCTGGGTGATTTGAGGAGTGCATGTATAGTGCCTGGGTGATTGGAGCAGTACAAGTGTAGTGCCTGTGTTATTGTATGAGTGCATAGCTAGTGCCTGGGTGATTGCATGAGTGAAAGGGTAGTGCCTGGGTTATTGCATGATTGCATAGGTAGAGCCTGGGTGATTGCATGAGTGCAGTGGTAGTGCCTGAGTAATTGCATAAGTGCATAGGTAGTGCCTGGGTGATTTTATAAGTGCATGGGTACTGGCTGAGTGATTGGGGAGTGCATAGATGCTGCCTGGGTGATTAAAGGAGTGCAAGGGTAGTGCCTGGGTGATTGGAGCAGTGCATAGCTAGTGCTTTGTTGATTGCATGAGTGCAGGTGTAATGTCTGGGGGAAAAGGAGTGCATAAGTAATGCCTGGGTGATTGCATGAGTGTAGGGGTAATGTCTAGCTGATTGCATGAGTGTAGGGGTAGTGCCTGGGTGATTGGAGGAATCCATAGGTAACGCCTGGGTGATTGCATGCATGCAGGGGTAGTGCCTGGGTGATTAGAGGAGTGCATAAGTAGTGCCTGGTTATTTTAAAAGTGCATGTGCACTGCCTGAGTGATTGAATGAGTGCATGGGTAATGCCTAGGTGATTGCATGAGTGCAGTGATAATCTCTGGGTGATTGGAGGAGTGCATGAGTAATGTCTGGGCGATTGCATGAGTGCAGAGGTAATGTCTCAGTGGTTGCATGAGTGTAGTGGTAGTGCCTGGGTGATTAAATGAGTGCATAAGTAGTGCCTGTGTGATTTTATAAGTGCATGGGTACTGGCTGGGTGATTGGAGGAGTACAGGGGTAGTGCCTGGGTGATTGGAGGAGTGCAAGGGTAGTGCCTAGGTGATTTTATAAGTGCATGGGTACTGGCTTGGTAATTGCAAGACAACAGCGGTAGTGCCTGGGTGATTGGAGGAGTGCAAGGGTAGTGCCTGTGTGATTATATAAGTGTATGGGTAGTGGCTGGGTGATTGAAGGAGTACTTGGGTAATGCCTGGGTGATTGCATGAGTGCAGGTATAATGTGTGAGTGCTTGCAGGACGGCATGAGTAATGCCTGGGTGATTGCATGAGTGCAGGGGAAATGCCTGGGTGATTGCATGAGTACAAGGGTAGTGCCTGGGTGATTGGAGGAGTGCAAGGGTAGTGCCTGGGTTATTGTATGAGTCTACAGCTAGTGCCTGGGTGATTGCATGAGTGCAAGGGTAGTGCCTGGGTTTTTTCCATGAGTGCATAGGTGGAGCCTGGGTGACTGCATGAGTGCAGTGGTAATGCCTGGGTGATTGCATAAGTGCATAGGTAGTGTCTGGGTGATTTTATAAGTGCATGGGTACTGGCTTAGTGATTGGAGGTGTGCATATATACTGCCAGGGTGATTAAAGGAGTGCAAGGGTAGTGCCTGGGTGATTGGAGCAGTGCATAGCTAATGCTTTGTTGATTGCATGAGTGCAGTGATAATGTCTGGGGGATTAGAGGAGTGCATAGATAATGCCTGGGTGATTGCATGAGTGCAGGGGTAATGTCTGGGGGATTAGAGGAGTGCATATATAATTCCTTGGTGACTGCATTAGTGTAGGGGTAATGTCTAGCTGATTGCATGAGTGTAGGGGTAGTGCCTGGGTGATTGGAGGAATCCATAGTTATCGCCTGGGTGATTGCATGCATGCAGTGGTAGTGCCTGGGTGATTACAGGAGTGCATAGGTAGTGCCTGGGTGATTTTAAAAGTGCATGGGTACTGCCTGAGTGATAGAAGGAGTGCATGGGCAATGCCTGGGTGATTGCATGAGTGCAGGGGTAATGTCTGGGTGATTGGAGGAGTGCATGATTAATGTCTGGGTGATTGCATGAGTGCAGGGGTAATGTCTGGGTGGTTGCTTGAGTGTACTGGAAGTGCCTGGGTGATTGGAGGAGTGCATAAGTAGTGCCTGGGTGATTTTATAAGTGCATGGGTACTGTCTGGGTAATTGCATGAGTACAGCTGTAGTGCCTGGGTGATTGGAGGAGTGCAAGGGTAGTGCCTGGGTGATTATATAAGTGTATGGGTAGTGGCTGGTTGATTGAAGGAGTGCTTGGGTAATGCCTGTGTGATTGCATGAGTGCAGGGATAATGTGTGGCTGTTTGGAGGAGTGCATGGGTAATGTCTGGGTTACTGCATGAGTGCAGGGGTAATCCCTGGGTGATTGCATGAGTGCAGGGGTAGTGCCTGGGTGATTGCATGAGTACAATGGTAGTGCCTGGGTGATTGGAGGAGTGCAAGGGTAGTGCCTGGTTGATTATATAAGTGCATGGGTAGTGGCTGGGTGATTGAAGGAGTGCATGGGTAATGCCTGGGTGATTGCATGAGTGCAGGAATAATGTGTGGGTGATTGGAGGAGCGCATGGGTACTGCCTGAGTGTTTGAAGGAGTGCATGAGTAATGCTTGTTGATTGCATTTGTGCAGGGGTAATGTCTAGGTGTTTGGAGTAGTGCATGGATACTGCCTGGTTGATTGGAGGAGTGAAAGGGTAATGCCTGGGTGATTGGAGGAGTGCATAGCTAATGCATGGGTGATTGCATTAGTGCAGGGGTAATGTCTGGGTGATTGGAGGAGTGCATAGCTAATGCATGGGTGATTGGAGGAGTGCAAGGGTAGTGCCTGGTGTATTGCATGAGTGCATAGGTAGTGCTTGGGTGATTGCATGAGCGCAGGAGTACTGCCTGGGTGACTGCATGAGTGCATAAGTAGTGCCTGGGTGATTTTATAAGTGTATGGGTACTGGCTGGGTGATTAGAGGAATGCATAGGTAACACCTGGGTGATTGCATGAGTGCAGGGGTAGTGCCTGGGTAATTAGAGGAGTGCATAGGTAGTGCCTGGCTGATTTTATAAGTGCATGGGTACTGCCTGAGTGATTGAAGGAGTGCATGGGTAATGCCTAGGTGATTGCATGAGTGCAGGGGTAATGTCTGGGTAATTGGAGGAGTGCATGAGTAATGTCTGGGTGATTGCTTGAGTGCAAGAGTTATGTCTGGGTGGTTGCATGAGTGTGGTGGTAGTGCCTGGGTGATTGGAGGAGTGCATAAGTAATGCCTGGGTGTTATTATAAGTGCATGGGTGCTGGCTGGGTGATTGGAGGAGTGCATGGATAGTGCCTGGGTGATTGGAGCAGTACAAGAGTAGTGCCTGTGTTATTGTATGAGTGCATAGCTAGTGCCTGGGTGATTGCATCAGTGAAAGGGTAGTGCCTGGGTTATTTCATGATTGCATAGGTAGAGCATGGGTGATTGCATGAGTGCAGTGGTAGTGCCTGGGTGATTGCATAAGTGCATAGGTAGTGCCTGGGTGCTTTTATAAGTGCATGGGTACTGGCTGAGTGATTGGGGGAGTGCATATATGCTGCCTGGGTGATTAAAGGAGTGCAAGGGTAGTGCCTGGGTGATTGGAGCAGTGAATAGCTAGAGCTTTGTTGATTGCATGAGTGCAGGGGTAATGTCTGGGGGAAAAAGGCGTGCATAAGTAATGCCTGGGTGATTGCATGAGTGTAGGGGTAATGTCTAGCTGATTGCATGAGTGTAGGGGTAGTGCCTGGGTGATTGGAGGAATCCATAGATAACGCCTGGGTGATTGCATGCATGCAGGGGTAGTGCCTGGGTGACTAGAGGAGTGCATAAGTAGTGCCTGGTTATTTTAAAAGTGCATGTGCACTGCCTGAGTGATTGAATGAGTGCATGGGTAATGCCTAGGTGATTGCATGAGTGCAGGGATAATCTCTGGGTGATTGGAGGAGTGCATGAGTAATGTCTGGGTGATTGCATGAGTACAGGGGTAATGTCTGGGTGGTTGCATGAGTGTAGTGGTAGTGCCTGGGTGATTAGAGGAGTGCATAAGTAGTGCCTGGGTGATTTTATAGGTGCATGGGTGCTGGCTGGGTGATTGGAGGAGTGCATGGATAGTGCTTGGGTGATTGGAGGAGTGCAAGGGTAGTGCCTGGGTGATTGCATGAGTGCAGGGGTAATGTCTGGGTAATTGGAGGAGTGTGTGAGTAATGTCTGGGTGATTGCATGAGTGCAGGAGTAATGTCTGGGTGGTTGCATGAGTGTAGTGGTAGTGCCTTGGTGATTGTAGGAGTGCATAAGTATGCCTGGGTGATTTTATCAGTGCATGGGTACTGGCTTGGTGATTGGAAGAGTGTATGGATAGTGCCTGGGTGATTGGAGCAGTGCAGGAGTAGTGCCTGGGTTATTGTATGAGTGCATAGCTAGTGCCTGGGTGATTGCATGGGTGCAAGGGTAATGCCTGGGCTATTGCATGAGTGCATAGGTAGAGCCTGGGTGATTGCATGAGTGCAGTGGTAGTGCCTGGGTGATTGCATAAGTGCATAGATAGTGCCTGGGTGACTGTATAAGTGCATGGGTACTGGCTGAGTGATTGGAGGAGGGCATAGATACTGCCTGGGTAATTGCATGAGTGTAGGGGTAATGTGTAGCTGATTGCATGAGTGTAGGGGTAGTGCCTGGGTGATTGGAGGAATCCATAGGTAACGCCTGGGTGATTGCATGCATGCAGGGGTAGTGCCTGGGTGATTAGAGGAGTGCATAAGTAGTGCCTGGTTATTTTAAAAGTGCATGTGCACTGCCTGAGTGATTGAATGAGTGCATGGGTAATCTCTGGGTGATTGGAGGAGTGCATGAGTAATGTCTGGGCGATTGCATGAGTGCAGAGGTAATGTCTGGGTGGTTGCATGAGTGTAGTGGTAGTGCCTGGGTGATTAAAGGAGTGCATACGTAGTGCCTGTGTGATTTTATAAGTGCATGGGTACTGGCTGGGTGATTGAAGGAGTGCAGGGGTAGTGCCTGGGTGATTGGAGGAGTGCAAGGGTAGTGCCTGGGTGATTATATAAGTGTATGGGTAGTGGCTGGTTGATTGAAGGAGTGCTTGGGTAATGCCTGGGTGATTGCATGAGTGCAGGGATAATGTGTGGCTGTTTGGAGGAGTGCATGAGTAATGTCTGGGTTACTGCATGAGTGCAGGGGTAATCCCTGGGTGATTGCATGAGTGCAGGGGTAGTGCCTGGGTGATTGCATGAGTACAATGGTAGTGCCTGGGTGATTGGAGGAGTGCAAGGGTAGTACCTGGTTGATTATATAAGTGCATGGGTAGTGGCTGGGTGATTGAAGGAGTGCATGGGTAATGCCTGGGTGATTGCATGAGTGCAGGAATAATGTGTGGGTGATTGGAGGAGCGCATGGGTACTGCCTGAGTGTTTGAAGGAGTGCATGAGTAATGCTTGTTGATTGCATGTGTGCAGGGGTAATGTCTAGGTGATTGGAGGAGTGCATGGATACTGCCTGGGTGATTGGAGGAGTAAAAGGGTAGTGCCTGGGTGATTGGAGGAGTGCATAGCCAAATCATGGGTGATTGCATTAGTGCAGGGGTAATGTGTGGGTGATTGGAGGAGTGCATAGTTAATGCATGAGTGATTGGAGAAGTGCAAGGGTAGTGCCTGGTGTATTGCATGAGTGCATAGGTAGTGCTTGGGTGATTGCATGAGCACAGGAGTACTGCCTGGGTGACTGCATGAGTGCATAGGTAGTGCCTGGGTGATTTTATAAGTGTATGGGTACAGGCTGGGTTATTGGAGGAATGCATAGGTAACACCTGGGTGATTGCATGAGTGCAGGGGTAGTGCCTGGGTAATTAGAGGAGTGCATAGGTAGTGCCTGGCTGATTTTATAAGTGCATGGGTACTGTCTGAGTGATTGAAGGAGTGCATGGGTAATGCCTAGGTGATTGCATGAGTGCAGGGGTAATGTCTGGGTAATTGGAGGAGTGCATGAGTAATGTCTGGGTGATTGCTTGAGTGCAAGAGTTATGTCTGGGTGGTTGCATGAGTGTGGTGGTAGTACCTGGGTGATTGGAGGAGTGCATAAGTAATGCCTGGGTGTTATCATAAGTGCATGGGTGCTGGCTGGGTGATTTGAGGAGTGCATGTATAGTGCCTGGGTGATTGGAGCAGTACAAGTGTAGTGCCTGTGTTATTGTATGAGTGCATAGCTAGTGCCTGGGTGATTGCATGAGTGAAAGGGTAGTGCCTGGGTTATTGCATGATTGCATAGGTAGAGCCTGGGTGATTGCATGAGTGCAGTGGTAGTGCCTGAGTAATTGCATAAGTGCATAGGTAGTGCCTGGGTGATTTTATAAGTGCATGGGTACTGGCTGAGTGATTGGGGGAGTGCATAGATGCTGCCTGGGTGATTAAAGGAGTGCAAGGGTAGTGCCTGGGTGATTGGAGCAGTGCATAGCTAGTGCTTTGTTGATTGCATGAGTGCAGGTGTAATGTCTGGGGGGGAAAAGGAGTGCATAAGTAATGCCTGGGTGATTGCATGAGTGTAGGGGTAATGTCTAGCTGATTGCATGAGTGTAGGGGTAGTGCCTGGGTGATTGGAGGAATCCATAGGTAACGCCTGGGTGATTGCATGCATGCAGGGGTAGTGCCTGGGTGATTAGAGGAGTGCATAAGTAGTGCCTGGTTATTTTAAAAGTGCATGTGCACTGCCTGAGTGATTGAATGAGTGCATGGGTAATGCCTAGGTGATTGCATGAGTGCAGTGATAATCTCTGGGTGATTGGAGGAGTGCATGAGTAATGTCTGGGCGATTGCATGAGTGCAGAGGTAATGTCTCAGTGGTTGCATGAGTGTAGTGGTAGTGCCTGGGTGATTAAATGAGTGCATAAGTAGTGCCTGTGTGATTTTATAAGTGCATGGGTACTGGCTGGGTGATTGGAGGAGTACAGGGGTAGTGCCTGGGTGATTGGAGGAGTGCAAGGGTAGTGCCTAGGTGATTTTATAAGTGCATGGGTACTGGCTTGGTAATTGCAAGACAACAGCGGTAGTGCCTGGGTGATTGGAGGAGTGCAAGGGTAGTGCCTGTGTGATTATATAAGTGTATGGGTAGTGGCTGGGTGATTGAAGGAGTACTTGGGTAATGCCTGGGTGATTGCATGAGTGCAGGTATAATGTGTGAGTGCTTGCAGGACGGCATGAGTAATGCCTGGGTGATTGCATGAGTGCAGGGGAAATGCCTGGGTGATTGCATGAGTACAAGGGTAGTGCCTGGGTGATTGGAGGAGTGCAAGGGTAGTGCCTGGGTTATTGTATGAGTCTACAGCTAGTGCCTGGGTGATTGCATGAGTGCAAGGGTAGTGCCTGGGTTTTTTCCATGAGTGCATAGGTGGAGCCTGGGTGACTGCATGAGTGCAGTGGTAATGCCTGGGTGATTGCATAAGTGCATAGGTAGTGTCTGGGTGATTTTATAAGTGCATGGGTACTGGCTTAGTGATTGGAGGTGTGCATATATACTGCCAGGGTGATTAAAGGAGTGCAAGGGTAGTGCCTGGGTGATTGGAGCAGTGCATAGCTAATGCTTTGTTGATTGCATGAGTGCAGTGATAATGTCTGGGGGATTAGAGGAGTGCATAGATAATGCCTGGGTGATTGCATGAGTGCAGGGGTAATGTCTGGGGGATTAGAGGAGTGCATATATAATGCCTTGGTGACTGCATTAGTGTAGGGGTAATGTCTAGCTGATTGCATGAGTGTAGGGGTAGTGCCTGGGTGTTTGGAGGAATCCATAGTTATCGCCTGGGTGATTGCATGCATGCAGTGGTAGTGCCTGGGTGATTACAGGAGTGCATAGGTAGTGCCTGGGTGATTTTAAAAGTGCATGGGTACTGCCTGAGTGATAGAAGGAGTGCATGGGCAATGCCTGGGTGATTGCATGAGTGCAGGGGTAATGTCTGGGTGATTGGAGGAGTGCATGATTAATGTCTGGGTGATTGCATGAGTGCAGGGGTAATGTCTGGGTGGTTGCTTGAGTGTACTGGAAGTGCCTGGGTGATTGGAGGAGTGCATAAGTAGTGCCTGGGTGATTTTATAAGTGCATGGGTACTGTCTGGGTAATTGCATGAGTACAGCTGTAGTGCCTGGGTGATTGGAGGAGTGCAAGGGTAGTGCCTGGGTGATTATATAAGTGTATGGGTAGTGGCTGGTTGATTGAAGGAGTGCTTGGGTAATGCCTGTGTGATTGCATGAGTGCAGGGATAATGTGTGGCTGTTTGGAGGAGTGCATGGGTAATGTCTGGGTTACTGCATGAGTGCAGGGGTAATCCCTGGGTGATTGCATGAGTGCAGGGGTAGTGCCTGGGTGATTGCATGAGTACAATGGTAGTGCCTGGGTGATTGGAGGAGTGCAAGGGTAGTGCCTGGTTGATTATATAAGTGCATGGGTAGTGGCTGGGTGATTGAAGGAGTGCATGGGTAATGCCTGGGTGATTGCATGAGTGCAGGAATAATGTGTGGGTGATTGGAGGAGCGCATGGGTACTGCCTGAGTGTTTGAAGGAGTGCATGAGTAATGCTTGTTGATTGCATTTGTGCAGGGGTAATGTCTAGGTGATTGGAGTAGTGCATGGATACTGCCTGGTTGATTGGAGGAGTGAAAGGGTAATGCCTGGGTGATTGGAGGAGTGCATAGCTAATGCATGGGTGATTGCATTAGTGCAGGGGTAATGTCTGGGTGATTGGAGGAGTGCATAGCTAATGCATGGGTGATTGGAGGAGTGCAAGGGTAGTGCCTGGTGTATTGCATGAGTGCATAGGTAGTGCTTGGGTGATTGCATGAGCGCAGGAGTACTGCCTGGGTGACTGCATGAGTGCATAAGTAGTGCCTGGGTGATTTTATAAGTGTATGGGTACTGGCTGGGTGATTAGAGGAATGCATAGGTAACACCTGGGTGATTGCATGAGTGCAGGGGTAGTGCCTGGGTAATTAGAGGAGTGCATAGGTAGTGCCTGGCTGATTTTATAAGTGCATGGGTACTGCCTGAGTGATTGAAGGAGTGCATGGGTAATGCCTAGGTGATTGCATGAGTGCAGGGGTAATGTCTGGGTAATTGGAGGAGTGCATGAGTAATGTCTGGGTGATTGCTTGAGTGCAAGAGTTATGTCTGGGTGGTTGCATGAGTGTGGTGGTAGTGCCTGGGTGATTGGAGGAGTGCATAAGTAATGCCTGGGTGTTATTATAAGTGCATGGGTGCTGGCTGGGTGATTGGAGGAGTGCATGGATAGTGCCTGGGTGATTGGAGCAGTACAAGAGTAGTGCCTGTGTTATTGTATGAGTGCATAGCTAGTGCCTGGGTGATTGCATCAGTGAAAGGGTAGTGCCTGGGTTATTTCATGATTGCATAGGTAGAGCATGGGTGATTGCATGAGTGCAGTGGTAGTGCCTGGGTGATTGCATAAGTGCATAGGTAGTGCCTGGGTGCTTTTATAAGTGCATGGGTACTGGCTGAGTGATTGGGGGAGTGCATATATGCTGCCTGGGTGATTAAAGGAGTGCAAGGGTAGTGCCTGGGTGATTGGAGCAGTGAATAGCTAGAGCTTTGTTGATTGCATGAGTGCAGGGGTAATGTCTGGGGGAAAAAGGCGTGCATAAGTAATGCCTGGGTGATTGCATGAGTGTAGGGGTAATGTCTAGCTGATTGCATGAGTGTAGGGGTAGTGCCTGGGTGATTGGAGGAATCCATAGATAACGCCTGGGTGATTGCATGCATGCAGGGGTAGTGCCTGGGTGACTAGAGGAGTGCATAAGTAGTGCCTGGTTATTTTAAAAGTGCATGTGCACTGCCTGAGTGATTGAATGAGTGCATGGGTAATGCCTAGGTGATTGCATGAGTGCAGGGATAATCTCTGGGTGATTGGAGGAGTGCATGAGTAATGTCTGGGTGATTGCATGAGTACAGGGGTAATGTCTGGGTGGTTGCATGAGTGTAGTGGTAGTGCCTGGGTGATTAGAGGAGTGCATAAGTAGTGCCTGGGTGATTTTATAGGTGCATGGGTGCTGGCTGGGTGATTGGAGGAGTGCATGGATAGTGCTTGGGTGATTGGAGGAGTGCAAGGGTAGTGCCTGGGTGATTGCATGAGTGCAGGGGTAATGTCTGGGTAATTGGAGGAGTGTGTGAGTAATGTCTGGGTGATTGCATGAGTGCAGGAGTAATGTCTGGGTGGTTGCATGAGTGTAGTGGTAGTGCCTTGGTGATTGTAGGAGTGCATAAGTATGCCTGGGTGATTTTATCAGTGCATGGGTACTGGCTTGGTGATTGGAAGAGTGTATGGATAGTGCCTGGGTGATTGGAGCCTTGCAGGAGTAGTGCCTGGGTTATTGTATGAGTGCATAGCTAGTGCCTGGGTGATTGCATGGGTGCAAGGGTAATGCCTGGGCTATTGCATGAGTGCATAGGTAGAGCCTGGGTGATTGCATGAGTGCAGTGGTAGTGCCTGGGTGATTGCATAAGTGCATAGATAGTGCCTGGGTGACTGTATAAGTGCATGGGTACTGGCTGAGTGATTGGAGGAGGGCATAGATACTGCCTGGGTAATTGCATGAGTGTAGGGGTAATGTGTAGCTGATTGCATGAGTGTAGGGGTAGTGCCTGGGTGATTGGAGGAATCCATAGGTAACGCCTGGGTGATTGCATGCATGCAGGGGTAGTGCCTGGGTGATTAGAGGAGTGCATAAGTAGTGCCTGGTTATTTTAAAAGTGCATGTGCACTGCCTGAGTGATTGAATGAGTGCATGGGTAATCTCTGGGTGATTGGAGGAGTGCATGAGTAATGTCTGGGCGATTGCATGAGTGCAGAGGTAATGTCTGGGTGGTTGCATGAGTGTAGTGGTAGTGCCTGGGTGATTAAAGGAGTGCATACGTAGTGCCTGTGTGATTTTATAAGTGCATGGGTACTGGCTGGGTGATTGAAGGAGTGCAGGGGTAGTGCCTGGGTGATTGGAGGAGTGCAAGGGTAGTGCCTGGGTGATTATATAAGTGTATGGGTAGTGGCTGGTTGATTGAAGGAGTGCTTGGGTAATGCCTGGGTGATTGCATGAGTGCAGGGATAATGTGTGGCTGTTTGGAGGAGTGCATGAGTAATGTCTGGGTTACTGCATGAGTGCAGGGGTAATCCCTGGGTGATTGCATGAGTGCAGGGGTAGTGCCTGGGTGATTGCATGAGTACAATGGTAGTGCCTGGGTGATTGGAGGAGTGCAAGGGTAGTACCTGGTTGATTATATAAGTGCATGGGTAGTGGCTGGGTGATTGAAGGAGTGCATGGGTAATGCCTGGGTGATTGCATGAGTGCAGGAATAATGTGTGGGTGATTGGAGGAGCGCATGGGTACTGCCTGAGTGTTTGAAGGAGTGCATGAGTAATGCTTGTTGATTGCATGTGTGCAGGGGTAATGTCTAGGTGATTGGAGGAGTGCATGGATACTGCCTGGGTGATTGGAGGAGTAAAGGGTAGTGCCTGGGTGATTGGAGGAGTGCATAGCCAAATCATGGGTGATTGCATTAGTGCAGGGGTAATGTGTGGGTGATTGGAGGAGTGCATAGTTAATGCATGAGTGATTGGAGAAGTGCAAGGGTAGTGCCTGGTGTATTGCATGAGTGCATAGGTAGTGCTTGGGTGATTGCATGAGCACAGGAGTACTGCCTGGGTGACTGCATGAGTGCATAGGTAGTGCCTGGGTGATTTTATAAGTGTATGGGTACAGGCTGGGTTATTGGAGGAATGCATAGGTAACACCTGGGTGATTGCATGAGTGCAGGGGTAGTGCCTGGGTAATTAGAGGAGTGCATAGGTAGTGCCTGGCTGATTTTATAAGTGCATGGGTACTGTCTGAGTGATTGAAGGAGTGCATGGGTAATGCCTAGGTGATTGCATGAGTGCAGGGGTAATGTCTGGGTAATTGGAGGAGTGCATGAGTAATGTCTGGGTGATTGCTTGAGTGCAAGAGTTATGTCTGGGTGGTTGCATGAGTGTGGTGGTAGTACCTGGGTGATTGGAGGAGTGCATAAGTAATGCCTGGGTGTTATCATAAGTGCATGGGTGCTGGCTGGGTGATTTGAGGAGTGCATGTATAGTGCCTGGGTGATTGGAGCAGTACAAGTGTAGTGCCTGTGTTATTGTATGAGTGCATAGCTAGTGCCTGGGTGATTGCATGAGTGAAAGGGTAGTGCCTGGGTTATTGCATGATTGCATAGGTAGAGCCTGGGTGATTGCATGAGTGCAGTGGTAGTGCCTGAGTATTTGCATAAGTGCATAGGTAGTGCCTGGGTGATTTTATAAGTGCATGGGTACTGGCTGAGTGATTGGGGAGTGCATAGATGCTGCCTGGGTGATTAAAGGAGTGCAAGGGTAGTGCCTGGGTGATTGGAGCAGTGCATAGCTAGTGCTTTGTTGATTGCATGAGTGCAGGTGTAATGTCTGGGGGAAAAGGAGTGCATAAGTAATGCCTGGGTGATTGCATGAGTGTAGGGGTAATGTCTAGCTGATTGCATGAGTGTAGGGGTAGTGCCTGGGTGATTGGAGGAATCCATAGGTAACGCCTGGGTGATTGCATGCATGCAGGGGTAGTGCCTGGGTGATTAGAGGAGTGCATAAGTAGTGCCTGGTTATTTTAAAAGTGCATGTGCACTGCCTGAGTGATTGAATGAGTGCATGGGTAATGCCTAGGTGATTGCATGAGTGCAGTGATAATCTCTGGGTGATTGGAGGAGTGCATGAGTAATGTCTGGGCGATTGCATGAGTGCAGAGGTAATGTCTCAGTGGTTGCATGAGTGTAGTGGTAGTGCCTGGGTGATTAAATGAGTGCATAAGTAGTGCCTGTGTGATTTTATAAGTGCATGGGTACTGGCTGGGTGATTGGAGGAGTACAGGGGTAGTGCCTGGGTGATTGGAGGAGTGCAAGGGTAGTGCCTAGGTGATTTTATAAGTGCATGGGTACTGGCTTGGTAATTGCAAGACAACAGCGGTAGTGCCTGGGTGATTGGAGGAGTGCAAGGGTAGTGCCTGTGTGATTATATAAGTGTATGGGTAGTGGCTGGGTGATTGAAGGAGTACTTGGGTAATGCCTGGGTGATTGCATGAGTGCAGGTATAATGTGTGAGTGCTTGCAGGACGGCATGAGTAATGCCTGGGTGATTGCATGAGTGCAGGGGAAATGCCTGGGTGATTGCATGAGTACAAGGGTAGTGCCTGGGTGATTGGAGGAGTGCAAGGGTAGTGCCTGGGTTATTGTATGAGTCTACAGCTAGTGCCTGGGTGATTGCATGAGTGCAAGGGTAGTGCCTGGGTTTTTTCCATGAGTGCATAGGTGGAGCCTGGGTGACTGCATGAGTGCAGTGGTAATGCCTGGGTGATTGCATAAGTGCATAGGTAGTGTCTGGGTGATTTTATAAGTGCATGGGTACTGGCTTAGTGATTGGAGGTGTGCATATATACTGCCAGGGTGATTAAAGGAGTGCAAGGGTAGTGCCTGGGTGATTGGAGCAGTGCATAGCTAATGCTTTGTTGATTGCATGAGTGCAGTGATAATGTCTGGGGGATTAGAGGAGTGCATAGATAATGCCTGGGTGATTGCATGAGTGCAGGGGTAATGTCTGGGGATTAGAGGAGTGCATATATAATGCCTTGGTGACTGCATTAGTGTAGGGGTAATGTCTAGCTGATTGCATGAGTGTAGGGGTAGTGCCTGGGTGTTTGGAGGAATCCATAGTTATCGCCTGGGTGATTGCATGCATGCAGTGGTAGTGCCTGGGTGATTACAGGAGTGCATAGGTAGTGCCTGGGTGATTTTAAAAGTGCATGGGTACTGCCTGAGTGATAGAAGGAGTGCATGGGCAATGCCTGGGTGATTGCATGAGTGCAGGGGTAATGTCTGGGTGATTGGAGGAGTGCATGATTAATGTCTGGGTGATTGCATGAGTGCAGGGGTAATGTCTGGGTGGTTGCTTGAGTGTACTGGAAGTGCCTGGGTGATTGGAGGAGTGCATAAGTAGTGCCTGGGTGATTTTATAAGTGCATGGGTACTGTCTGGGTAATTGCATGAGTACAGCTGTAGTGCCTGGGTGATTGGAGGAGTGCAAGGGTAGTGCCTGGGTGATTATATAAGTGTATGGGTAGTGGCTGGTTGATTGAAGGAGTGCTTGGGTAATGCCTGTGTGATTGCATGAGTGCAGGGATAATGTGTGGCTGTTTGGAGGAGTGCATGGGTAATGTCTGGGTTACTGCATGAGTGCAGGGGTAATCCCTGGGTGATTGCATGAGTGCAGGGGTAGTGCCTGGGTGATTGCATGAGTACAATGGTAGTGCCTGGGTGATTGGAGGAGTGCAAGGGTAGTGCCTGGTTGATTATATAAGTGCATGGGTAGTGGCTGGGTGATTGAAGGAGTGCATGGGTAATGCCTGGGTGATTGCATGAGTGCAGGAATAATGTGTGGGTGATTGGAGGAGCGCATGGGTACTGCCTGAGTGTTTGAAGGAGTGCATGAGTAATGCTTGTTGATTGCATTTGTGCAGGGGTAATGTCTAGGTGATTGGAGTAGTGCATGGATACTGCCTGGTTGATTGGAGGAGTGAAAGGGTAATGCCTGGGTGATTGGAGGAGTGCATAGCTAATGCATGGGTGATTGCATTAGTGCAGGGGTAATGTCTGGGTGATTGGAGGAGTGCATAGCTAATGCATGGGTGATTGGAGGAGTGCAAGGGTAGTGCCTGGTGTATTGCATGAGTGCATAGGTAGTGCTTGGGTGATTGCATGAGCGCAGGAGTACTGCCTGGGTGACTGCATGAGTGCATAAGTAGTGCCTGGGTGATTTTATAAGTGTATGGGTACTGGCTGGGTGATTAGAGGAATGCATAGGTAACACCTGGGTGATTGCATGAGTGCAGGGGTAGTGCCTGGGTAATTAGAGGAGTGCATAGGTAGTGCCTGGCTGATTTTATAAGTGCATGGGTACTGCCTGAGTGATTGAAGGAGTGCATGGGTAATGCCTAAGTGATTGCATGAGTGCAGGGGTAATGTCTGGGTAATTGGAGGAGTGCATGAGTAATGTCTGGGTGATTGCTTGAGTGCAAGAGTTATGTCTGGGTGGTTGCATGAGTGTGGTGGTAGTGCCTGGGTGATTGGAGGAGTGCATAAGTAATGCCTGGGTGTTATTATAAGTGCATGGGTGCTGGCTGGGTGATTGGAGGAGTGCATGGATAGTGCCTGGGTGATTGGAGCAGTACAAGAGTAGTGCCTGTGTTATTGTATGAGTGCATAGCTAGTGCCTGGGTGATTGCATCAGTGAAAGGGTAGTGCCTGGGTTATTTCATGATTGCATAGGTAGAGCATGGGTGATTGCATGAGTGCAGTGGTAGTGCCTGGGTGATTGCATACGTGCATAGGTAGTGCCTGGGTGCTTTTATAAGTGCATGGGTACTGGCTGAGTGATTGGGGGGAGTGCATATATGCTGCCTGGGTGATTAAAGGAGTGCAAGGGTAGTGCCTGGGTGATTGGAGCAGTGAATAGCTAGAGCTTTGTTGATTGCATGAGTGCATGGGTAATGTCTGGGGAAAAAAGGCGTGCATAAGTAATGCCTGGGTGATTGCATGAGTGTAGGGGTAATGTCTAGCTGATTGCATGAGTGTAGGGGTAGTGCCTGGGTGATTGGAGGAATCCATAGATAACGCCTGGGTGATTGCATGCATGCAGGGGTAGTGCCTGGGTGACTAGAGGAGTGCATAAGTAGTGCCTGGTTATTTTAAAAGTGCATGTGCACTGCCTGAGTGATTGAATGAGTGCATGGGTAATGCCTAGGTGATTGCATGAGTGCAGGGATAATCTCTGGGTGATTGGAGGAGTGCATGAGTAATGTCTGGGTGATTGCATGAGTACAGGGGTAATGTCTGGGTGGTTGCATGAGTGTAGTGGTAGTGCCTGGGTGATTAGAGGAGTGCATAAGTAGTGCCTGGGTGATTTTATAGGTGCATGGGTACTGGCTGGGTGATTGGAGGAGTACAGGGGTAGTGCCTGGGTGATTGGAGGAGTGCAAGGGTAGTGCCTAGGTGATTTTATAAGTGCATGGGTATTGGCTGGGTAATTGCATGAGTACAGCGGTAGTGCCTCAGTGATTGGAGGAGTGCAAGGGTAGTGCCTGGGTGATTATATATGTGTATGGGTAGTGGCTGGGTGATTGAAGGAGTGCTTGGGTAATGCCTGGGTGATTGCATGAGTGCAGGGATAATGTGTGGGTGTTTGGAGGAGTGCATGAGTAATGTCTGTGTGATTGCATGAGTGCAGGGGTAATGTTTGGATGATTGCATGAGTACAATGGTAGTGCCTGGGTGATTGTAGGAGTGCAAGGGTAGTGCCTGGTTGATAATATAAGTGCATGAGTAGTGGCTGTGTGATTGAAGGAGTGCATGGGTAATGCCTGGGTGATTGCATGAGTGCAGGGATAATGTGTGGGTGATTGGAGGAGTGCATGTGTACTGCCTGAGTGTTTGAAGGAGTGCATGAGTAATGCTTGTTGATTGCATGTGTGCAGGGGTAATGTCTAGGTGATTGGAGGAGTGCATGGTTACTGCCTGGGTGATTGGAGGAGTTCAAGGGTAGTGCCTGGGTGATTGTAGGAGTGCATAGCTAATGCATGGGTGATTGCATTAGTGCAGGGGTAATGTCTGGGTGATTGAAAGAGTGCATAGCTAATGCATGGGTGATTGGAGGAGTGCAAGGGTAGTGCCTGGGTGATTGCATTGTTATGTTTCATATAGGTACCCTAATATAGGCCCGGGTAATATCACACACCTTCACCTACATTATCTCCCTTACATTACACAGTAACGAGCCTTTAGGAGTGAACCTTTACCTAGTTCTAGTCCTGGGTGCAGAAGGAGGGTTTTCACTGAACAATAGCGTCCTATAACTCCATCAATAGACTCGTATAGTATGAATGAATATTCATGAGGGTTCTTGGAAACCAGGCAGGGGCTACACCACCTGAATAATATCTACGTACACAGTTCATCCCATACGTTATCCTCAAATCCAACAATGGCTAATACAAGAAACAAGGGAAAAATAAGCCCTAGACAGTTTTTGTATAAATACAGCACATCTTGCTAGGGCTGGTAGAGGGAACCGAGATTTCCAGGCCGACACACTGACCAGAGACGTTGAGGCTCCTGCATGCAGACGCTCCAGCTGACAGTGGTCTAACACATCCCTTGCGGGGTGTCCAACTCAAGACAAGGATGGGGTTCCACACACTCTCTCTCCAGGTAATGGGGTACAACCAAATCGTAGAGGGATTCTTGGCTTCACACCTACTCACATGCTAGGTACACTTAGGTACATCTAGATAGGCATCGTAGGAGTACGCGCATTTTATCAAGCATTTTATATTCATGTATGTATTCATGATTATTGCAAGATGGTAGAACTGTACTATCCTTTTATTTTCACTGTACTGCTAATCATATATATCTGCTACTGTCTAACGGTTGTTGCAGCACATATATTTTACACTAGAACAACTGTGCAATAAATTCTTATTGTAACACACCCGACTGTTTCTTCTGTGTAAACTCTCTGAGATCGGATAAGTGAGCACGAGTGACTGAGCGAAAAGTAGTATATTGTTTCCACGATCCTGAGGGATCAGCGTTGTCATGTTCTGAGGTTGCCAGAAACGATTCTCTCCCCGATAAGAGGAGACACTAGTGGCACTGTGAGCTAGCTAATGCAAAAAGGCTAACATTTTCGGTCGGGGTGCTCAGAGTCAGTCTGCCACCAAGCCCACAGTTCATGTTATCCGAACGTGCAGATTCTGTATAGGTTATATACAGGAACTACACGACATGGTGCCGCCAACGTTGATTGGGTACTTATTTACCAGTAGAATCTGAGTAGTTCAGTCATGCTAATTCTCAGAGACCCCTACTCACAAAACGCCAGAGACGTCTGGAGTTGGAGGGCACAAACTCCGCCACAGCTGAGTAGGCGAAAACATCCTATTTATTAGCTGTTGGTTAATCAAGCTTGAAGGACACAGTGTTCCTAAAATTGTGCATAACACCTTATCTTAGTTCCCTTGAACAAACTTCTTCTTTACAAAAATGACTGAGACAGGAGATAACCTAGTAGTAAATCTACACACCTCAGAAGGAGAAGAAGATTTAAATGCAATACAAATTGCACCAAAATTCAGACGTACAATCACCCTGAAACTGTTAGAAAATGGTTTATCAGCTAGGGGTGGCATAGTAGCTTTCTTGATTGAGGCACACGAATCAAACAAAACAGAGGCATTTTATACGTGGGTTACATTCCCAGTAGCAGATGCGAGAACACAGACATTTCACTACTATACAGAAGGAGATGCACCAGTGGAATATGGTCCATTAGAGGACATAGAGGTTCCACTCACGTACCAGGAACACTTATACTAGTTTAAAGGCGCCCTACCCCACGTAAGAAATAGAGTAAGACTAGGCCCGCTCAGAGGAGAGGGGGCGACATGGCCGATATTAGCGGCCTACACACCACATCCTGACATTGACACGATGCCACAGGCAAACTTACTCATACAACACAAAGGTTTAATTAAAATCTACAGAAACTTGACACAATTCGTCATGAGGACTTTCACAGTCCAACCAGCAACAGTTGCAACAAATGGTACTCAATCCCAGGGTACAGCAACTAAAATCACACCCCAAACATTACATCCGGTAATGGGCAAAATGCCCATGAAACGTGAACAAATACCATTCTGGGTAGCTCAGAAAATAATGCAGCTAAAGGCAGTATTCCCGAATACTACCCCGTATGAAAAACACAGAATGCTAACAATCTGCTTGCCCATGGGGGTAACACCACAATTCGAGGATTGTACCACTTGGGGTACAGTCTTTCTGCCATTTATACCAGAACTCATGGTATCCAGTCATTAGCAGTAGTACCTGATGTATTGAGACAAATACAAAACGAGTACAGAGCAGAGCCTGCCCTAAACTTAGGGTTGAAGTTACTACGTAACTATGACCAGGTATCAGCCATAATACTAGCTAATATTAAAGGGCAAGCAGCTCCAGTGGCTATCCGCCAACGCCTAAGGTAGTTCAGTCAGTTAGATCAACAACACGAACTACCCAAAATAATTGAAACTGCATATGCAGAATTAGGCAAAGACAGTTTAGATGGAAAAGCTTTAAAACCATAACTAATGGGCAGTTTTGAAAAGGACCCTACCAAGCAGACACCTGCTTCTTCTAAAAAGAAGTGGGATAATAAAAAAGAACAAAAATTTAAAGGAAACAGATCTCAATCCCGAGGCAGATCTCCCCCACAGGAGCCCTCTGAAAAGAGGTACAACCTCAGGAATAGGGATAATATTAGGAAACCTGACAGGTATCAGGATACTGAATCTGATACACGTTCCTCTCGTTCCTTTCAGGGCTCGACAAAAAACCCCTAGAGAGAAGGACGGTCAGAACACAAAGAAGAGAGTACAAAGTCCAGAGACAAGCAGCACGCTCAAGACTATACTTCCAAAAAATAAGAAAAGCCAAAATCAAAACCTCAGTTTAAGAAGAAGAAAGTTGCAGGTCTAAAGATCAGACATGCCCAGAATTCTGAGGACGCAACTTCTGAACGGGGAATGGGCTCAGACAATGCTAGACAGAGCAGCAGAAGTAACAATAGCTCACCAGAACCTGATGGAATTTCTGGTGACAGCGGACTTGAATGATTATATCACGGTGGAAACACCCGATACTAGGGTAAGCGTCCCACATAAGTTACACGAAATAACACTCCAAGTGGAGGGGGACAAGCCCAGGAAAGTTAAAGGTCTCTTTTGGAAAAAGCTATCATCTGGTTATGACATCCTATTAGCTGAACAAGATTAGCCAGCAGCATTCATTAAGGAGTGCCCTAGGGGAGAAACTGTAATTTTTCCAGCATTTTCCAACCCCGTTCCCATTCATCTTAAACATGCATATGCACGGGAGTGGGCAGTTACCCTAGCTCCAGCATTGTACAAGAATCATGCCGGATGGGATGAAGATTCAACCCACCACGTGATCCCGTTAAAAGTTTCACCAAATGCACAGAGACAATATCCAATAAAGCAAGAAGCTAAAAAACAGGTCAGGGAGATCTTAGATCAACTTGAATACAAAGGGGTGACTGAAACATGCACCTCACCAATGAACAATCCTGTGTTTCCCGTATCAAAACCGGACAACTCATATCGTCTAGTTTTAGATTACAGACATTTAAACACTTGCACTAAGACGTTCGCTGTCCAAAATGCACACAGTGCCGCATTAATGAATAACATTGTGCGGAAGAAATACAAAACTACACTTGATATCTCAAATGGATTTTTCTGCCAAAATATGGTGCCTGAAAGCAGGTATTTGACCGCATTCTCAGCGTTGGGGTCCCAGCGACAATTTTGTCGTCTCCCTCAAGGGTATAAGAATAGCCCGAGGGTATTTTCAGCAAGAGTAACTGAGTTACTCCAAAATTTTGATGAGGAAGCATTGTCCTATGTAGATGATATTTATCTGATGGACGATGACTTAAAAAGGCACTTGACCAGGGTGAGCACCATAATTATGGGATTCGCCTCTGAGGGCTGCAAATTTAATTTTAAAAAATCAAAAATCGCCCACCTCAATGTCCTGTTTTTAGGATATGAGCTTTCAAGTGAAGGGAAATGTCTGGCAGCTAACTTTTAGAAAAGTGTGTGCTGCTCCAACCTCCAAAATCATAAATTTTTTTACAAACAATACTGGGATTCATAAATTTCGCAGAACATACATTTTGGATTACGCGGAAAGAGTAAAACCTTTCTACGACTTAATAAAATCTGACTTTTCAGTTAGACAATGGACACAGGAACACACAAACATCCTACGTTCACTACAAGATGACATGATAGCTTCAAAACACTTACAGACGCGAGTAAACGTACGCAATTTAGTGATCCGTGTAATAGCGGGTCAATGCGGGTACACCTACTTAACCTTCAATGAAGGCGAAACAGTACCAATCGCTTACAAATCGCACCTGTACACAAATGCAGAGATGCGTTTCACTTGAACAGAAAAAATCCTGACAGCAGTTCAGACCGCTGTAGCAAGAGAAAGAGCACTGGCTCAGGGAAATCGCATAATTGTCGTAACACCAGTACCAGCTTTAGAAGCTGTTACAAAGGCCAGCATTCCAAATGCAAAAGCCTTACATCCGAGATGGATACAATGGGCTAATTCTCTTACTGCAACGGATGTTGAATACAGATTTGATCCAAGTCTAAAAACACAAGCATTTCTGAAATACGAACAAGAATATCCTCTGCCAAATGAAATCTTTCCTCTAGATCAGTATGAATATATTAATTACACTGACGGATCTGCTCAACCAGCCATAGGGAGTAAGCAACAATACAGCACAGCATGTGCTATCGTTAAAGGTCGAATGCGGGATGGAAAATTCCATCCAAGTTGTACCAAAACGCAATCTCTAGGAGACTGCACGGCTCAGTTGGCAGAGTTAAAAGTACTGATACTGGCACTGGTGAATACAGATCACGAATTCCCCACACTAATAGTGTGTGATTCCTTTTACTGTGTACAATCATACAATGAATATTTACATCATTGGGAACTAAACGGGTTCAAGGACGCAAAAGGTGGCACAATTAAGCATAAAATGCTATGGGAACAGGTAGTTGAGTTGAAGAACGAACTACCGATGGCTCACGTGATTCATACACTGAGTCATCAACCTGATGGCGTTCACATTGAAGGGAATTTATTGGCTGATGAAGCCGCAAAGGGGGCTGTACGAACGGCTTCCGTAGCTGCAATCACTCGTTCAAAAATGAGGATAGACGTTGAGATTATGGCGGCTGTTATTGCTTCAAGCAAAAACAGCGGAGCAGTACCAAAGAAATTTCCACTCAAGTACTCCTACAAGTTAGATGCAAACAACATTCCATATGCTCAGATTCCTGGAGTGGGGGACAGAGTAATACCAAATATGGATCGTAGACATGGGTTGATTACTGCAGCACACATGGGTTTGGGCTCTGCGCATACAGGCGTTACAGCGACTATTTCATTGTTGAAACAGCGCTACTGGTGGCCAGGTCTAACAAAACAAACTAAAGATTACGTCTCAAAATGTGACATCTGCCAGCAGATGAAAGGCTCCACCATAGCACGCCCGACACAGACACCGTTATTAAAATCAGACAGACTTCTCGCTTGTGTATATCTGGACCACTGCGGCCCCTTACAATCAGATGGGGCCTACAAGTATATCATGGTTGCAGTGGATTCATGCTCAAGATTCCTATGGGTTTGGCCTCAGCGCTCAGCTGACGCTCAAACTGTTATAAAAGATTTGCGAGTCTTTATCGGGACATACGCAGTTGGCACGTTACATTCTGACCGTGGCCCGGCGTTTAGCTCTCGGGCTTACAAAGAGGCCATGGAAAGTATGGGTGTAGCATTGCGGTACTCCTCTCTGTACCATCCTGAGGGAAATTTGGTTGTGGAGAGGAAGAACCGGGACTTAAAGCAATCTTTAACAGCTAGGGTATTAGGCGAGGGCGGTAGTTGGGTCAATCACATATATGGGGTACAGCGAGCTCTCAATAACCAGCCAAGAAATTCTCTAGGGGATGTCACTCCTTACGAGGTCCTATTTGGGACAAGAATGTAGGTACCTGATCTTGATAGAGAAGGCACAGTGGTGGATGAGAAACCATTTGATATCCATGATCGTTTGGCTGTTTTACAGGATCTAAATGAATCCAGGACACAACAAAGTAACGTCCTCCAGAAACAGACCGCCACTGGGGAAGTCAAGGCAAACACGGCAAGACCTGTCCGGATCCCAAAGGTCAGGGATCTAGTCAGAAAGAAAATAGTGGACAAAAAAGAATTTGGACCATCATACAGAAAGCCTGTACCTGTCCTAGCAGTTCAAGGAAGAAGAATTGCACTTTTGCCACCTCTTGCCGGGAAAAAGGAGAAAAGATTTGTCTCAATCAACTTAACCAAACCGCACTATGTGGCCGATACTGAATCGTAGGCCTCGTGGACTCTACAGTAGCAGACGCCCTCCTCTAGCTACCATCCAAGAACTTCAAACAGAAAGACTCATCATGTTCAAAGAGCCTCCTGTACCGAATGAAGGACTATGCAACAATGCTATTGAACTCGTTCCCCTTGAACCAGAAGTTCATCTTCAAAATTCAATTCAAAATAACACACAAGTTGCAATTAGACCAAATACAGACGTCTTCATCAACATCCCTCGACAAGAGCAAAATGCGATTTCAACAAATCCCGATACAATTCCTACAATTGATCGAACTGCTTCTGGCTACTTCATGAACTTTGATACGTTTTCTTTGGATCCACGTGAACCTGAAACGACGCCAGCCCAAAAATCACGCAAAAAACAAACTAAAGACTTTCTGAACTTTCTCAAAAAGACTTACCTGGTATCGCCTTGGGTAGAACTCTGGGTAATTACTGGGATACTCTTTTTTCTTTTCTGGCTAGGCTTAGTTATAACTTTTAGCATGCTTATTAATGGACAATACCTTCAACAAAGACCTGAAGCCGAGAAAGTGAATTTGATTCTGAAACCACATCAATCTTTTCATCGTGAACAAAGAGACTTGTCATCAGTGAACATTACAGCAGCTCCTATACCGGACAGTATAGTTTGGGACAAGGTTGATTTTGATATATTCGGATCTACTGAACTTTTAAAAATTTCTCATATATTTAAAATTTCATTGAATGATATCATTACCTCGAGTACATTTTCTGATGATTGGGACTCTGAAACTGTTAATGATATGTTGTCTGATTTAGAAAAAACTGCAGCATTTCCGAACACTGAAATGTTAGAAGGTACCTCAGCCTATGACACTTTGTACTGTTACCAACATTAGGGTCATCATTTCTTGCACAAATCTATATCACCTAGAAATGTTTTTGAGTACCACCAGTGGGAACATTGCCCGACACCACCAAAAGGTAGTTTGCATACATTTGCACAGAAGTTTTCATATTTTTCAGGGTTTAACACCACTGACCTGACCTCGTATTATTACAAGGTTGCACCGACATCAGCACTGAAAATTATGTTGACAAACACCAAACAAATATACTCTGCTTCCTTTATCACCCAATTGTCTGAACAGGACTTTGACCTATGGAAGGACACAATAGACTTAAAATCAGTCTGGGGTTCTAGAGACTGGCAAGTCCAGGGGACAAAAGCGCTATTTAGAGCATGCCTCATTCCACAGCAGATGATATTCCTAAATGACACTGTGCAACATACGTCCTGTCTTGGACTAGCCAAAAACAAGGACCTGAACACACCTCGGTTTCCAACACCATCACCATTGGAGGGGTGGCAAAATTAAACTTCACAAGAAGGGGCAACAGTAGATGACATTTTACAGTACAATAGATCAGACCCTAATTGGAAGAAATGGGTGGTTTGGCCTTTAGACACGATCACATGTCAGAAAAGATTCGGGGGTATAACCGAAGTGTTCAATATCCACAGGCCAGACCCACGCTATGTACAAAGAGAACATCCAGGGGTAGTGACGTCCTACAGTGTTGGGAAGTTGTGCTTTGATTGGCTAGAGACCTCAACACTCACAGAAGTGAAACAACACTGACCTTACTCACACAAGACATGGATCTTAGGGATTTTTTTCTAGGTCCCAGGAAACCCCGTCAGAAATGTTTCATATATGCTGGTATTTATGCTGCCTACAATAAAAACTGGAAAATATCCCAACAAGAGGCCGCAGAGAGAATACGGGAAATAGACCGTATTAACTTAGAGAAGGCATTAGCAGTAGTGGATAATGGGTTAACAACTTTGACCTCCAGGATCTATTCCTTAGGCAACATTGTATCTTCTGCGATAGACATACTGGAACAGGATTTAGCCATATTACAACACAGGCAATCTCAGTTACGTTCTATTATGCTGTTAAGCTGGACACTGCAATCTTTGCGTGAAGGCTATGTGCCTTGGCATTTTATCAACAGTACGTCTCTGTTTTCTGAATACAGTCTAAAAGATAAACATGTAGAAATGGCACAAAGGGGAGCAAAATATACAATGTTGCACGTTGAAAAGCTGGACAGATTACCATTTACGGTAGCGGAATCACCATCAACTGAATGGCTAATCCATGGCCACATAACTCTACCGGTCACTACTTTTTAGTTTCAATATTGCCTAGAGCAAAGGCAGGCAGGCAAATATGAAAAATTGGGTAAGGAATACATTAAGGAATCAGAGGATTTAGCGTACAGATTTTGATGCCGGAGTGGGGATCGAGAAGTGTTTCTAAGCGGTACAAACTCCAAGAACGCTTTAAGCGGTTCTCTCATGTGCCAGGATATTTCCCTACACGGAGCTTGTAATGGTTTAGTAGCGAACTTGTCCTGCCACATGAAAGGGACTCCAGAGGCCGTGATTACTCCGGTATTCAGGCTGCTCTCAAATGAGAGTTACTTGATGCTGAACGATCAAGGTTGCTGTGGGATGCTTCCGGGCATTGCCTATCTGGTCACTGTGAACTCCAGGGTTACTTGCTGTATGCAAGTATTGTTTCCCCCAGTGAATACAGTCAGGGAGGCGCCGTTATGGCCTTTGTTGAATGTTTCCTTTATACAATTTGATACTTTGAGCAGAATGAAAGCCATGCTTTTACAGCAAACCGTACCCTTAACCTCAGCTCGAGAGACCTTCAATCTTCAAATCGCAAGGACCTCGACTGAGATACGGGCACTTATACGAACAAACTGCCCCTTTCATTTCACAGAAATGGTGGGTCATATCTTTATTATGTCTGATACGAGTGGTATTGTACACCTATTTAAGACCATAGGGTCTGGATTTCTAAGCACCCTTCAGACAATCCTCAGAGTTATTCCAAATTTTATACACTCCGTATTGGGAGGCGTTTTTGGAGGTCTTCCGCTGATCCTGCTTTCTGTCGCAGGAATCCTGATTGTCATTTGTCTGCCCCGCAATGGACGGCCCAATAACCAACGAGATGGCAAAAGCGCTCCTGGAGCGTAAGTACCGTGAGCGCATGGTACAACATCTGGGCACACCTCGCCTACGGGAACTGAGTGCCTCTTGGTTCCTATCGTTTAGACCAGTCTGGATGGTCAGCATCTTACCTGTTCTTCGATGCCTGTTTTGCGGTGAAGAATGCGTGTTGGATCTCTGTCTGACACTTGCATCTGGCACGCCTGCGGAGTTGAATACCAGGCTGGTACCCCTGAGGGCCCATGCTCGGCAATGTCCCCAGCGTATTCCCATCTTGATGGTTGCATTCCTCGAGAATCCGCAGGTGCCTCTTACAACTGGGTTCTCAGCGCTGGGAAGCCCTCGGGCAGCTATGCGCTTTACAAATCCATAAAGATCAGCTCTTCCACTAGCAATCAGGTTTCGACAACAGCACCAGCTGCCCCTACACCAGTTATTGGCAGCTCTGAATATCATTTGTGCTCCATTGACGTACTCTGCGAGGTGTTACAAGGACCATCCTCTGCAGCAGCAAGCAACAATGACGTTGCTTCTCCCAGCCAGGACATTTAATCTATAATTGGCTCATCGTGTGCTGGGAAAAGTATTCTGAATTTTCTTTTTCTAATTTTAAGCCTCAGCTAGATTTGGAACACTTCCTCAAATTGACACTTTTACTGGAAAAGCATGGCCTTATGAAGCTTGTAGTGGTTCGACTTGTATAAACAAACTCAATTGGGACTTTGGCTTAAAGTGACATTTCCAATATTAGCTTTTGAAAATAATTTTTCATCCCCCCGATTAGACTGTTTTTAAATGGTTTTTAATGACAACATTTTATGAAGCTCACTGATAGTTTTATGCGCTGCTACCTAGTAAAATCAGTAGTTCGCTAGCATTTTTATCATTGTTGATTGTTCGGAAGAGGAGTGGGTGTTATGTTTCATATAGGTACCCTAATATAGGCCTGGGTAATATCATACACCTTCACCTACATTATCTCCCTTACATTACAAAGTAATGAGCCTTTAGGAGTGAACCTTTACCTAGTTCTAGTCCTGGGTGCAGAAGGAGGGTTTTCACTGAACAATAGCGTCCTATAACTCCATCAATAGACTTGTATAGTATGAATGAATATTCATGAGGGTTCTTGGAAACCAGGCAGGGGCTACACCACCTGCATAATATCTAGGTACACGGTTCATCCCATACGTCATCCTCAAATCCAACAATGGCTAATACAAGAAACAAGGGACAAAGAAACCCTAGATACTTTTTGTATAAATACAGCAAATCTTGCTAGGGCTGGTAGAGGGAACCGAGACTTCCAGGCCGACACATTGACCAGAGACGCTGAGGCTCCTGCATGCAGACGCTCCAGCTGACAGTGGTCTAACACATCTTGCGGGGTGTCCAACTCAAGACCAGGATGGGGTCCCACACACTCTCTCTCCAGGTAATGGGGTTCGACCAAATCCTAGAGGGATTCTTGGCTTCACACCTATTCACATGCTAGGTACACTTAGGTACATCTATATAGGCATCGTAGGAGTACGCGCATTTTATCAAGCATTTTATATTCATGTATGTATTCATGATTATTGCAAGATGGTAGAACTGTACTATCCTTTTATTTTCACTGTACTGCTAATCATATATATCTGCTACTGTCTAACGGTTGTTGCAGCTCATATATTTTAGACTAGAAGAACAACTGTGCAATAAATTCTTATTGTAACCCGGCCGACTGTTTCTTCTGTGTAAACCCTCTGAGATCGGATCAGTGAGCACGAGTGACTGAGCGAAAAGTAGTATATTGTTTCCACGATCCTGAGGGATCAGGGTTGTCATGTTCCGAGGTTGCCAGAAACTATTCTCTCCCCGATAAGGGGAGACACTAGTGGCACTGTGAGCTAGCTAATGCAAAAAGGCTAATGTTTTCGGTGGGGGTGCTCAGAGTCAGTCCACCACCAAGCCCACAGTTCATGTTCTCCGAACGCGCATATTCTGTATAGGTTATATATAGGAACTACACGACAGCATGAGTGCAGGGGTAATGTCTGGGTAATTAGAGGAGTGCATGAGTAATGTCTGGGTGATTGCATAAGTGCAGGAGTAATGTCTGGGTGGTTGCATGAGTGTAGTGGTAGTGCCTGGGTGATTGTAGGAGTGCATGGATAGTGCTTGGGTGATTGGAGGAGTGCAAGGGTAGTGCCTGGGTGATTGCATGAGTGCAGGGGTAATTGGAGGAGTGCATGAGTAATGTCTGGGTGACTGCACGAGTGCAGGAGTAATGTCTGGGTGGTTGCATGAGTGTAGTGGTAGTGCCTGGGTGATTGGAGGATTGCATAAGTAGTGCCTGGGTGATTTTATAAGAGCATGGGCACTGGCTGGGTGATTGGAGCAGTGCAAGAGTAGTGCATGTGTTATTGTACGAGTGCATAGCTAGTGCCTGGGTGATTGCATGAGTGCAAGGGTAGTGCCTGGGTTATTGCATGAGTGCATAGGTAGAGCCTGGGTGATTGCATGAGTGCAGTGGTAGTGCCTGGGTAATTGCATAAGTGCATAGGTAGTGCCTGGTTGATTGTATACGTGCATGGGTACTGGCTAAGTGATTGGGTGATTGAAGGAGTGCAAGGATAGTGACTGGGTGATTGGTGCAGTGCATAGCTAATGCTTTGCTGATTGCATGAGTGCAGAGGTAATGTCTGGGGGATTAGAGGAGTGCATAGGTAATGCCTGGGTGATTGCATGAGTTTAGGGGAAATGTCTAGCTGATTGCATGAGTGTAAGGGTACTGCCTGGGTGATTGGAGGTATCCATAGGTAACGCAGGGGTAGTGCTTAGGTAATGACTGGGTGATTTTATAAGTGCATGGGTACTGCCTGAGTGATTGAAGGAGTGCATGGGTACTGGCTGGATGATTGCATGAGCACAGGGGTAGTGCTTGGGTGATTGGAGGAGTGCAAGGGTAGTGCATGGGTGATTGCATGAGTGCAGGGGTAATGTCTGTGTAATTGGAGGAGTGCATGAGTAATGTCTGGGTGATTGCATGAGTGCAGGAGTAATTCTGGGTAGTTGCATGAGTGTGGTGGTAGTGCCTGGGTGATTGGATGAGTGCATAGTAGTGCCTGGGTGATTTTATAAGTGCATGGGTACTAGCTGGGTGATTGGAGGAGTGCATGGATAGTGCCTGGGTGATTGGAGCAGTGCAAGAGTAGTGCCTGGGTTATTGTACGAGTGCATAGCTAGTGCCTGGGTGATTGCGGGGTGCAAGGGTAGTGCCTGGGTGATTGCATGAGTTCAGGGGTAATGTCTGGGTAATTGGAGGAGTGCATGAGTAATGTCTGGGTGACTGCACGAGTGCAGGAGTAATGTCTGGGTGGTTGCATGAGTGTAGTGGTAGTGCCTGGGTGATTGGAGGATTGCATAAGTAGTGCCTGGGTGATTTTATAAGAGCATGGGTACTGGCTGGGTGATTAAAGGAGTGCATGGATAGTGCCTGGGTGATTGGAGCAGTGCAAGAGTAGTGCCTGGGTTATTTTACGAGTGCATAGCTAGTGCCTGGGTGATTGCATGAGTGCAAGGGTAGTGCCTGGGTTATTGCATGTGCGCATAGGTAGAGCCTGGGTGATTGCATCAGTGCAGTGGTAGTGCCTGGGTGATTGCATAAGTGCATAGGTAGTGCCTGGTTGATTGTATACGTGCATGGGTACTGGCTGAGTGATTGGAGTTGTGCATAGATACTGCCTGGGTGATTGAAGGAGTGCAAGTGTAGTGACTGGGTGATTGGAGCAGTGCATTTCTAATGATTTGTTGATTGCATGAGTGCAGAGGTAATGTTTGGGGGATTAGAGGAGTGCATAGGTAATGCCTGTGTGATTGCATGAGTGTAGGGGTAATGTCTAGCTGATTGCATGATTGTAGGGGTACTGCCTGGGTGATTGGAGGAATCCATAGGTAACACAGGGGTAGTGCCTGGGTGATTAGAGGAGTGCATAGGTAGTTCCTGGGTGATTTTATAAGTGCATGGGTACTGCCTCAGTGATTGAAGGAGTGCATGGGTACTGGCTGGGTGATTGCATGAGTACAGGGGTAATGTCTGGGTAATTGGAGGAGTGCATGAGTAATGTCTGGGTGATTGCACGAGTGCAGGAGAGTAATGTCTGGGTGATTGCATGAGTGTAGTGGTAGTGCCTGGGTGATGGGATGAGTGCATAAGTAGTGCCTGGGGGATTTTATAAGTGCATGGGTACTGGCTGGGTGATTGGAGGAGTACATGGATAGTGCCTGGGTGATTGGAACAGTGCAAGAGTAGTGCCTGGGTTATTGTACGAGTGCATAGCTAGTGCATGGTGATTGCATGAGTGCAATGGTAGTGCCTGGGTTATTGTATGAGTGCATAGGTAGAGCCTGGATGATTGCATGAGTGCAGTGGTAGTGCCTGGGTGATTCCATAAGTGCATAGGTAGTGCCTGGGTGATTGTATAAGTGCATGGGTACTGGCTGAGTGATTGGAGGTGTGCATAGATACTGCCTGGGTGATTGAAGGAGTGCAAGGGTAGTGCCTGGGTGATTGGAGCATTGCATAGCTAATGCTTTGTTGATTGCATGAGTGCAGGGGTAATGTCTGGGGGATTAGAGGAGTACATAGGTAATGCCTGGGTGATTGCATGAGTGTAGGGGTAATGTCTAGCTGATTGCATGAGTGTAAGAGTAGTGCCTGGGTGATTGGAGGAATCCATAGGTAACGCAGGGGTAGTGCCTGGGTGATTAGAGGAGTGCATAGTTAGTGCCTGGGTGATTTTATAAATGCATGGGTACTGCCTGAGTGATTGAAGGAGTGCATGGGTACTGGCTGGGTGATTGCATGAGTACAGGGGTAGTGCCTGGGTGATTGAAGGAGTGCAAGGGTAGTGCCTGGGTGATTATATAAGTGTATTGGTAATGGCAGGGTGATTGAAGGAGCGCTTGGGTAATGCCTGGGTGATTGCACGAGTGCAGGGATAGTGCCTTGGTGATTGGGGAGTGCATAGGTAGTGTCTGAGTGATTGAAGGAGTGCATGGGTAATGCCTGGGTGATTGCATGAGTGCAGGGGTAATATCTGTGTGATTGGAGGAGTGCATGGGTACTGCCTTAGTGATTGAAGAAGTGCATAGGTAATGTCTTCATGATTGCATGAGTGCAGAGGTAATGTCTGGGTCATTGGAGGAGTGCATGGGTAATGCATGGGTGATTGCATGAGTGCAGGGGTAATGTCTTGGTGCTTGCATGAGTGCAGGGGTTATGCCTGGGTGATTGGAGGAGTGCATAGGTAGTGCCTGAGTGATTGATGGAGTGCTTGGGTAATACCTGGGTGATTGCATGAGTGCATGGGTAGTGCCTGAGTGCATGTACGAGTACATGGGTAGTGCTGAGTGATTGCATGAGTGCATGAGTAAAACCTGGGTGATTGGAGGAGTGCATAGCTAATGCCTGGGTGATTGCATGAGTGCAGGGGTAATGTCTGGGGGATTGGAGAAGTGCATTGGTAATACCTGGGTGATTGCATGAGTGTAGGGGTAATGTCTAGCTGATTGCATGAGTGTAGGGGTAGTGCCTGGGTGATTGGAGGTGTGCATAGGTAGTGTCTGGGTGATAATATAAGTGTATGGGTACTGGCTAGGTGATTGGAGAAGTGCATGGATAGTGCCTGGGTGATTGGAGGAGTGTGGGGATAGTGGCTAACTGTATAGATGAGTGCATGGGTAGTGTTTGAATGAATGAATCAGTGCAGTAAAAGTGTCCCTAAACATTATTTCACATTATCATGCTTATTACATTATTTCTTCTTACCTTTTTTTACTAATGTAGATACAAAATTCAGTGGAACTATTCTCCAGTAGTTTTGGTGTAAAGTGAATTTAAAATCTTTTCAAACTTCACCATTACCTTCTGTAAAAAGAAGAAGAAAAACTGTTATTGAATATAATATTATAGTTTTAAGAACACAGCATAATTTTAGAATTACATAACATTTTCAGTTTCCCTTTTTGCTGTTCTCAGATTCTACTGAATTTCACCATACACAGTGATTTCAATGTAGATCATCATACAACTGCAAGGGGAAAAAAACCAATCAATGACATTGTAAAAAAAAAAAAAAATCAGCGTTGAGCATTATTTAGAACATGTGTAACTATCTGTTTACCTATCTATAGTTTCTAAATTACATTCTTCAACTACATTAAGTCTTTTATTTCTCTCAAGTACATTTTATAAAATGTACACTCTCATTTACAGCACGTATAATATAAAGATCAAATATATTAACTACTTGTTTCAAACACAATTTTCCAAATGCAATATGAATTAGCACAAACAATAATCTAAACACTAAGGGGCTTATTTACAAGCGCCTTGCGCCACTTTGCATCATTTTTAACATGAGAAAAGTGATGCACGGGTGGTGCAAGGGGCTTGTAAATCAGCCCCTAATTGTTCACATATTCCCAATAGGCCGAATAATGTTTCCAAATCTTTTGCATTGAAAATATCCAAAATAAACTCGTTAATTTGTTTGCACATCTTCTCAATAGGCCGAATGATGTTTTCAAAATTTTGGCATCAAAAATATCAGATATGAATTTGGTAATTCGTAAGGCAACCTACATTTGAATTCCAAATGGGCATCATTGCAATGTGTCCATCCTTTATTGCACTTTAAATACACAGTATAGTGTCCAGATGTTGTAGTAGGTCCATCATGGAAAATAATAGCCACTGCTTTAAAGGTTCTTCCTGAAATTGATACTTGACTTGCCACAAAAAATTTAATTTTGGTTTCCAATTTTGTTCCATTTGCTCTACAACGTTGTAGCATTAAAATGACAAATTTCCAAATCTTTCTATATATAATGTTGACAACATTTCTGATTTACAATGAGAATATTTCATATCTTGATTAGCTGTTTTTACTAATTTATTAAAAGACACTGATTTGCAATCTGGTATCGTCAAGTATATGAATCGTTCAGTGTATATTTCAGTGGTAGAAGAAAATGAACACTCTTCACATTTATGATGCCATCTGTAACTTACTCCAAATACATTTTCATTTTTATTCCTTCATCTTCCAATACTCCAAGCATAAACATAAGAAATTCTTGTGCATCTTGTTGTATATTCAATGTAAATTTCAGTGAACCGGTACATATATCCAAAAGATGCCGAATGCCAGAAGCAATATCGATTTTAGTTCTATCAGTTACCAACTTTTGAAAAATATAATGTAGTAAAGAACAGAATCTTTTTCTCGATTTTCCATCATTTCATGATGAAGATCCTCTATATAAAAGACAACATTCGCAATTACATTAGCATAGCAGTTGATACCTGAACTATTTTCTAACTGGTATCCTACAATATCATCAACAGTGTTATTTTCATTTTCTTAGATGGTTCATCATTCTTTTGAATTGTTTTCTTTTTTTGAATCTCAGTAGAATATTTGTCATATTTTCGTTTTGGACACACTACACGTTTCTCATATACGGGATATTTACCTAAGTTAGGAGCATAAAGTCTTCTCAACCGATTGTACTTTCTTACACAATTTACATCAGCACTAATCTTTTTCTCATCAAAATTAATCAAATACAAACCAGATAATGTTCTTACTCGATACAATGCAACGTATGCCATGCCCTCTTTAAAAACTGTACTTCCAATATTTACCCAAGCACTGTCTACACTTAATCCTTGAGATTTATGAATGGTTACTGCATATGCTAAAGAAAGAGGAAACTGTTTTCTACGAACATACAAGTCTTTTACAAGCAAAAAACGGACAGCACAACGTCCAATCTGTTTTACCTCTTCAATCTGATCAAATTTAATCTTCAAAAATTCAATTCCATCTCTGTTCTGAAAATTTAGAAATCAACAACTTTTCCCATTGCTCCATTTACTAAACCTTCTTCTACATTCAAATTACGCCATAAAATTACCCGACAGTTTACATATAAAGTCTTTTCTAAACCTGCAGTCTTAGACACTGACTTTTCCAAAGAATCCAATTTTGACTGTAATTTCGCTGATAGAAGAATAGTAACTCTTTCGTGTTCCATTTTATCAATAGCTTCCATTTTCACTATTGGTTGTTTATCCAATTTCAAAAGTTCTTGATTGAATGTAGAACACTCTTCCAGTGTAGGCATTAGGCAAACTATAGACTTCTTTTCTCCAATTTTTTTGTATATTATTTCAGATGCTATATTTTCATTTGCAAACAAGTTCTTTAAAAGCCGACTTTGTAAAGCTTCTTTACCATGTTTTGTCAAAACACCAATTCTTATATCTTGAAGAATGTTTCCAAAATGTTCATCACTTGCTTGTCGCATATTCTTAATAAGTTATTTATATTCAAAATGAGACCAAATGTTGACATATCCAATACTTCCCAAAGATTTCCTAGTGTCTTCATGGACAAGTGTTTTAAAAACAGGTTGCCCTTTCACAGGAGTAAATTGTAGTAGGTCGCTGAATACAAATACGTGTTTTCCTCCAAATAGAACATCATAATCTGTTTTTAAAATCTGTTGCATTCTTAAATGTACAAAGGCAAGCATTACGTTTGAGACCATGCTCACCTCATCAATGATTAGAAGTTTCATTTTCTTCAGTACTCTTGAAACATTATAACAAGCTTCTCCAGATAGCTTGTGATATTCCAATTTATTTTCATGTTCAACTGGTAGCATGAGTAATCAATGTAACGTAATCCCTTTAATGTTGTGTGCTGCTAATCCAGTTGGAGCTGTTACAACACTAGATAAATGTGATTCAGTAGTTTTGTGTAGATAACTGGTCAAAACTTTAATTAAGAAACTTTTTCTTGTTCCAGCTTGACCACTGATGTACATTTGAATAGGTTTAAATGATGTGCATTGGCATTCTTTTTTTTCATGCAGTAATCCATGCTGTATCTGTTGTGTCACTTGCTGATATATATCTTTTTGTTCAATGCTTAGTTTTTCTTCCAAGTTTCCCAACTCAATAATATCCTGTTGTGCATGTTGCATTGCCGTTTCTACTTCATTCATGGCTATTGCTGATTCATTTTAAGTAATTGGTTGTCCTAGTGGATCTTGACTCATTGGAGCAGAAATTTGACTATCTTGAGAACTGCCTCTAGCTATTTCAGCTGCAATAGTAGTTTCTTGTTCAATCTCTTCATTTAACATTTGTAGATAAGTAGGGAAAATTGTGCATTGAATGTTATCTTTATATGCATTGAAAGAATCTTCATAGCAGTCAAAATCTCCAAGTAATTCCATTTCACTGCGCCAAGGCTTGAAAAGTTGCAGAAGCGCTAAATAGAAAAATTCCCTTTTATCTGGAGTTTCGCAACTGAGTTTTCTGTGATTAATAAGATTTCCTTTGGCATGTTTTACCAAACATCCATCACATCCAATTACTGCATATTTTTCTTCATTTATATTTTCTGTAACATTTCTCTTAATGCTGTAATGTTGCAGTACTTCATAGAGACATATGTTTTCCAGATATGGACTCTTTTTGGGATAGTACGTATCCAACATATTAGTTTTAACAATATCTGTACTTTCTGGTTCATTCAATGCTAAGTATTCAACTTCTTGTAGAGATTTCAATACTCGATTTCGTGTTGCAGCAGGACCTAGACTTACCCAAATGATTCCTCTTGACTTTGAATATAAACTGACAGAGCTCAACCGATCCGAACATTCATAGGATCCACTCTCTCGATGGGAAAGCATTTTCAAACTAAAGCTGTACAATTTGTTACTAAGAGTCTTCTCTTGTGAAATTTCTTCCCACATTTCTTTCAACTCTGTCTTTTCAGATTTGGTTATATATGACGTAACATAGCGAGCCACTGCAATTCAAAAACAAACTGCATACCCATGTTTGCATTCCACATTGTCAAAATCACTGGATAGTAGTCATTAATATACTTTGAATCTTCAGTTCTTTTTTTGTTGTATGTATTCTTCTGAGATTTTCGAGTTATAGTATGCCTTACTGCTGACATGAAACTATTGACTCTTCCTTTTGAAATTATTGTACCTGGGACTCCAAAACGACATTTTGTATAACATTTTTGCCTTTGACTTGTATTTTCGTCGACAATATTTTCCACATCGATGACTCTGAAACTGTAAAACCTGTTGTCTTAAGCTGTTTTCTCCTCCTTTTTTTTTGAATGGCACAAGTAACATAGGGGCATATTAGCAAGACCGGCGATAAAATTATCGCCGTTTTAGCGGCAGGAAACTGCCACTAAAACGGCGATAATGGGCTTGCTAATATGCGTTATAGAATTCCAATAGAAGCCCAGGTTAGATGTGCAGGACATCTAACCTGGGCTTCTATTGGAATTATATAACGCATATTAGCAAGCCCATTATCGCCGTTTTAGCGGCAGTTTTCTGCCGCTAAAACGGCGATAATTTTATCGCCGGTCTTGCTAATATGCCCCATAGTCTTTAATGACAGACAAAACAGTTTAATCAGAATCGGTTCCAAATTTAGGTGCATTCTTGATCCATAATAGCATGTGTATATGAGGAGCACCTCTGGCTTGGTACTCCTTTCTCCAAAAGAAATCAATAAATTCTCCAAGAGGTGGATTATTTTTACAGCAGATAAAAGACATCATAGCTTGAAACCTATGAATAAAATATATGCACACATTTACAGGATCCAAGGAACACAGTTCTCCAGCTGTCTTCAATTCAATGTTTTTTACATTTGAATTTGCTTGTTGTAGAAATTCAAGTAAATCGCCCCATGCATATTCAGCACAGCTAAGCATAACAAACCACGTAGGCGTACCTAAGTTTCTTAACAAACATTTAAGTTCTCCGTGACGACGATACCAATACTCAATAGTACCACGTTGACACTCCATCAAATTAATTAACTGAGATTCTTAATGATCATCTGTTTGTTGAACTTTGCCCAAGAATTCCTTTGCAGAAACATGTGTAAGATGAACTCCTTTTTTTAATATGTGGTTCACTGCATATGAAAGTCCAGACAAATCACTTTCAAACAGAAGATGAAATATATATGGAATCCACAGTCAAAATCTTGGATCTTCTGAGTACGATATTGTCGAACGGTATTCTCAAGCTGGAATCTGTAGTGGTCGTTCATCATATCGTCCACCTTTTCCAGTGGGAAAGAGCTGTGGAAAACAACAAGCTTCTAAACTTTTTCCCCATACACTCATGGGAGTTCCCTTCACTTTCTTCATTTAAAATAATTCAATAGTGTTTCCAATAATTTATTTTGAATGTAGAGGATGTATACTGTAATGTTCGTAAATCTCTTCTCTCCTGGACTTGTCCACTTTTTCTATTTGGCCAGTTAAAACTTCTGTATCATTTTCTAAACATATTTCCTGTTCTTCCACATTTCTGCTTTTCTCTTTCCTTTAAATAGTAATGTTTTTTTTTCTTTTCTTTTCTTTTGATCTTTTCTTGCCATACTCAATCTTTATTACTAATAATGGTGAATATCAAAAAAAAGAAAAGTTTAAATAGTTTCTTTAAATAATTTTATATTATTAAAATACTTATATACAAATATTCTCATCTATAAATAAAGACATATTTTTAATTGCATTGCAAAGATGGTGAGACTTACAGCAGAAACATGTGAAGGGTTGCTGCTTTGTTTTTGGCTATACTCAATACCTAACTAGTGCCTCTTTCTGTACCCTTCTTCCCTCTTTCTGCACCCCTGTTACCTCTTTCTGCACTTTTCTTGCCTCTTTCGGCACCCCTCTTGAATGTTTCTGCACCTCTTTTGTCTGTTTCTGCAACTCTCTTGCCTTTTTCTGTACTTCTCTTGACTCTTTGTGCAGCTCTGTTGCTTCTTTCTGAACCTCTCTTGCCTCTTTGTGCACCTCTGTTGCCTCTTTATGCACCCCTCTTGCCTCTTTCTGCATTTCTTTTGCTTCTTTCTGCACTACTCTTGCCTCCTCCTTAAGACTTCTTGCCTCTTTCTGCATCTGTGTTGTTTCTTTCTGCAATGATTCTATTGCAACGCTTAAGAGGGTAAACATTCAGGACAGGGCAGCCCCAGCCCCTTGGTATTCAGATACTCTCAAGAGAGAAAAGGCCCTATGCCGGATCAAGGAAAGAAAATGGAGGAAATCAAAATCTGAGCTAGGTGAATCGCTCTATCGAATGACACATAGAGCTTACTTAAAAAGCTGCAACTCAGCCAGAAGAGCACATCTAGGTTCCCGTATCACGGAAGCGAAGTACTCCTCTAGGGAGCTTTTTAAGATTCTTAAAGAGTTCACGAACCCGAGGGCCAATAACCCGCTACCTCCACCCACCCAGGAGTTATGCGAGGACCTAGCCAGTCATTTTATTCATAAAATTGACACAATCTATCGTGCCTTCGGGCCTGAGGAGGTAGGTCATGAGGGATCCTCTCCCCAGGAAAACCCCCGCTCTCCGAGCTTAGAATTTTTCCCTGCTATTACTGGCGAGCAAGTGGGCTCCTTACTAATTCACGTGAAATCTGGATCCCCACTAGACCCGATGCTGCCTGGCATTATGTCAGAACTTACCCCGGTTCTAGCCAATGTGCTTGCAGAAGTTTGTAACATCTCGTTAGCTACAGCCACGTTTCCTCGTAAGTGGAAAAATGCACGTATTAAACCTCTGCTGAAAAAGGCGTTAGTTGATCTGGCTGATCTACAAAACTACAGGCCGATCTCTCTCCTCCCTTGCTGCTCTAAGATCATGGAGACTCTAATAAATCGTCATCTCTCTGGCTATTTAGAACAGAATAACATACTGGATTCATCCCAGTCGGGTTTCCGTGCTTGCTATAGCACCGAGGCCGCCCTGCTTGAAGTCACTGACACCATAAGGATGTCACTGGACAATGGAACTCCGTCAATGTTAGTTCTCCTCGATCTGTCGGCAGCCTTTGACACCATCTCTCATCGTATCCTTCTGGTTAAGCTTCGAGAGATTGGTCTCAGAGGCATGGCCTTTAAATGGATTCAGAGCTATCTGTCCAACAGAACTCAATGTGTCCAGTTGGATTCCTTTGTGTCTCAGACCACTATGGTGGATAAGGGAGTCCCGCAGGGATCCATTTTAAGTCCCACCTTGTTTAATATATATGTGGCCCCCTTGGCCCTAATTATTAGAAGTTGTGGGTTTGAGACTATATCGTACGGAGACGACACGCAGGTGATAGTCCCTATAGAGGCGGACCCTGCAGCGACCAAAGTTAAGTTCAAAAACTGTATGTCTAATATAGCAATATGGATGAGGAAGAACTTCCTTCAGCTCAATTCCATCAAAACAGAGATACTGCTGTTTGGTAAAGCTGAGGAACTGTGGACCCCAGATTGGTGGCCACCAGAACTTGGAGAGGCGCCCTCCCCAAAAAGATGGGCTAAGAATTTAGGCATTAAAATAGATAATAAACTGTCTATGGAGGAACAGGTGAAGACATTGTCAGGCACCTGTTTCGGAACAATGCGGATGCTCAGAAAGATCTTCCCTTGGATCCCTCTTGCGGCAAGAAAAACCCTCAGTCAGTCGCTCTTGGTTAGTCTACTGGATTACGGCAACACTCTGCTGGTGGGAATAAGAGAAGACCTATTATCAAAACTGCAGATGGTTCAAAACACAGCAGCCCATCTTGCTCTCAATAAACCGGCTCGCACCCCATCCTTACTTCTCCTTCGTCAACTACACTGGCTTCCTATAAGAAAACGAGCTATCTTAAGCTCTTATGTACTGTTTTCAAGGCTCTACAGGGGACTGGCCCTTCTTATCTTAAGAAAAAACTTGAATGGTATTTACCCATGCGTCAGCTGAGATCTAGCAATCACAATCTGCTCTGCACGCGGAGAATCAGGAAGGCCAAGATGGGTGGTTGGGCTTTTTCTCATCTAGCCCCCAGCCTTTGGAACAATCTCCCTGAGGAGATCCGTGCCTGCTCCAGCCTGTCTCGATTTAGGAAACTGCTTAAGACCTGGCTGTTTTAAGATCTCACTGTTTATTAGGTGTCCTCATTTCTGGTGCCGAGAGATCCCCCTGGGGATGACTCGTCACGCCATACAAATGAGTATAATAATAATAATAATAATAATGATCTTGCTTCTTTCTGCACATCTCGTGTAAATTTCTGCACCCCTCTTGCCTACTTCTACACCTTTGTTGGTTCTCTCTGTACTGCTCTTCCTTCTTTATTGATATCTTTTGCCTGTTTCGGCAACTCTCTTGCCTGTTTCTGCATCCCTTTTGCCTCTTTCTGCCCCTCTGTTGCTTCTTTTTGTACTTCTCTTGCTTCTTTCTGCACCACTCTTGCTTCTTTTTGCACCCCTCTTGCCTCTTTCTGCACCCTTCTTCTCTCTTTCTCCACCTCTCTTGTTTCTTTCTGTACCCCTGTTCCCTTTTTCTACACCTCTCTTGCCTGTTTCTGCAACTCTCTAGCTTCTTTCTGTAGTTCTCTTCCCTCCTTTTGCACCTCTGTTGCTTCTTTCTGCACACCTCTTGCAAATTTCTACACCCCTCTTGCCTACTTCTGCACCTCTGTTGATTCTTTCTGCACTGCTCTTGCTTCTTTTTGCACCTCTCTTGCAAATTGTGGCACTCCTCTTGCTTCTTTCAGCATACCTCTTTCTCCCTTCTGCACCTCTGTTGATTCTTTCTGCACTACTCTTGCTTCTTTATACACCCCTCTTGCCTCTTTTAGCACCCCTCTTCACTCTTTCTGTACCTCTATTACCTCTTTCTGCACCTCTGTTGCTTCTTTCTGCACTCCTCTTGCCTCTTTCTGTACCCCATTTGCCTCTTTCTGCACCTCTCTTGCTTCTTTTTGCACTTCTCTTGCTTCTTTCTGCACTTCTGTTACTCCTTCTGTACCCCTCTTGCCTCTTTCTACATCCTTCTTCCCTCTTTCTGCACTTCTCTTGCCTCTTTCTGCACACCTGTTCCCTTTTTCTGCACCTCTCTTGCCTATTTCTGCAACTGTCTTGCCTCTTTCTGCAGTTGTCTTGTCTCCTTTTGCACCTCTGTTGCTTCTTTCTACACCTCTCTTGTACATTTCTGCACCTCTCTTGGCTCCTTCTGCACCCCTCTTGCCTCCTTCTGCACCTCTGTTGGTTCTTTCAGCATTGCTCTTGGATCTTTTTGCACCTCTTTTGCCTGTTGTGCACTTCTCTTGCCTCCTTCTGCACCTTTGTTGCTTCTGTCTGCACTTCTCTAGCTTCTTAATAATTTATTTTGGCTATGTTCAATACCTAACTACTAGTAAAATGGTAAAGCAGGAGCACCGGAAAAGTAATGTTTAACATATGTTGGGAGAGGAATTAGTAATGATGATACTTTGTAAGAGTCTCTGGAAGAGTTCACTTGAAGTGCACTAAATAAATGTAAGTGTCTCTTTGAAATATGAAGAGCACTCTCTCAGTTTTATGGTCTTCATGGAGTTCTGAATGAGATATGTATGAGCTTGCACATTTATTGTGATATGTCTTATACATCTGAACATACTACACATATATAAACACAGGTATACATCTATTTGTATGTTTCTTTGATATATGATGCTACTAACAAAAGGTACAGACATATGCATGCATGCTTTTAGGAAGATGGTGAGACTTACACCAGAGACATGTGAAGGATTGCTGCTATATATTTGACTAGGCCCTACACCCTATGTAGTCATAGAATAATGAAGCAGCAGCACAAAAGTGAGGTTTAAGGCATATTAGGAGAATAATTAGTTATAAAGCTACTTTGTATGAGTCTGTGAAAAGCTACACTTCAAGTATACCACATAATTTTCATTATCTGCTTCAAATGTGAAGAGCAATCTGTCAAGTTTTAAGGTCGGCATTGTGTTGTAAGTAAGGTATATCTCTACTTGCACATGTATTCTGATACATATTATGTATCTGAAGATGCTAGACATATAAAACACAAGTATACATTTATTTGTATATTACTGTTATATATGATATTGCTAGCAAAAGGTACAGACGTATGTATAAATGTTTTCCGGAATATGTTAAGCCTTACAACTAAGATATATGATGGGTGTGTCTCAGTGATTGCATGACTCCATGGGTAGTGCCTGAGTGATTGTATGAGTGCAAGGGTAGTGTCTGTATAATTGGAGGAGAGATTTGATACTGATTGACTAGTTACATAAGTGCAGAGGTAGAGATTGTGTGCATGGATAAGTGCATGAATAGTCATTAAATGCATAGATGAGTGTATAAGTAGTGCCTACATGAATGAATGAGTGCAACAGTAGTGTCTAGGTGTTTGTATGAGTGCAAGGATAGCGACTGGGTAATTGGAGAGGAGGATGAATAGTAACTGGCTGATTGCATGAGTGCATAGGTACTGCCTGGTTGATTTGATGAGTGCATTGGTAAATTAAATGGTGCAAAAGTAGTGACTGAGTGCATGGATAACTGCATGGATAGTGCCTGAGTGATTACATGAGTGCAGGGGTAGTGCCTAGGAAATTGGAGGACTGCATGAGTACTGCCTGAGTGATTGAAGAAGTGCATAGGTAATGCATGGGTGATTGCATGAGTGCATGGGTAGTGCCTGGGTGATTGGAGGAGTGCATGGGTACTGTCTGAGTGATTGAAGAAGTGCATAGGTAATGCCTGGGTAATTGCATGAGTGCAGTGGTAATGCCTGCGTGATTGGAGGAGTGCATGGGTGGTGCCATGGTACGTGGAGGAATGCATGGGTAGTGCCTGAATGATTGGAACAGTCCATGGATAGTATGTGGGTGATTGCATAAGTGCAAGGATAGTGCCTGGATGATTGCAGAACTGCATGGGTAGTGCTTGGGTGATTGCATGAGTGCAGGGGTAGTGGCTGAGTGCATGTATGAGTGCATCGATAGTGCCTCAGTGATTGCATCAGTGCATTTGTACTGCAAGGGTGATTGAAGGAGTGCAGGGGTAGTGCCTGGGTGATTGGAGAAGGGCATAAGTAGTGCCTGGGTGATTTTATAAGTACACAGGTAGCGCCTGGGTGGTTGGAGGAGTGCATTGGTAGTGCCTGGATGATTGCATGAGTACAGGGGTAGTGCCTGTGTTATTGAAAGAGTGCATTGGTAGTGCCTGAGTGATTGCATGAGTGCAGGGGTAGTGTCTGGCTGATTGAAGGACTGCATACATAGTGGCTTAGTGCATGGATGAGTGCATGGGTAGTGCCTGGGTCATTGTAGACTTACAGCAAAGACATGTGTTGAGGTTGCTGCTTTATATTTGACTACGCCCAACATCCCGAGTAGTAGGAGAATAGTAAAATTGCAGCACAAAAGTGAGGTTTATGACATGGTGTACACTTTTGTACTACAGCTTCACCATTCTGTAACTGCTCAGGGTGTTGGGCCTACCCAAATATAAAGCATCAAACCTACACATGAGTCTGTTATAAATCTCACCATATTCCTGAAAGCATGTATTCATGTGTCTGTACCTTTTACTACTACTACTACCATATATAATAGAAACAAACAAATACAGATATATCTCTCATTTATACATGTAGCATCTTCAGATGCATAACACATATGAGAATACATATGTAACTAGAGAAAATACATCAATCACACGACCATGTACTGTACCTTTCAAACAATTTTTACTAACCAATTAGAAACATGCCTTTTAAAGAAAGTAACATGCACCCTATTTTTGAGTGTACAATGTTCATAAACAGCCAATCAATTCTCTACTTTTTAAAATACAGCATCTTGTCCACCATTTTAGATACCACTCATTCTACCAACTGACTACCTCAGCTACAGACATCTTTTCATTACTTCCAGACATCCTTTCAAGATGCCTACAGTATGGATTGTTGGGCACAGCTATGTTGTCTGGTGCAAAAGGTATGCTGAACGCAGAGGTACTGACAAAGACCTAGCTTTGCAAAATGTGGATATTAAATGGATTGCACAGAGAGGATTAAAGTGTAACCAATTGATGCCTTTGGTTAAAACCTTTTTGCATCTCCAACCCCCTGACCTCATGATTGTGCACTGTGGTGGCAATGACCTAGGCACATTGACTGGGGTAGGTCTGGAAATGATAATGAAGAACACCTTTGCACAATTGATGTTGCTTTTACCACAAACTGTCTTTGTATACTATAATATATGCCAAAGACAGAAATGGAAGTGGTCAAATCAATTCTGTCCACAGATTGAGAGAGCTAGAAAGAATGTCAATAAAGCTGTTTCTGCTTACCTCAGAGACCATAGGATGGGCTCCATCTATAACAACAATCTACGTTTTGATATGGATGACATCTACAGAAGTGATGGAGTACACTTCACAGATCATGGGACCAGAGTCTTTCTTAACAACCTAAAGCTGTGCATCCGCACTTACATGTAGCTACAACAAACTTATAATGAAAACAAGAGCTCTTTTTAGAGCCACCCTGTAACACAATAGTGAATCTAATTTCTTTTTACACATACATATTTTTGTAAAATGTTTTGTGTATTCGCGCACCCATCGCGAATCTGCAAAAGCATGAATTCAATGTACTACAACACAATACACTTTTCAGGTTTAACTATTAATTTTTAATTTTATATATTTTTACTAACTCTATCAATTGTAATCATATCATTAACTTCAATCACACTACGTCTTTAAAACAACTTCACAAATACAACACTACCTTCTAAATTATATACTACTAAATTATTTATTTGAGGTGGATTCGCAATTCCAACGCAACATTACAAATGGGGGGCCGCACTGAGAGCAGCGTTGGGGTCACGACTCCAAAATAGAAAGAAAAAAAAGCCGCCCCCACTTTCATTATTCAGGATTCGCCCCGGGGACCCCATCCCCCAGAGCATTACCTCTGTTATTATTTTTTTTAAATAAGGGACAGGGGCAACGTGGCCCTCCTTCCCTTGGCCACTATTGGCCCCAGGGACCCCATCCCCTGGGGCCTGGCCAGCATTTCTTTATTTTTTTAATTTTGGAGGAGGGCCGCGTGGCCCCCTTCCTGAGGCCAATAATGGCCCTGGGGACCCCATCCCCCGGGGCATTGCCTCTTCTTTATTTAAAAAGATAAATAAATAGTAGGGGAGGGGGGCCACGTGGCCCCCCTTCCCTGGGCCACTATTGGCCCATGGGACCCCATCCCCCAGGGCCTGGCCTCAATGTTGGGGCCCCCGCGGTCCTAGCCGGCTCCCCGCCTCCTGCGGTAGCCGGCATTGCTTTTGGACAAGGGGAGCTGCTGACATGCAGCTCCCCTTGTCCAAAAGCAATCTGCTTCGCTTCGTGGAAGCGAGAGCAGGTTTTCTGCTCTTGCTTCCATGAAGCGAAGCAGAGTTTGCTCCCGCCACGTGCTCCCGCCCTGACATTGCAAACTGCAATGTCCTGGGGGTAGGCACCCCAGGACATTGCATGACCCAGCCCTGGGGAGTGGCGGTCCCCGAGGCCATGAAGGGCTCTAGGAGGGGGGCCTCATGGCCCCCCTCCCTTCATGTGCAAAGCCCCGGGGAGGTGGTGGTCCCTGGGGCCGGGGGTAAGCAACGGACCCCTGAACTTAATATATAAATGCCCCGGGGAGGTGGTGGTCCCTGGGGCAGTGTGGGGGGGAGCAAGAGCCCCCCACACTTATTTTTTTAATTATTGAAGCCCCGGGGAGGTGGCAGTCCCCACACATAATAGCAATGCCCTGGGAGGTGGCGGTCCCTGGGGAAATTGAGGGGGGGCAGAAGCCCCCCCATGCCTTTAATTTTTAAAAAAGCCCCAGGGATGTGGCGGTCCCCGGGGCTACAGGGGGCTGCGTGCCCACCGCATGTAATAAATTTAGCCCCAGGGAGGTGGCAGTCTCTGGGGCTGCGGGGGCCTCCGCAGGGCCCCCGCATACATATTAACAAATACCCCCGGAACCTGGCCCTCCCAGGGGCTCATTAAAACAAAGGACGGGAGACCGCGATTTGTTTTCTTTTATTTTCTCGGCGGCATTCACGCACCCAGCAAGACTTCCGCCCAAAAAATAAAAAAATAATGCTTTTGTTTGCCCTAGGAGTCCCTGTGGGACCCCCTGACCAGGGCTAGGGGGTCAGGGTGTTTCTACCCAGCCCCTTTCCTTCATTTGTAACCTTTTTTTAGTGACTCGGTTCAACCGAATCACAAAATGGCTGCCGACACATTTTGGTTTGGAGTGTTGGCAGCCAATCAGAATGAAACTCGTGCTCGGGAGGGTTTGCAAATTATCCTCGGCCACCAGATATCGATATTTTTAATTTTGAATTTCTCAGGAACTACTGAACAGATCTACACCATTTTAAATAAAAGCACAATTTCTGAACCAATAGCTACCCTTTGCCAAATTTGGTGTAATTCCGTTCAGCAGTTCAGGCTGTAGCTTTGTCTAAAGATTCCTTTGGAAATTAACATGGAGAAAAGGCGTTTTGGGACCCCCTTTTTTCTCGGTCCCAGCTTGACGAATCACATTGAAACTTTCAAAGCAGGAGCTGACCGGAGCGCCCCATTAGATTTGAACATTTCGCGAAGATTCGTCAAACGGCACCAAAGATATTGGCATATTAAAAAACACTTTTCCTATGGAAACTAGGTCCTAACTATAACTACCTACTTGCAACTGCCAGTATGTAATATAAATAAATATATATATATATATACATATATATATATATATATATATATATATATATATATATATATATATATATATATATATATATATATATATATATATATATATATATATGACAAACTCCAACTCCTGGCCTGCCGATCCCTTACAGAACACCCAGGCACAGACCTCAGCAAACTCCCAAAAAAAGCTCCAAACAACTCAAATGTTGTGCAAATGCAGTATAGATTTATTCCATTATAATCCACAGATTAAACAGGCATAGTGCCTGCCATGACGCGTTTCGCTCGCCTCACACGAGCTTGATCACATGACGCGCCACATGACCAGGAAGCTAATTAAATAACAGAATAGCAGAAAGTGCACTAATGGCTCTAAAAACAAATCGCCACGTTAGTGAAAATAGGAAACAGACTGGAAAATGACTCAAGATCCGATCCTAGTGAGCCAACAAATTAAACATCACATTGAAGAACTACACATATATATGTTCACACGCAGTTCTAAAAATCATGTGAGAATAACTAAAGTGCAAAATATGCAATAAAAAGTGCAAATGCATGAATCGATGATATTAGGACACCAACAGGCATAAATGATGAGCAAAGAATAAAGGACTATGAGGTTCTGAAAAACATGTGTAAATAGATGAAGTGCAAATATGCTATAGATATACAACTACATGAATAGATGGTATATAAACACCAACAGGCATAAATACTATGATGTAAAAACACCATAACTGTGCAAATACGCAAAAACACCAACAATACTGAACTAAATGGCTCCTAAAATGCTGACTATTTACAGTCTTATAACTCATTGGTACAAAATGTGACAGAGGTCATGCAATACCAGGCGATAATTCACCATTTAAAAATGGTACATTAAAAGTAGGTTCAAAAATAAAGTGTTAGTGCAATATTTGTCAAGAACCTTTCTGGAGTATGTCTTATAATACGTAGTCAATACTACTGTAATACAAACTCAATCCAAAAAATAATGTACAAAATGAATTATTGTTATTGCATCTATGTTCTTCTAACCTCAGAACACAGGTACCAAATATCTTGACTTGCTTATTCCATCAAGCAATATTAATCAGCAGTCATAATGTGCCTGGAATAAACGTAATAATGCACATAAAATTCATAAATGTACACATATAGAGAAATCCAATATATTGCTCAGTCAAATCAATTCGAGGGTCACACTCATGCATTGATTTAAACCAGTCTGTAAAATCGAAATACTGTGATTATGTGCAAAACAAGCAATACCTGTGCAAAAATAGTGCTGTGCAACTGACAAAATCAATAGCAGCATATACTCATTATTCAAGCCTGAATAATATTAAAGTGCAAGTGCTATTAAAGAAATGTTGAGAGTTCACAGAAAAATATAAAACCGTATTTGTAAACTGAGAGCAAAAAGTATAGACATAGTATACAAATAAGTTCACTGATGTGGGAGAGACTCAGAACAATCACTTGAACAATGCATTAAGATGTCATAAGCATGATACAAGTGTATGGTGCAAATGACTAAAAGACTAAAAGACTACAGGAAGTTATGCATGTCTTCACCTGTGTCAGACCATTGGGCATTTTTGTATCGAGGGCCAGAATGAAGTGAGTTTCCCGTTGACGCAAACTTTTTTCTCGGTTCCCTCCCCGTCCGGGAATGGGAACAGCACCTAATACAGAATACTCTAAGTCTTTAAGTTTATTCTGATGAACCAATTTAAAGTGCCTGGCAACAGGATAGTTAGGGTCGGAGTTCACAATGGCCCTAACATGCTGTAGAATCCGTTTATGCACTGGGAGCTTAGTGCTCCCTATGTACTCAAGGCCGCAGGTACAGCGTAGTTTGTATATTGCATATTCAGTGCGACAGGTAAGATGTTCTGTGATTTCTATTCTTTTATCACTAAATGCAGTCACATAGTGCGTTGCATTAGTCGCAAAAGTACACACACGACATGAATTGCACTTGTAGAAATCCCTTTTGGTAAGCCTTTGGATTTAATCTCAGGGCTTGATTTAACTAAGGCATCCCTCATGGAGGGTGCCCTCCTGAATTTGATGGCTGGCAATGTAGGTAAGATGGGTATATCTGTCAGTATTATCGGCCATTGAGAATAGATAATTTTGCAGATTCTGTGCTCCTGTTGACTAAAGGTAGTGATTAGTCTAACATTACGCTTATCAATATCGGTGTCATCAGAAAGAAGAGCCAGAGCAGAAGCACAGTTGTGTTTGGGTGCAAGCAATTCCTCTCTAGGTAAGTCATTAGCTTTTTTCAATGCTTGAACCAGCTGGGACATCTTATAGCCTCGGTCCAGGAACCGACAAAATGCCTCCTGTTGACATACCTGGGAATCAGTATCCAGACTGCAAATTCGGCGGATACGCACAAATTCGCCATAAGGTATACTTCTGATCAAATGGCGGGGATGCGAACTGTCCGCATGTAAAATCGAATCACCTGCAGTTTGTTTGCAGATGGAGCTTTGTGTGGATTTTGCCCTCACTGATATACAAGAGAACATCTAAAAATTCAACACTCTGATTATCTATAGGGGCAGTAAATTTAAGATTTTGCTCATTAGAGTTAATAGCTGTAACAAACTTGTTGGCGGCTGCTTTAGTTCCATCCCAAATTAAACAGATATCATCTATGTAGCGCCAGTAATGCTTCACATGCCTATACCAATCCTCATGCTTGGTCATGAGGACACACCTCTCCCACCAGCCAACATGGAGACATGAGTAGCTGGGGGAGAAGCATGCCCCCATAGCCACACCTCTAAGCTGTTGGTATACATCCTGATTGAATGCAAAATAGTTATTAAATAGGCACAGTTCTATCATCTCAATTAGCATACAGTTGTGTTCCTTCATACTGATATCTCTGTTATCCAAGAAGTACTTAGTTGCAGCTAAACCGTCAGAATGATTAATACTTGTGTACAGAGATTCAATGTCCATAACTACAAGCAAGTAGCTAGGTTGCCATACCACCTCATTGATCTTTCTCAGGAAGTCTGTGGTATCCTTTACATAGGATGGCAAGGAGACGACATGGGGCTGTAAAAATAGTCCACATATTTGGACACATTTTCCAACATGCTTTTTTGGGCTGAAATAATAGGTTGTCCAGGAATCGGGACTGTCTTCTTATGAACCTTTGGAAGGAAATAAAGAATGGGAGTGACAGGATACTCTACTTTCAAAAAGTTCAATTCGTCTTTGGTAAGAAACCCCATCCTTTTCCATTGTAAGAGGCATTTATGCACTTTATCTTGGACCAGCCGTATTTCCTGTTTTGAAGACTTTCTGTAACACAGGGCATCAGACAGATGGCGATTAGCTTCAGTCAAATATTGAGTTCTAGGCCATAGAACTACATTCCAGCCCTTATCAGATTTATTTATGACAATGTCATGATTACTTTTCAGTTTGTTGATCAGAGTGTAGTATTGGGCATTCTTATAGTTCCTGCGATGTTGACTTGACATCATAGTCTTATTGAGATGTTTAAGTTCCTCTACGACTCTGTCGTTAAAGATGTCCACCGCGTCTTTTGGCATCAGTGGAAAGAATGTCGATACTGGGCGAAACGAACTTGTGGCTGCTTTATTTGTCATGATACCCATTGCAGACATAGCTTGTTGTGTGGATTCATTAGAGCTATCAGTAGATAGTGAATGCAGGATCTGTAAATTTGGTATATCTTTCACCTGGAGGGTGCCATCAGTGGTAACAATACTTGATGCTGAAACAGAGGGAACTGTATGGGATTTGTTGAGTTGGAAGTATTTGGTGAGCTTAACTTTTCTAATAAATGTAAAAACATCAATTCTAGTTTGGTTATATGAGAACTGATTTGTGGGACAATATGTAAGTCCTAGCGATAAAAGTTGGATCTCTGCTTTAGTTAGCGTTGTTTCAGTAAGGTTAATAACTGTATTGTATCGTCTCCAATTCCTTCTTGTGTTCCCTCTGCTGGTAGTGTTTGTGGTATTTGATCTGCCTCTCCCTCCTGCGTTGGTTGTTTGTTCTCCTTGCTGCTGTTGAGGTTTTTGGGGGCGCAAGGTGTACCTCCGGTCCTCCCGGAGAAAATTCAGCTCCTCCCCTGGGGTAAAGTTACTCAGACCGATTGCAGAGGTCCCTGATGTACCAGGACGACCGTCTTCTGAATCACTTTTGGAGGTCAAAGAAATGGTATCAGATTCAACATTGCCACCTGGATTACTGCTTTTGGCCATACTTTGTGCTGAATCCGATACTTTACTTGTCAGTGCTTGCCGTTTATAATTGTCGAATTTTTTAGAAAAAGTAAAAATCCTCCCGTAGCATAGTCGTTCTGATTGCGAGCAAATTTAAACACTTTACATGCCTTGATGGTGTCTTCATGTTTTTTAATATGAACGTCTATGTCGGCTCGCCCTTTGGTTACCAAATCGATTTGACCTGTGGCATCCAACAGTCCATTAATGCGGTCAATCTCACCCAGAATCGCATTACGGTTTATATATATATACACATATACATATATTTATATATATAAATATATATACATATATATATATACATATATATGAAGCCAGTCCTTTTTCATGCAGGTCAAAAAACAGGCGCTGACACCGTGGAAATATGGCACTGGGATTTATTCCACTCAAAGGCCCTGGCGCGTTTTGACGGTAAAACCACCTTGCTCACAACATCAGGCACCATTAAGGTGAATCTTTGAGTACATTTTCACTCAACATGGTTGTCACAGCAACCGAAAGTCATCATAGACATAAAGGTTAAAAAGGCAAAAAGTGCATTTTTCAAAACATATTGAAACGAATATATACAATATGAAAAGAATATTGTGTAAATAAACGTGACTTTAAATTAGAAAAGACTTCACTTCAGTCTACAATTCTGCATTTTGAAAAAGTGATGTACAACATGGTGTGGGCTAGTTTTGCTGTGGACCATGCAGTATTGCACACAACGACCAACACAGGAAACAGACTATCAAAGTAACAGTGACAAAATAGTCTGTGTTGGACTAGAGACAGCATGCCAAATTGTAGTCTTGTTTGTACATAGATGGAACAGTGCTGATTGCAGGCGATTTCTATATTAATGTTAATCTAATCGCAGCGCTTAAAATAAAGAGACGGTACCAACTAATATATATTATCATTTTTCGCGCGGTTGATGCATAGAGTACTGCCCAAGTGGGCCTGAATCTAGTCGCAGCGCTTAAAATAAAGAGACGGTACCAACTGGTGGATATTATTATTTAGCGCGCGGTTGCTGCACAGAGTACTGCCCAAGTGGGCCTGAATGAATTCTGCTAATGAAAGAAACTGCAAGATCCTGCACTAGAAAGTTTGTCTAACCAATCATTTTCATTTAGTTTGGAAAAATTGAGTCAGCAGGCTGGCTCCCGCAATTTCCTAAAAAGAAACTGGAAGAAGCTGACGGCAGAAAGTTTAGGACCTGCCTTGCAGGAGAGTCAACCTCTACTTTCAAAAGATCCTAATGCAGACGCATTTGATTTTATAACTGGATTTCTATGGCCGTAGAAGCTACTGCTCCGGCTAGACTCACTAAAACACGGAGGCAAGCTCCCTCGGCCCCATGATTTTCAGAGACTCTCAGAATTAAAAAAAGCAGTTGCAAACGCCTAGAACGTCAGTGGCGAGCGGACTACTGCGGTATAGCTAAAACTGCTTACAAGAAAGCACTTAAAGAGCTACATAAATTGATGAGAGAGGCAAGAAGAGATCACGTGGAAAGGTGCATTAAGGAGGCAGAGAACTCAACCAAAGAACTATTTAAGGTTGTGAATTCTTTCCTCAAGCCGAAAGAATACGAAATTGAAGCACAATCCTCCTACTCACTATGTGAGAGCATCGCTGACTTCTTCGATAATAACATTCGGAAAATCCACAACTCATTCACAGCAAGAGTTGAGACGGTTAAATCCGATGTGAAGGACAGCAGCCAGCCACAGTACTCGTTTATGGAATTTCCCCCGATCACGCAGCAAGAAGGTCTGGCTCAGATCCTTAGCTGTAAATCAGGCTCCCCGGAGGACCCTTGCCCCCCTAAATTATGGAAAGTAGTGGCTCCCTTGATCATCAAGGTGTTGATCCATATCTGGAATACTTCCCTTGCATCCGGCACTTTCCCTGATATGTGGAAACATGCCATTGTCCTCCCCCTCAGGAAAAAACCCAATGGAGTGCTAGGAGATTTTAGCAATTATCGCCCAATCTCATTACTACCAGCCCCCGCAAAAATGCTGGAAAAATGGGTACAGAGACAACTGTCCAACTTCATTGAGGTACATAGCATTCTACATGACACCCAATCCGGTTTCAGTACTGAGACGGCCCTCTTGGAGGTGGCAGAATCGGTAAGAATGTCAGTGGACTCAGGGGCATCAGCAATGCTGGTGCTCCTAGATCTATCCACGGCATTCGATACTGTAGACCACTCAAGATTGTTGCAAAGACTCCAGGACATCAGCTTAGGGGGGGAGGCTTTGGCTTGGCTGAAGTCGTTCCTTTCTAATCGTACGCAACAAATTGCCTTACAACCCCACAAGTCTAAACCCAAGAAGATTTGGTGTGGAGTCCCGCAGGGGTCAGCACTAAGTCTGCTTCAGTTCAACATATATTTGGCCCCGTTGTTTTCTCTCATTTCCAACTGGGGTGTGAAGGCGATATCATACGCCGATGACACCCAGTTGGTGTTCTCATTTAAAGAGCAATCGGACGATGCTCTTAAGTGCTGCAGGGGTTGTCTAAAAGACATCTCCTTTTGGATGAATAATATCAAATTGAAACTCAATGCTGAGAAAACGGAGGTGCTGTTCTTTGGAATAAATCCTCCGCCACCAGCGGACCTATGGTGGCCGCTGGAAATGGGTCCCCCCCCACCCCTGCAGCGATGGCCAAAAATCTGGGGGTAAAGTGGGAGACTGATCTCTCTTTTTTGGCCCAGATCCGGCAAGTGACATCAGCCTGCTTTGGCAAATTGAGAAGCCTGCGTAAATTCCTCCATCTGTTGCCTGAGGACTGCCGCCGAGTCATAATACATGCCACGGTGACAGCTAGAATGGACTATGCGAATGGCCTCTATGTAGGTCTGCCAGCCTACCTGACTAGAAGATTACAGATGGTGCAAAATGCGGCTGCGAGATTGATTAGACGAGTACCTTTCCGTCATCGTATCTCTCCGCACATCAAGGAGCTTCACTGGCTGCCTGTGGCCAGAAGAATTGAATTCAAGGCTTTAACATTTGCATTCCGTTCAATCCATGGTAAATGCCCGAGTTACTTGAAACAACGTCTCTGCAGTTACAAGCAGAATCGACTACTGAGATTAAATACCCAAAACTTATTGCGTACCGCACGGTTTAGGAAAGCACGGATGGGAGGCAGATCCTTCACGGTCAAGGCGGCCAAGCTATGAAACTCCTTGCCAAATAACCTGCGACACGTTGACTCAGAGCCACTTTTCAGGAGAGCAGTGAAAACGTGGCTATTTAGCTTAGATCAACAGGCCTAGGTCACTTGCTGAGCGGACTTTCTGCCTGCTACTGTATCGCTATAGCGCCGGGACACCTCTGTTTGAGGTAGCTGTTCGCGCTCTACAAATGTCGATATTATTATTATTATTATAACCTGTGTATTTTGACAACACAGTGGAAACGGCTAAGCCCACAAGATATTTATCATGTGAGAAATGAACCTTAATAATTACAAACCAGAAAATGTAAAGAATTATATGTGCAATAATAACCAAAAAGCCCGGGGATAGTATGAGAGAGGGAAGGAGCTATAAATGAACAGATAACGTTTCATCTGAGTTCATCCCAAATGGGATTTTGGACTTCAAAAGGAGTATATACCTAGATTCTAGCCTCCTCAGTGCCAACTGTCTGTTCTCTCCCCTAGGGTTCTTAGGGACAGTGTCGATTACGAAGTAGGATAAATCCTTTGCATTACGACCATGGCTTTGGTTAATGTGTCTGGCTACAGGGTAGCTCGAGTCGTCGTTGGCAATTGCCCTAAGATGTTGCAAAATCCTTACGTGTACCGGGTGTATGATGCTCCCGAAGTACCTTTTGTTGCAAGTGCATTCTAAAACATAGACTGCAAAATCACTTTTGCAATTGAAGCTCCCTCTTATTTCAAAAGGTGTCCATCTGAAAGGTGTTTGTACATGTTTCATGTTGGAGCCATGTCGACAAGCTTTACATTTAAAATACTTTTGGAAACCCCAGTGCACTCTCAACCAATCTGTGCCTTTCTTAACCTGTGGTGAATTGCGTAATAACTCATTTTGCATCGATTTGGCTCTCCTGAATGATATGGGAGGAACTCTGGTGATATTGCGGCCAATGACAGGATCACTTTTGACAATATGCCAATTTTTATAGAGAATGTTGCGAAAATTGGCATGGTATGCAGAGTAGCCTCTAATAAGACGCGGTGTACCTGGATGTGTGGTTTTCTTCTTATTCTTACTTTGGCTAAACAGCATATCTTCTCTCTTGATTAATCTTGTTTTGACTTGGGCAGTGTTAAGTACTTCCGAACTATACCCATGTGACCTAAGCCTCTTAAAAAGGTCGTCGGTGGCTCCACCTAGACTCTCTTCGGTGCTGCAATTACGTTTCATACGTAAGCATTCCGCATAATGAATACTCTCTTTGAGTTTAGTAGGGTGGAAGCTGCTGGCATGTAAGATTGAATTGCCAGAAGTGGGCTTTCTGTAGGTTTTAGAGTGCAATTCCTTATTAACTACAAATACTTCTGAGTCTAGAAAGTGTATTGATTCTGTGTTGATGTTGCAAGTGAATGAAAGATTCAAATCATTCACATTTAACTCTGATGCGAATTTATGTGCTGACTTTGGAGATCTCTGCCAGAGAATAAAGAGGTTGTTAATATATCTGACCCAGAGAATGATATTCTCAGTCATTTCCCTGGAGAATTTGGCTTTGAGTACCTGCTCCTCCCACCAGCCCATATGCAAATTTGCATAGCTGGGTGCGAAGCAGGTACCCATGGCAGTGCCCTGTGTTTGCTTATATGTGAGTTGGTCATAAATAAAGATGTTGTTATTTAAGCACCATTCTGCCATGTTAAGTAGCATTTGTGTATGCTGGTACAAATGCATTGGTCTGCTGCCTAGGTAATATGCTAGGGCTCTTAGGCCATCAGTATGTTTGATGCTCGTATATAGAGCATTGACATCTAAGGTCATAAGTACATATTATTCTTTCCATGCAACATTATAGATTTTTTAAGGAAATCCCCCCGTCCCTGATGTAAGAGGGAAGTTTACAAACATGTTCTTGTAAGAAGCAATCGATATATCTTGAAGTGTTCTCAAACAAACCCCCTATGGCAGAGATTATAGGTCTCCCAGGTGGATTGCTGGCATGTTTGGGTATTTTGGGTATGAGGTACAATTGCGGTGTGATCGGATAGTCAGTTTTCAAAAAGTCAAATTCTTGTTTAGAGATCAGTCCTGAACCTCTCCATTTGTATAACTCGGTGCGAAATTTTTCCTTGATGTCTTGGATGCTCATGGGGCCTATTCTACAATAGCAAGCTTTATCTTGTAGTTGTCTTTGCGCTTCCTTATTGTACATATCAAGGGGCCAGAGCACCACATTCCCTCCTTTGTCTGACCATCTGACTACAATATCTTGTCTTTCTTTTATTTTATTGATCACTGTCATGTAATGTAATCTGCGATTGTGGTCAGTACGCATAAATTCTTTGCTGGATTGGGATGCTAATTGTTTAAGTTCTTTAGTCACATTCTCTGCAAAGATGTCTAAGCCATCTCTTAGCATGATTGGCAGAAACACAGATTTTGGCTTTATATGGGGTGCGGATACTGACATAGATGTCTAGGCCCATAGCAGAAGCCAAGTCCTCTAGTGAAGTTCTGTTCAGTTGCTCACCATATTGCAGTTCATTCATGCCTTGAAGGAGTGTCATATCTTCTACTGATAGTCCTTCCATATTGTGTACATTCTCTGCACTGTCCTTTGTGTGCATCCTAACATTGTAGAAGTATTTCTGCAACTTAAGTTTCCTGATGAAATGGAAAAGGTCTATGTGGGTCTGAACATGATCAGCCGGCGTTGAACCAATTAGCCAGGAGGATCAAGTAAGCACCTACTCTTGCATCCACTCTCATTTATCTCACAATCTTTCCCATCGCGCCAACAACTCTTCTAACTGCCTGACTCAAATGCCTGACCTCAAGATGGCGGCTCTCTCTTGCAATTTAAGCGCGAGCACCATAACTAGACAGAGAAGCACACGGATCCAGGTGGTACAAGGTGGTAGACCTGACTTACCCTGCAGGAGCAAGTAGCTCAAATTAATATGTCCAGTCCTCTTTGGCCATTCTTCGATCCACCTTGTTGCAATTCCCCGACTTGCTTGACTTCTACCCCTATGGACATCTCCAACTCGGGGATCCCTCCAGACCCAAGACCACCACCCTTGAGTGCATCACCACTTGAACACCTGGCTGAACGATGGCAAGAATTTCCTGCTCTGTAAATATGTAATATATATTGTCCAAGCCTAATCGCTGTTAAAATATAATCCTGAGTGAATTTGCTATTTGTATATATATATATAACTCTAACCACTAGTATATGTAGTAGACCTTTGTACTTACTACCATTCCTATGTGATTTTAGAGTTTATCTGTTTGTATGTCTTCCCTGAGTGACTTTACAACTTGTACATTTGCAATTGTTCCCTCCTTTCACTCCACTTGTCCATTTGCAAAATTTTTTCTGTTTGTATCTCTTATGTAACTCATGTAATCCAAAGTCCTTATGTAACGCAACCTGTTCTTTTGTAAAGTGCTCTGACACCTTCGGGTAATGTTTGCGCTATATAAAATCGCATTAAATAAATAAATAAAAAATAAATAAAAAAACATCGTCAAAGTTCATTTTGGTGCAGTACGTAAGACCCAAAGATAAAATCCCTTGTTCATGTTCATCTAGCTCCATATTAGTGAGGTTGATGACTGTGTTATCCATAACTGGGTCTGTAATTATTTCCTCCGTGTTTGTCTGGCTGTTTGTTTTGCCTTTGTATTTTCCTCCCCAGAGTCTGTTTTTTCTGATCCTCACCCTCTTCCTCTGCCTCTTGGCTCCTTGCGTTGTGGGCGAGGTCGGAGGTGCATTGTGCGCTCTAGCAGTAAAAAATGCAGCTCCTGGACTACTGAAGGTGCTTCTCTGCTCGATATACCGGCTGGGTTATCTTCCAAGTCTGTGTCTATTTTGGAGCTCATGTCAGATCTGCTGGGCCCACTGGCTGTCACAGATGTTTCCCCGGCAACAGACAACTATATATATTCACTGAAAAAACCACAGGTTTCAGGGACGTTATAGTTAGTTGGACATTTCACTCGAAGAAAACCAGAGAAATTCGGCCGTTATAGGTAGTTGAGCTAACTATAACTCGCGCCCACGCAATGCACTGCTGATGACATCACATATTACATCATTCATGACATGGTCAGTGACATCACTGATGGCATCACTGATGACATCTCAAATGACTTCACTGATGACATCACTGATGACATCATCCAGTGACTGTGTGTTTCTGTAAAGTTTAAATATGTTTTATATATATATAGGCCAAGGTGTATTGAAGAATGAGTGGGTGTATGACTGTCCGAATGGATGATTTAGTAGGTGCGTGACTGACTCTATAAGTGAGTGATTAAACGTGTCTTACATGGGTTAGTGACTAAACTGTGTGAATGTCTGTATCAGTTTGTCAGTTGGTGTGTAAGCGGCTGCATGGGTTGGGGAGTAGCTACATGAGTGTCTATATGGGTTATTGATTGGTTGTCTGAATATCTTTATGGGTGCCTGAGTGTCTGTGTGGGTGGAGTGTGTGTGACTCTGTGCATAGATGTGTAAGTGGGTGATTCACTGGGTGTATGGGTTCAAGATTGCATCTGTGAAGGGCTGTATGGGTGGGTGAGTGTGTGTATGGGTGTGTTGGTGAGTGAATGGATGTCTCAATGGTACATGTATGAGTAACTACATATGTGAAAGGCAGTATATGTGAGTGTTGGAGTATATAAATGACTGTATGTGAGAGTGAGTGATTGTGAGAGTGGCTGTATGGATGAGTGTGTGCTTGTATCAGTGATTGTATAAGAGAGTAAGTATGTGTTAGTATCTGTATGAATAAGTGAGGTGGTGTGTGTATAACTGTATAGGTGAGTAAATGGGAGTGTGATTGATTCTTTACATGACTGACTAGGTGTGTGAGTAACTCTATGGATGAGTGGCGATGTGTGAGTGTCTGTATAGGTGTATGAGTGCAAATGATAGTGCTGTATTGATAAGTGATTGCATGTATGAGTGACTGTATGGGTGAATGAGTGGACGTATGTGTAGACCTAGGAATCAGTGAGTGGGTATGTAGTAACTGGTATTAATGTGTGTCTATGGTTTCGAAAATGGTAGTCTGTATTTTAGAGTGGGTGTATCAAAGGTTATATTAGGGTGTGAGGAGGTGCATCAGATTATCACGTGGATGATGCCATCAGTGATGTCATCAGTGATGTCATTTGAGATGTCATCAGTGATGTCATCAGTGATGTCACTGACCATGTCATGAATTATGTAATATGTGACGTCATCAGCAGTGCATTGTGGGGGCGTGAGTTATAGTTAGCTCAACTAACTATAACGTCCGAATTTCTCTGGTTTTCTACGAGTGAAATGTCCAACTAACTATAACGTCCCTGAAACCTGTGGTTTTTTCAGTGAATTTCTAAGGTATTATAAATGCTAATTTCTAACTATAACGTCCCTGAAACCTATGGTTTTTTCAGTGAATTTCAAAGGTTTTTTAAATGCTAATTTCTAACTATACCTACAGAGGTAGGACATGTGAAGAAAGAGGAAGAAAGGCGCAGAAAGAAGCAAGAGGAATGCAGAAAGAGGCAACAGAAGTCCAGAAAGACAAAGAAAAGTGCAGAAAAAAGCAAGAGATATGCAGAATGAACCCACAGAGGTGCAGAAAGAGGCCTTGTTGCAAAGTCATCCTGTGCCCCCAACTTTTTGCTGACTGGTACTGGTGGTAACTGACTCTAACTAACCAGGCCCGGAGCCAGTGCTATGCTGAATGACCCTTAGAATACAGTGAGAACACCTATATACACTAGGATACACTATGGGTTGGGGTACCCCTGTGATTGGCATGACCCCCCCTGTAAGGCCCCAGTACATAATAGCAAAACCAAAGGGGATGATGGACGGAGTGTTGAACATTGCAAGCACTCACCCCCAGTCAACTGATCTGGGTTTAATCCATCATCATTCTTTAGCTCACTCCGCCACCCCAGTTCAGACATGGCCATATGCAAATCAGTCTGACCCTGTGCCTCATGGGAACAGTCCAGCCTGAACTGCCAAGCCATGTCTTCCTGGACCGGAAACAAGCATCCTGGGACCGGTTTCTGGCTTACAGCCGTCATCAGCCAGGCTATCTTGAATCCAGTGGCAAAGTGAGCAAGGGACCCACGTCTGGGCATACCCTGCCAACTTAGGGCGAACATAGCAAAACCAAAGGGGATGATGGACGGAGTGTTGAACATTGCAAGCACTCACCCCCAGTCAACTGATCTGGGTTTAATCCATCATCATTCTTTAGCTCACTCCGCCACCCCAGTTCAGACATGGCCATATGCAAATCAGTCTGACCCTGTGCCTCATGGGAACAGTCCAGCCCGAACTGCCAAGCCATGTCTTCCCTGGACCGGAAACAAGCATCCTGGGACCGGTTTCTGGCTTACAGCCGTCATCAGCCAGGCTATCTTGAATCCAGTGGCAAAGTGAGCAAGGGACCCACGTCTGGGCATACCCTGCCAACTTAGGGCGAACATAGCAAAACCAAAGGGGATGATGGACGGAGTGTTGAACATTGCAAGCACTCACCCCCAGTCAACTGATCTGGGTTTAATCCATCATCATTCTTTAGCTCACTCCGCCACCCCAGTTCAGACATGGCCATATGCAAATCAGTCTGACCCTGGTCCTCATGGGAACAGACCTTAGTCAGAAAGAACCCCCTTTGGGTAAGTACACATACATAAAACCACACTTATGATAAACACCTCATGTCACCAATGTATCAACCACAAACAGGGAATAGAAAAATCAAATGGCAAATTCAAATAAAAATGATACAAATTTTAATAAGCAAACATATCAGTGTACAATGTTTACTAATAATAAAAATACATTGAGCAATCATCAAAACAGTTTTTAAAAAAAGACCAAAATGTGATCCAATATAATTGATACAATTAGAAAACATACATACCAATAACACCAATACACATAAAAGTTGGGAGAACAAACAGGAAGATAATTCCTATACACAGAAGGAACTACCAACTATCACATAGATCAATTGTCATATGAAGAAATGGTCAATCGTAACAGTTGTCTACATAAATTTAGAGTAGGCCTTCATTATAATGCATCGACGCGTTTCGGTGGGCACTTTATTCTGACCGTCACCTTCTTCAGGAAAGGACAATAACTCCCAGACGTAAAAAATGATTCTGTAACAGATACAAAAAATTATATACTAATAAAATACAATTATTTAAACCACTAGAAGTTCTAACCCCTGTTTAGGCTACATAAAAACACTACTAGCGACATTGAGGTTACCATATTCATTCCACACCAACATTCATATCAGTATTTTTCAGATCATAATACTTAATAGTCACCTCGAGACAAAAAGGTAAATACCTTAATATTGTTCAAGAACTAGACAGAATCTGCCTCAATAAAAAACACCAAAAGAGACAAGCGAATTCCTCTTTTTCTTACGCCTACACGTATCTGTAATACAATGTCCAAACATTTTTTATCAGACTCAAAAAATTAGGGTGTCACACTTGTAGTACCATCAAAGTGGCATCTATCACCGATTACCTTGGATATATCAGCACGAATACCAGAGCATGACTCGCTTCGAGTATCCACATATATTGAAACACGGTCCAGGTCAATGTAAAAATAAATGGCCAATACCTATTAACAAAAAAGCAATCATCACTTTTCATATCCAAATGGATTTTAACTTTCATTCCTCATTGAGCTATGGTAATCAGTTTACCTCAGATAGTATGGCCCAAATACAAAAAATAGATGGCTCGTATCTTCACTAAAATCAAAGATTCCTAGTAAAGAAAAAAGAAGAAGAAAAATCAATACTATAGCATTACATAAGCCTAGCCTACTGCTTAGCCAACAAGTATAGTATTTGAATAGAATTACCTATAAGGACTAAAAAGTCTCATCTGTGATGCTCACATCCACTAGTGCAATCCCGTCTATTTATCAAGATTGGCAGTCCACTTCCAATTTCTAAAAAATGCCAATCGTGACAGTTTGAGAACTGAATAATGTGGCACAAAATAATTACACAATTTTTTTTTTTACAAAAGTACTATGTTTCTGTAAACATCATAATTCCTGGATATGACATATGACTCACACCTTTCCTATCAGAAACGAGCGAGGACTAACTATCGCCATTATTTACAAATGCGCTAAAGGTGAAGGGATTAAACAACATCCCGCTACTAATGTAGCAGAAAAGATTCCATCGTCAGAGTACAAATGCGCTAAAGCTGAAGGGATTGAACAACATCCCGCTAATAATATAGCAGAAAATGATCCCATCATCAGGCGACAAAAGCCTATGTTACAGCAGCCCGTTTAAAAAGATAGGGAGGCCTACGATTTACCTGTGTATTATCGAGCAGCATACGGGGTATCCACCTCCGTCGGTATTTAGACTAGGTTTGCCAGAGTGAGCTCTTTATAAACCCTTCCAATACGTCGTCACACACCTCAAAAATTAACCAGTCTCAGCTGTCTACATCACATGACCAGCAGCTACAAAGCCGCCGCCATCTTATAGTGGATAATAAAACACGGAAACGCGATAGCACTCCCTGTATTAGTCTAACAATAAAAACCACTCCCCTCAGTACTCAAAAATAACAGTTCCTATTAGGAAAGTAGTTTCAACTTCCTCTGTCACACAATCACCATATACAAAACGGCCGAAATCTTGTACTGGAAAGTGTAAAAGGGCAACTAGATCACAATCCAGATAGACTCCTAACAATGTTAACTTAGGTAGGAAGGATAAGTCATATATTTCTACTGTCGTGTTTCGTTAAATAAACGAGACACAGACCCTCTTCTACAAATTAAAATTAAATAGAAGGTTCCCAAAATGAAAGGTTCCCAAGATAAAATTTGGAGAATTGCTCCACCTAGTGGCCAGTTCTAACACTATCAAAACAACATATACCAATACTAATTATGTCAGCTAACTCATACTATCAATGATAATATTGTAATCGGTATATTATTCTTGAGGATATTAAAAAGAGAACTGCTGACTATTATGTAATCTGCATATTATTACTAAATGTATGTGCATATATATATATGTGTATATACACGTGTAAAGGGATCACAAAAAAGGGGGAGCAGCTAGCTTAACCCCAAACTAAGATTCGCTCAAATATTTTTTGGAGTTACATCAAAATTATACTCATGATCCACTTTGCCAAGATTAGATAACAGACAAAGCATATTATCCCCTCAAGTAGCCCCTATTAGTCGATCCCATTCTTCCCGGGAATTAAGGCCATCACTGACAGTATTGAGGTATGAAATATACCATTGTTCACGTGCTTTACGTTTGAGCACAATATTGCCACCTCTTTTACCCATGGTTATCTTTTCCAGAATAAACCAAGAAAAATCATTTTCTCCATGGCCCAGCTCTAAAAAATGTGTAACTAAAGGGGCATTAATCTTTTTCGTCTTTATAGCTGACCTATGTTCCTGCAATCTAACTCGTAATTCTCTGCCAGTCACTCCTACGTAGCCCTTGCCACATGGGCAACGTAGGAAGTAAATCACGTTTTCTTCTGCAATTGTTGAGTGTTCTAGATTTGATGCAACACCCATTGTGGTTAATCTCTTTTGTTTGTATACATTGAATGCACACATTGCAAGTGCCACACTTAACATTACCAATTGCAGGCAAATCTGTAATAGTTCTTTGAGAATTCCGGGGTCCATCACGATAAGTATGTAGCAACATATCTCTAAGATTTTTATTCTTCTTAAAGGCAAACAGGGTTTTTTTAGTTTTTGTTCCTCTTCATGATTTAGTATATGCCAATTTCTATTGACAACATTTTTAATCTGATTGCTTAAATTAGAGAACTTGCTCACAAACACTACCTTATCTAACGTTTCCTTTTTTTGCACAGACTTATTCAGCATAGCATCTCTATCAAAAAACCTGGCTCGTTTAAAAGAGTGTGAAATCAATTTTTTAGGGTACCCTCTATCTCTAAACTTACGTTTGAGTATTTCTGCATGTTTGTAAAAATCATTTAACTCTGAGCAATTTCTCCTCAGCCGAAGAAATTGACTAAAAGGAATGTTTTCTCTCTGTGACTTAGGATGAAAACTAGAAAAGTGAAGTAGAGTATTTTTAGCCATAGGTTTTGTAAATAACTCAACCTCTAGGATACCATTCATATCTTTGATCGATATATCCAAAAAATCTACCTTTTCTCTGCTATAATATGAGGTGAATTTTAAATTAGGATGACCTAGGTTTAAACAACTCAAAAAATCTTCTAATTGTTCTGTATCTCCTTCCCAAATGAAAAAAATGTCGTCGATGTAGCGGTACTAGCCCGCTACATTTTCGAAAAATGGGGCAAGTTCATTATATATGTGTTTGATCTCGAACTGCCCCACATAGAGACAGGCCAGACTAGGGGCACAGGTGGCCCCCATGCTGGTCCCTTTCTTTTGCTTAAACAAGTCGTCCTTAAACAAAAAGATATTATTTTTTAAAATCATCCTAACACACTTGGTAATAAATTCTTTGTTGGCACCACCTATTTCTTGATTCTCAAGAACCTCACGTATTACCTCCACAGTGTCCTCCTGCGGAATGTTAGTGTAGAGAGACTCAATGTCTAGAGTAACCAGACATTGAGTATCTCTACAGAATGATTTACGCTCTATAAGGGAGATAATGTGGGCAGAATCTCTCACATATGATCTTAGACCACAAACTATCGGGCGCAAAAAGCAATCAACATATTTACTTATTGGTTCCAGAAGTGAGTCTATACTGCTGACTATTGGTCTCATTGGAGGATTGGTGTTACTCTTCTGGACCTTAGGTAGGCCATACAATGCCGGAATCTTAGGTTCCAGATTGTTCATAAATTTGAACTCGTCTTCACAAATCCAAAGATTATCCTTGGCTTCAGTCAGAAGTCTTATACATTCTCTGGAATGGGAACAGTCCAGCCCGAACTGCCAAGCCATGTCTTCCCTGGACCTGCATTCTGTCCATCAACTGTTGTTTTTGCATTTGTCAACCCGAGTGGGACGGGTATGCCCAGACGTGGGTCCCGTGCTCTCCATGCCACTGGAATCAAGCTATCCTGGCTGAAGAGGGGTGAAACCCCGAAACCGGTCCTAGGATGCTTGTTTCCAGTCCAGGGAGGACCTGGCTTGGCAGTTCGGGCTGGACTGTTCCCATGAGGCACAGGGTCAAGACTGATTTGCATATGGCTGGGTTCAAACTGGAATGGCATGGTGAGCAAAAACGATGGATTTAGGCCCAGATCGCTGTACTGGGGTGAATGTATGACATTGTTCTGCATTCTGTCCATCAACTGTTGTTTTTGCACCGGTACATAATAGGGCAGGGGGATTAAAACTACCTCTAACACAGAGGTGCAGAAAGAGGCAAGAGAGGTACATAAACAGGCAGGAAAGGTGCAGAAACAGGGAACAGGGGGGCAGAAAGAGGCAAGTGAGGTGCAGAAACAAGCAAGAACAGTGCAGAAAGAACCAACAGAGGTGCATAAAGAGGCAAGAGGGGTGCAGAAAAAGGTAGGAGGTGTGCACAAAGAGGCAAGAGAGGTACAGAAAGAGGCAAGAGGGGTGCAGAAATATGGAAGAGAAGTGCAGAAAGAGGCAAGAGAATTGCTGAAAGAAGCAACAGAGGTGTTGAAAGAAGCAAGAGAAGTGCAGAAAGAGGCAAGTGAGGTGCAGAAAAAAGCAAGAGCAGTGCAGAAAGTACCAACAGAGGTGCTGAAAGAGGCGTGAAGGGTACAGAAAGAGCAAGGGAAGTGCAGAAAGAGGCAACAGAGGTACAGAAAGAGGCAAGAGAGGTGCAGAAACAGGCAAGAAAGGTGCAGAAACAGGGAACAGGGGTGCAGAAAGAGGCTAGAGAGTTGCAGAAAGAGAAAAGAGGGGTGCAGACAGAGGCAAGATATCTGCAGAAAAAAGCAACAGAGGTGCTGAAAGAGGCAAGTGAGGTGCAGAAAGAGGCAAGAGATCTGCAGAAAAAAGCAACAGAGGTGCTGAAAGAGGCAAGTGAGGTGCAGAAAGAAGCAAGAGAGGTGCAGAAAGAGGCAATAGAAGTGCAGAAAGAAGCAATAGAGGTGCAGAAAGAGGCAAGAGGGGTGCAGAAAGAAGGAAGAGAAGTGCAGAAAGAAGCAACAGAGGTGCAGAAAGAGGCACAAAGGGTGCAGAAAGAGGTGAGAGAAGTGCAGAAAGAAGCAAAAGAGGTGCACAAAGAGGCAAGAGGGATGCAGAAAGAGGCAAGGGCAGTGCAGAAAGAACCAAGAGAAGTGCAGAAAGAAGCAACAGAGGTGCAGAAGGAGGCACAAGGGGTGCAGAAAGAAGGAAGAGGAGTGCAGAAAGAAGCAACAGAGGTTCTGAAAGAGGCACGAAGGGTGCAGAAAGAGGCAAGAGAAGTGCAGAAAGAAGCAAAAGAGGTGCTCAAAGAGGCAAGAGGAATGCAGAATGAGGCAAGAGCAGTGCAGAAAGAACCAAGAGAAGTGCAGAAAGAAGCAACAGAGGTTCAGAAGGAGGCACAAGGGGTGCAGAAAGAAGGAAGAGGAGTGCAGAAAGAAGCAACAAAGGTGCTGAAAGAGGCACGAAGGGTGCAGAAAGAGGCAAGAGAAGTGCAGAAAGAAGCAACAGAGGTACAGAAAGAGGCAAGAGTGGTGCAGAAAGAGGGAAGAGAGGTGTAGAAAGAGGCAAGAGAGTTGCACAAATAGGGAAGACGGGTGCAGAAAGAGGCAGGAGGGATGCATAAAGAAGCAACAGAGGTGCCAAAAGAGGCAAGAGAGATGCAAATAGAAGCAAGTGAAGTGCAGAGAGAGGGAAAAGCGGTGCAGAAAGACACGAGAGGTGCAGAAACAAGTGCAGAAAGAGGCAAGAGAATTGCTGAAAGAAGCAACAGAGGTTTAGAAAGAAGCAAGAGAAGTGCAGAAAGAACCAACAGAAGTGCAAAAAGAGGCAAGAGGGGTGCAGAAAGAGGTAGGAGAGGTACACAAAGAGGCAAGAAAGGTACAGAAAGAGGCAGGAGGGGTGCAAAAAGAAGGAAGAGAAGTGCAGAAAGAGGCAAGTGAGGTGCAGAAAAAAGCAAGAGCAGTGCATAAAGAACCAACAGAGGTGCTGAAAGAGGTGTGAAGGGTGCAGAAAGAGCAAGAGAAGTACAGAAAGAGGTAACAGAGGTACAGAAAGAGGAAGAGAGGTGCAGAAACAGGCAGGAAAGTTGCAGAAACAGGGAACAGGGGTTCAGAAAGAGGCAATAGAGGTGCAGAAAGAGAAAAGAGGGGTGCAGAAAGGGGCAAGAGATCTGCAGAAAAAAGCAACAGAGGTGCTGAAAGAGGCAAGTGAGGTGCAGAAAGAAGCAAGAGAGGTGGAGAAAGAGGCAATAGAAGTGCAGAAAGAAGCAACAGAGGTGCAGAAAGAGGCAAGAGGGGTGCAGAAAGAGGAGAGAGAGGTGTAGAAAGAGGCAAGAGAGTTGTACAAATAGGGAATAAGGGTGCAGAAAGATGCAGCAGGGGTGCAGAAAGAAGCAACAGAGATGCTGAAAGAGGCAAGAGAGGTGCATAAAGAAGCAAGTGAAGTGTAGAAACCGGCAGGAAAGTGCATAAAGAGGGAACAGGGGTGCAGATAGAGGCAAGAGAGCTGCAGAAAGAGAAAAGAGGGGTGCAGAAAGAGGCAAGAGATCTGCAGAAAAAAGCAACAGAGGTGCTGAAAGAGGCAAGTGAGGTGCAGAAAGGGGCAAGAGATCTGCAGAAAAAAGCAACAGAGGTGCTGAAAGAGGCAAGTGAGATACAGAAAGAAGCAAGAGAGGTGCAGAAAGAGGCAAGAGAAGTGCAGAAAGAAGCAACAGAGGTGGAGAAAGAGGCAAAAGGGGTGCAGAAAGAGGCAAGAAAAGTGCGGAAAGAGGCTACAGAGGTACAGAAAGAGGCAAGAGAGGTGCAGAAACAGGCAGGAAAAGTGCAGAAAGAGGGAACAGGGGTGCAGAAAGAGGCAAGAGAGGTGCAGAAAGAGAAAAGTGGGGTGCAGAAAGAGGCAAGAGATCTGCAGAAAAAAGCAACAGAGATGCTGAAAGAGGCAAGTGAGGTGCAGAAAGAGGCAAGAGATCTGCAGAAAAAAGCAACAGAGGTGCTGAAAGAGGCGAGTGAGGTGCAGAAAGAAGCAAGAGAGGAGCAGAAAGAAGGAACAGAAGTGCAGAAAGAAGTAACAGTGGTGCAGAAAGAGAAAAAAAAGGGTACAGAAAGACGTAAGAGGGGTATAGAAAAAGGCAAGAGAGGTTCAGAAAGAGGGAAGAAGGGTGCAGAAAGAAGCAAATGAGGTGCAGAAAGAGGCAACAGACGTGCAGAAAGAGGGAAGAGAGGTGCAGAAAGTAGAAGAGATTTGCAGATAGAGGCAAGAGAAGTACAGAAAAAGAAAGAAATGTGCAGCAAGAAGCAACAGAAATGCAGAAAGAGGCAAGAGAGGCGCAGAAGGAAGCAAGAGTGGCTTGCTACCATTAGTACCAATTTAACACCCACATTTAGCAATAAGTAACAGGTGACCATTCTAGATTTGCAAAGGGCTTTCCACCACGCTGTAACACTTGTCGCTGCATTTTTGGTAACGTTTGAGCCGTTTGAGCTAGAAACAAGGATTTTTTTGTTCAAATCTGCAGATTAGGGAGCAGATGATGAATTATGTGGCTAATGCAGAAAATGAATAATTGTGCGAAAGTCGGTGCAGCCAAACAGTTGCATAATTCCAGTGGCCCTGCTCATACCTCTGACTAGGTCCACAAGTGCTCCTCAGTGATTCCTTCTTTTTTTGTCTTACTGAGTTCATAGTTGAGCTTCTATGGAAATGAGGAAGACTAAACCTGAGGTTACCACTCCACAACACAGACTACCATACCACATAATTACTTTCCCTAACACATAATCCCACTCTACATAATTCCTATACACTAAATACCACATACTTTCTTGCCACATAATTTCACTGCACAACATACCACATATTTCCACTACACACAACGTACATCCACTCAACTCCATAAAACATTAGTGAAAAACCTTTACAATTACAACGCCAATAGCTCTAACTCTCGCAAATGTGAAAACTATTACATTGCAAACACTTCTTTAACTTGTAGTCGCGTTTGCAGAGTGGTGGAGAAAGGGTGCTGGGCCTCCGACCAGCGCTCAGGAATTCCGCTCCGTAGAACTTACAGGAGGTACCAGAAGGGCTTCTTGGCCCCCAAAGTCCCTCAGGAGTAAATTGGACTTCAGCCCCCATCCCGTAGTCTGCCAGGAGGTGAGTTTCCAGAGTGGTGGAGAAAGGGAGGCATGGCCTCCGAAGAAATTTTAGCAATCCCACTGTGTGGGACTTACTGGAGGTAACAAGAGGGGTAGTTGCCCCCAAGGACATCCTTGGGGGCCAACTACCCCTCCTATTACCTCCAGTAAGTCCCATACAGCAGGATTGCTAAATTCTCATACCAGGCCACGCCCCCTTTGTCCACCATTCTGAAAAAGCTCTCCCTGGCGCACTCTTGGATGGAGATTGAAGTCCCCTACGCTGCTGGGGGTCCTTTAGGGGCCAACTAGCCTATCTCTTACCTCCAGTAAGCCCCACACAGTGGGATTGCTGAGAGGTGGGCACAGGCCACGCCCCCTTTCTCTCTCTGCAAACGAGCCTCCTGGCGCGCTCTTGGTTGGGGGATGAAGTCCCCTTTCCTCCTGAGGGTGCCTGGGGGCCAACTAGCCCTCCTGTTACCTCCAGTAAGCTCCACAGAGCTGGATTGCTGAGAGTGCTCAAAGGCCACGCCCCCTTTTTACACCACTCCGCAAACGTGGCTCCTTGTGCACTGCTGCTCGGGGATGAAGTCCACTTGTGTCCTGAGGTCCTCAGGACACAAGAGGACCTCATCACCCCACCATCAGTGCACCAAGAGGCTTGTTTGCAGAGTGGTGTAGAAAGGGGCATGGCCTCGGACCACCTCTCTGCAATCCAGCTGTGTGGCGCTTACTGGAGGTACCTCTTGGGCTAGTTGGCCCCCAGTGACCCTCAGTATTCATGGGGACTTAATTCCCGAACATAGAATGCACCAGGGTGCGCTTATGCAGAGTGCTGCAGGGAGGGGGCAGGGCCTCCGGCGAGATGCCGTTTTTAAAAAAAAATATATTTTTAGAAGGGGGGCTGTGTGGCCATTGCCCCCGGACCTGGCCCACCCGGGGGCTTAAGGAAAAGGAAGCACGGGAGCCAAGCTTCGTTTTTTTTTATTTTCTCTGCCAGATTCGCGCACCCAGCGCGAATTCGGGCAATTTTCTTTTTAAAAAAAATGCTTTTGTGGGACCCCCTGAGCAGGCCTGGGGGGGTCAGGGTGTTTCTACCCTGCCCCCTTTTCTTGTTTTTCACCTTTTGTGTACTGATTTCTTGTGACTCAGTTACTGAGATGACTGCCAACACTTCCTGGTTTGGAGTGTTGCCAGCCAATCAGAAGTCAGCTCGTGCTCAGGAGGAGTCGCGACTCCTCCTCGATGCTCAGATATCGATATTTTGTTTTTTTAATTTCTCAGCAACTACTGAACGGATTTACACCATTTTAAAAAAAGCACGCTTTCTAGACCAAGACCTACCTTTTTGCCAAATTTGTTGGAATTCCGTTCAGCAGTTCGGGCTGTAGCTTTTTCTAAAGTTTCCTATGTAAATTAACATGGAGAAAATGAGTTTTGGGACCCCCCTTTTTTCTCGACCCCTCGTGACGAATCACCCCGAAACTTTTAAGACAGGAGCTGACCGGAGCGCCCCATTAGTTTTGAAAATTTCACGAAGATTCGTCAACCGGCGCCAAAGATATTGGCAAATCAAAAAATGTTTTTCGTATGGAAACTAGGTCCTAACTATAACTACCTACTGGTTACCGCCAGTAGGTAATATACATATACATATATATATGTTGATTAAACCTGCATCGCAGGTATCACCACAGCACAGCAGGTACGGACCACTTGTTCCTTTCCGATGTTAAAAAAAGCAATTCCAGGAAACGTCAGGTTACAGCTCCATAGCTTTATTTAATGCTTCACCAAAATCGTGTGGACAAGTGTCCGCCCCAGACGCGTTTCGATCGCAATGCGATCTTGATAACCATATATATATATATATATATTCACCATATATATATATATATATTCACTGAAAAACCAAAGGGTTCAGGCACGTATAGTTAGAAATTAGCATTAAAAAACCTTAGAAATTCACTGAAAAAACCATAGGTTTCAGGGACGTTATAGGTAGTTGGACATTTCACTCTTACAAAACCATAGAAATTCCCCCGTTATAGTTAGTTCAGCTAACTATAACTCGCGCCTCGCAATGCACTGCTGATGACATCACATATTACATCATTCATGACATGGTCAGTGACATCACTGATGACATCACTGATGACATCTCAAATGACATCACTGATGACATTACTGATGACATCATCCACGTCAAAATCTGATGCACCTCCTCACACTCTAATATAATCTTTGATACACCCACTGTAAAATACAGACTACCATTTTCGAAACCATCGACACACCAATACCAGTTACTACATACGCACTCACTGATTCCTAGGTCTACACACACATCCACTCATGCACCCATACAATCACTCATACATACAGTCACTCATCAATACAACACTATCATATGCACTCATACACCTATACAAACACTCACACACCGCCACTCATCCATGGAGTTACTGATACACCTAGTCAGTCATGCAAAGTATTAATCACACTCCCATTTCCTCACCTATACAGTTATTCACACTCCACCTCACTTATTCAAACATATACTAACACATACTTACTCTATTATACAATCACTGATACAAGTACACACTGATCCATCCAGCCACTCTCACAATCACTCACTCTCATGTATAGTCATTTATATACTCCAACTCTCACAAACACTACCTTTTACATATGTAGTTACTTGGACATGTACCACTGAGACATCCAATCTCTCACCAACACACCCATACACACACTCACCCGCCCATACAGCTGTTTCCACATGCACTCTTGAACCCATACACCCAGTGAATCAACCACTCACACATCTATGCACAGAGTCACACACCTCCCACCCACCCAGACACACACTCAGTCTCCCATACAAATACTCTGGCAACCAATCAATAACCCATATAGACACTCATGTAGCTACTCAACAACCCATGCAGCAGCTTACACAACAACAGACATACTGATACACACATTCAGACAGTTTAGTCACTAACCCATGCATTCAGTAAGACACATTTAATCACTCACTTATACAGTCAGTCACGCACCTACTAAATCCTTCATCCAGACACTTCTACACCCTCTCATTCTTCAATACAGCTTGGCACATATATATAAAACATATTTAAACTTTACAGAAACACACAGTGACTGGAAGATGTCATCAGTGATGTTATCAGTGATGTCATTTGAGATGTCATCAGTGATGTCACTGACCATGTCATGATTGATGTAATATGTGACATCATCAGCAGTGCATTGCGGGGGCGCGAGTTATAGTTAGCTGAACTAACTATAACGGGGAATTTCTATGGTTTTGTACGGGTGAAATGTCCAACTAACTATAACGTCCCTGAAACCTATGGTTTTTCAGTGAATATATATATATATATATATTTATATATATATATATATTCACTGAAAAACCATAGGTTTTAGGACAGTTATAGTTAGTTGGACATTGCACTCGTACAAAACCCGTGAAATTCCCCGTTATAGTTAGTTCAGCTAACTATAACTCGCGCCCCGCAATGCACTGCTGATGATGTCACATATTACATCAATCATGACATGGTCAGTGACATCACTGATGACATCACTGATGACATCTCAAATGACATCACTGATGACATCATTGATGACATCACTGATGACATCATCCAGTGACTGTGTTTCTGTAAAGTTTAAATATTTTTAATATATAGGGAAAGGTGTATTGAAGAATGAGTGGGTGTATAAGTGTGTGGATGAAGGATTTAGTAGGTGCGTGACTGACTCTATAAGTGAGTGATTAAACGTATCTTACTGAATGCAAGGGTTAGTGACTAAACTGGGTGAATGTCTGTATCTGTCTGTCTGTTGCTGTGTAAGTGGCTGCATGGGTTTGTGAATAGCTACATGAGTGTCTATATGAGTTATTGATTGGTTGTCTGAGTATCTGTATGGGTGCCTGAGTGTTTGTGTGGGTGGGGTGTGTGCGACTCTGTGCATAGATGTGTGAGTGGGTGATTCACTGGGTGGATGGTTTCAAGAGTGCATCTGTGATAGACTGTATGGGTGGGTAAGTGTGTGTAAGAGTGTGTTAGTGAGTGAATGTATGTCCCAGTGGTACATGTGTGAGTAACTACATATGTGAAAGGCAGTATATATGTGTGTTGGAGTATATAAATAGCTATAAGCGAGAGTGTGTGATTGTGAGAGTGACTGTATGGATGAGTGTGTGCTTGTATCAGAGATTGTATAAGAGCGTAAGAATGTGCTAGTATTTGTATGAGTAAGTGAGCTGGTGTGTGTATAACTGTATAGGTGAGTAAATGGGTGTGTGCTTAATTTTTTGCATGACTGACTAGGTGTGTGAGTACCTCTATGGATGAGTGGCGGTGTGGGAGTGTTTATATAGGTGTATGAGTGCATATAATAGTCCTGTACTGAGTGACTATAAGTATGAGTGACTGTACTGGGTGAGTGAGTAGATGTGTGTGTGTAGACCTAAGAATCAGTGAGTGTATGTATAGTAATTGGTGTTGGAGTGTCTATGGTTTTGACAATGGCAGTCTGTAATTTACAGTGGGTGTATCAAAAGTTATATTAGGGTGTGAGAAGATGCATCAAATTATCACATGGATGATGTCATCAGTGATGTCATCAGTGATGTCATCAGTGATGTCACTGACCATGTCATGAGTGATGTAATATGTGACGTCATCAGCAGTGCATTGTGGGGCGCGAGTTATAGTTCGCCAAACTAACTATAACGGGGAATTTCACGGGTTTTGTACGAGTGCAATGTCCAACTAACTATAACTGTCCCTAAAACCTATGGTTTTTTCAGTGAATTTGTAAGGTTTTTAAATGCTAATTTCTAACTATAACGTGCCTGAAACCTATGGTTTTTTTCAGTGAATTTCAAAGGTTTTGTAAATGACAATTTTTAAATGTATTAATTGTTATATTTATTTTTTTGATACTGATTTACTACATTTTTTTAAACTATTTATTTTTAGATATTTTATTTTTTAAATTACATTGTAATTACATTATACATTACATTACAAAATATACTTTCTCAGAATGATTTACTTTAGTTTAAATACTTTGCAAATAGGCAATAGACTTTTAAGTACAGTAGTTACAGTTGTTGCAATGGGCAACACAATTTCAAACACAATGCAACATTGAGCTCAATGTGAATTTCTAGTTAAATGCAATTAGTTACTTTATGGATTACTTTTCTAACCACAGGACTGGATCCTAGATTCAGTCCTGGGACATCTCCTGTAAACAGTTGAGTAAAAGCGTTTTGGTTACAGTAGTGATTTTTAAGGAATATTATTGTACTTTAAAAGTTGACACTTAGAAACTTTTTCACATAGAATCACCAATGTTATCCTATGGGAGGAAATTCACTTAGCAGGTAAGTAGTGTTATCGTTACTTTTTCTTACTCAGTGGTGGATCCTGGATCCAGCACTGGTGCATCTCCTGTAAACAGTTGAAATAATGCGTTTAATTCATACAGGCGATTTTTAAGGAATATTTGTAGTTTGTGAAAATCGACACTTTGAAACGTTTCTGCTGAAAACCAGACAATGGATTCCTATGGAAGGAAATACAAGTTACTGGTAAGTACGGTTAGAATTACTTTTCAGGGTCAGTGCTGGGCTAAAAGATGCAGCACTGGGTTCTCTCCTGATAACAGGTGAGTAAATTGGAATTCGTAGTTCGGTTGATTTTAGAGGAATATTCTAAAGTTCCAAAACTCCACACTTAGAAGAATTTCCAAGTGAAACCAGTCAATGTTAGCCTATGGAAGGAAATTCAAGTTACTGGTAAGTACGGTTAGAATTACTTTTCAGGATCTGTACTGGGCTCAAAGATGCAGCACTGAGGTCTCTCCTGATAACAGGTGAGTAAATCGGAATTCGTAGTTCTGCTGATTTTAGAGGAATATTTGTATGTTTCAAAAATCGACACAGAAAATTTTTCAGCAAAAAGCAGGCAATGATATCCTATGGAAGGAAATTCACGTTACTGGTAAGTACGGTTAAAATTACTTTTCAGGATCAGTACTGGGCTCAAAGATGCAGCACTGAGGTCTCTCCTGATAACAGGTGAGTAAATCGGAATTCGTAGTTCGGCTGATTTTAGAGGAATATTTGCACAATGGTGAAGGAAGGGGTGGGGCCTGAGGTGACATGTCTGCAAACACGCCCTGTGGCGCGTTTTAAGTTGGAGAATTAATTCCTCCACAATCCCGAGGGTCCCTAGGGGCCAACTAGCCCACCAGATACCTCCAGTATGCGCCAAAGAGCTGCGTTGCAGAGAGGTGTTCAGAGGCCACGCCCCTTTTTACAACACTCTGCAACGCAGCTCCGTGGCACTTCCTGGAGGTACCTGGTGGGCTAGTTGGCCCCCAGGGACCCTCAGGATTGAAGGGGATTTAATTCCCCATCTTAAAACGCGCCACGGGGCCTGTTTGCACACATGTTACCTCAGGCCCCGCCCCCTCCCTTCACCACTGTGCAAACGCGCCCCGTGGCACGTTTTAAGTCGGGGGATTAACTCCCCTTGAATCCTGAGGGTCCCTGGGGTGCAACTAGCCCACCAGCTCTAAGGCCCCCCACATTAAAAATAAATAAACCCCCGCATGCCCCCGGGACTTGGCCCACCCGGGGGCAAAATAGCATCGAAGCGCGGGAGACCGCGCTTCGATTTTTAATTACGGCGGGATCCGCGCACCCTAAGCGCATCCCGCCGATTTAAAAAAAATGCTTTTTCTGCCCAGGGAGTCCTTGTGGGACCCCTGAGCAGACCTAGGGGTCAGGGTGTTTCTACCCTGCCCCCTTTGTGCGTTTTGCGCACTTGTTTCTTGTGCTTTTTTTTAATCGGCGGGATCCGCGCACCCTAAGCGCATCCCGCCGTTTAAAAAAAAATAATGTTTTTCTGCCCAGGGGTCCTTGTGGGACCCCTGTGCAGACCTAGGGGTCAGGGTGTTTCTACCCTGCCCCCTTTTTGCGCTTTGCGCACTTGTTTCTGTCCCTCGGTTCTACCGAGGGATAAAATGGCTGCCAACACTTCCTGATTTGGAGTGTTGACAGCCACTTGACAGCCAATTAGCATGCAGCTCGTGATCGGGAGGGTACGCGGACCCTACTCGGCCATAGATATATATGTGACTTTACTTTTGATTTTCTCAGGCACTATTGAACGGATTTACACCATTTAAGCAAAAGGCACGACACTGAACCAAGGGCTACCTCTTTGCCAAATTTGGTGTAATTCCGTTCAGCAGTTCGGGCTGTAGCTGCGACTAAAGGTTCCTATGGAAAAATGAATGGGGAAAACGTGTTTTGGGACCCCCCTTTTTTCTCGGCCCCCGCTCAACGAATCACCCCGAGACTTTCAGGGTAGGAGCCGACCGGAGCGCCCCAACAAGTTCGAAGCTTTCGCGAATATTCGTCAACCGTCACCAACGTTATTGCAAATAGAAAGTTGCGGATTTCCTATGGAAAATAGGTCCTAACTATAACTATCTACTGGCGACCGCCAGTAGATAATATATATATATATATATATATATATATATATATTTATATATTACCGCTCCAATTTTGCCCCCGCTTGAGCTGCACTCAAATGCATACTGTAGGTGGCAAACCTTTAATAAAGGGTACAAGCAGGCTCCTGTTAGCAGTTTCAATCAAACAGCCATTAAAATGCGATTCGCCTGACGCGTTTCAAAAGTACATCTTTCTTCTTCAGAGGGAGTCGCAGTAATGGATGAGTGCTCCGTTCTCCGTTCATAATGTCAATTACACGCCCCCAGATGGGCCAGTCTAATGACCCAAGGGATTATGGATACAGTAGTCCTGGTAAGTACAATCCTCAGATGGTGCACTAATTTCTGTCCTCATTTCAAGCCCTCAGATGGGCCACCACCAACAGTGTCCGCTTTAAATCCCTGATATGCGCTCCACAAGGCGGCTCGGCATATTCCAAGCCGCGTGGACCCCTCTCTTAGCGGGGTGGTGCAAGCTCGACGGCTGGACAGTCGTCTAATATTATCGCTCCAATTTTGCCCCCGCTTGAGCTGCACTCGAATGCATACTGTAGGTGGCAAACCTTTAATAAAGGGTACAAGCAGGCTCCTGTTAGCAGTTTCAATCAAACAGCCATTTCGTGACTTGTAAAGTCTGTTGGCGATTTCCTGCTGCCAGAGTGCATTCTTGCCAGCTGGGCATATATATATATATATATATATATATATATATATATATATATATATATATATATATATATATATATATATATATATATATATATATATATATATATATATATATATATATATATATATATATATATATATATCCAACAAAACCCCACTCCACATGGAAGAGAGCACGCACACAAGGATTGCTTAGTTAAAAGGCATCTTTTATTCCATAGGGCATCCTCCGACCCAGCAACACAGAGAGACGCGTTTCGGCTGTCAATCTGATAAGCGCCATTAATCTAAAAACATTTATACATGTCATTATCATAGACATAGAAAAAATCGTCAGGTTTCAAATTAAGTTTAAATAGATACATACATAGAAAAACATGTACACAGAGGCATTCACTTAAAATACCTGCATGACGTTAGTGGTCACAATTGTAATCACCCAAGTGATGATAGTAATCAAAATGTATAATGCATATTGCATCTACATACATACTTTAGCTGCATAATGCGGCATCGGACCTCTAAAATATACCTACATTGTGTACATATGACTTTCACATCAAAATTGTATCTTTTTCCAATGAATTAAAAAACCTCTGTTGAAATATAACATTGCCAACAGCTTTTGTGTGACGCTTTTAAATATTGACCTTATGCTGCGTGAGAGTAATACATCAGGGAGATGGAAATGCGCCCACATATCTTTCTGTTTGAGAATGAACTATTTCAACAGGAACAAGGGACTGCCATGGGCACCTGCTTCGCCCCCAGTTATGCTAATTTACATCTAGGCTGGTGGGAGGAGCAGGTGCTCGGGGGACCCACTTTGAACCAATGGACTGACAAGATTCTTTTGTGGCTAAGGTACATTGATGATGTCTTTGTGCTGGGGCAGGGCACAGAGACAGAAGTGGATGAATTTATCAATGACCTTAATGTAAATGATTTAAATTTGAACTTTGTGGGACACAAAAGCATAACATCAGTGGATTTTTTAGATGTACGAATAATGGTGGAGGGGGAGAAACTAGAGACAACTATTTTTAGAAAGGCGACAGCAGGGAACACAATTTTGCATGCTAAGAGTGCACACCCAGCCCCACTAATCAGAAGTATTTCCCTTGGAGAATTTTACAGAGCTTGGAGAGCATGCAGCTCACAAAGGGAGTACGACAAAATAGAAAAAGAAATGAAATCTCATTTTTTACAAATAGGGTATTTGCCTAAACTACTAGAAATAGCATCGAAAAAATCTAGAAGTATAAAAAGAGAAAAGATACTCTTTGAACCATCCAAAACAGATATGAGGAAGAACAATAAAGAACAGAAAGTCACTCATAGATTCATTACAACATACAATAAAGAACATTTGAGAGTACGACAAATTTTACAAAAGCACTGGCACTTTATTAGACATGATCCAGAATTAGGACACCAGGTGGCTAGGAATCCACAGATTACCTTTAGAAAGTCCAAATCCTTAAGGGATTACCTAGTTAAAAGTGGCAGCCGGGAAATAAGACAACAACATACCTGGCTTCAACAAAAAGAGGGTTTTAAAAAATGTTTGAAGTGTAAGGCTTGTTTACATGGAGAGAATATTTCAGCTTTTAAAACAGTTTTTAACAAAACTGTGAAAGTAAAAGGGTTTTTAACATGTAAATCAAATTTTGTTGTATATATTTTAAAGTGCCTGTGCAATAAAGTGTATGTCGGTAGTACAACTCTCCCTGTACATAAAAGAATCCTTCAGCATAGGAGAGCAATAGTGAACAAGGATCGCAGCTATCCTATAGCTAGGCACTTCAAAAAAGAACATTCCAGTAATCCAGCAACATTAAGTATTAGCTGCATAGCACAGGTGCCCAAGAGGAGGAGGGGTGGAGACAGGGAGAAAGAGTTACGCAAACTTGAAACATACCTCATCCTAGAGTTGGATAGCAAAGAACCAAACGGTTTCAACGTGGATGAGGAGTTATATACCTGTCTGTATTGAGTCTCCTTTAGCCCTCATAGAGCACTCATCAGAAGAGCAAGAAAAGAATGTAAATATATTTTTAAGACAGTAAGTGGACAATAGGGCACATTTAGAGCACTTTTTTAACTCAAGGAAATTAAATGTATTTTTTCACTTTTTAAAAAAAAATATGGATCTTAGGTAAACTCTTTTAGTCTATAAAAGACAGCAGGTGAGTTAAACAAATGTACTTACAAAGTATAATAGATCTAAGCGAATAACCACTCGAAATATATTAGGTTATACTGTAGAGTAATGAGAAGATACCCATTGGATTCATGAAGCACTTTAGAGGAGACTATTTGCACTTTATATTAGCACAATGTCACTTTTTGCACTATTGCACTTTATTAAGACCTCTGGAAGAGGTAATGTGTTATAAGTATTTGGGGACTTCCCTAAAATTTGTAATGATTGGGTTTTAACGAAGACAGAGACATTTGTCGATGAACCTCATGTTAACAACATTTAGGCACCAGTCATTGAATTAAATATATAAAGGGTAGAGTGTAATTCTTGGCCATTAAGCATGAGCGATTGCTGTTACTTTACTTTCAAAAGAGGTCTTCAGAACAATAAGAAATGCCAGAGATATGGGGAACTTGCCCACGAAACATGAATGCAAAATAGCAATATATACACAGGAAATGTATTGTAATTAAATTGATATCAATATAAAAGTTCTATAAAGCTTTTATAAAAGAATTAGTAATCAACTTCAATTGACACTATATATCAAAAGCATGTTTTAAGATGGCGCCTATTGTGAATGAACGATACTAGTGCAAAGGTGTAAAGCAGTCCACTTTTTATGTTTGTCTTTGTAAAGAACATATAAATGTAAAAAGTAAAAGCTCACCATCGTGAACAAGGCTGCGTCTGGCAGCCGGAACACGTGGATGTTATATCGCTCTGTGTTGAAATAAACCGCAGTGATTGAACCACAGGAGTGCCGAAGTCATCTTTTACAATCTAAGGTGAAATTGCTTATATATATATATATATATATAAGGAGTATACAACTACATTTGACACTAGACCAGTTAAAATCCAAGGTCATTATACTTGCCGCACCGAGTATGCGGTTTATGTACTGGAATGTACCTGTTCACTTAAATATGTGGGAAGCACCAAGCTTCAAGTATTTAACAGGATTCTCCAACATCTGCGTGCAGTTGTCAATTCCGATCCCTCCAACCCAGTTGCCCGACATTTTAAACTGGTCCATAATAACAACCTCAATGATCTGAAATACTTTGTCATAGGTTCTGTGGCCAAATCGATCCGTGGTGGTAATAGGGATAAACAACTTCGCCAATTGGAATCCCATTTCATACTCCAACTAGAAACCAGAATGCCCAATGGGTTAAACACAGGGGAGGACCTCTATAATTTTCTATAAACTGTGTTACTGTTGACTGCCTCCCTCTTTGCTGAATCTAAGAATATTGTATTCTCCTTACATGTCTGTTTTCCAAATGTATTTTACTAACTGCATCATATGAATTTAAATGAATTCACACTGTCACTCGTGTTTGCAGTGTAGTTCTGACATTGTTATGGCACTTGCCTTTTATTCAGGATTATCAGGTCTTTCTAAAGCGGCTTCACTTGCACATTTATTTATGATGATCTTAATGATTTCACACATTTTTGCAATTTGCACTTAGCAAGCACTAGCACTTTTTTACTTACACTTTTTTAGGGCAGCGTGCAATATCACTGCAGGATGATATGTTTATATTCATGTTTTATGATGTTTTTATCATCTATCTATGAACAGAGGGTTTCTTAGACATATTGCTTCTACTCATGTTTTTATCATTTTAGGCATTTATTCACCTATTAGTGGTATGATTTATTCAGATTCATGATATTTATCATAGATTTTACTAATGCCTTAAAACATAGATTTTGGTGTTGACAGCGTGTCTAACTATTTCATCCCCTCTCGGTTTTACAATAGTCACTGTACTTATGTATTAAGATGTTAAACCATTTACATGCATTAGTCTGTCCTCCAGCTTTATTGCCTTGGGGTGTGTTCACTTTTAAATGGTGTGGTTTGATTTACTATTTAAATGTATGGGTCCCGCCTACGTGTCATGTGATCAAGACCGTGGAAACGCGGTCGAAACGCATCAGGCTGGGTACTGACCCATTCAGGACTTGAATGCTGCTGAATTCTATTTGCTCCGAATAAAAGCACTTTATTTTCAACAACGAGCTGTGGTCCGTACCTGTTTTCCATGTGACTCTGGAGCAGGAGTGTAATTTAATATATATATATATATATATATTCACTGAAAAAACCATAGGTTTCAGGCACGATATAGTTAGAAATTAGCATTTAAAAACCTTAGAAATTCACAGAAAAAACCATAGGTTTTAGGGAAAGTTATAGTTAGTTGGACATTGCACTCGTACAAAACCCGTGAAATTCCCCGTTATAGTTAGTTCAGCTAACTATAACTCGCGCCCACGCAATGCACTGCTGATGACGTCACATATTACATCACTCATGACATGGTCAGTGACATCACTGATGACATCACTGATGACATCTCAAATGACATCACTGATGACATCATCCAGTGACTGTGTGTTTCTGTAAAGTTTAAATATGTTTAATATATATAGGGAAAGGCGTATTGAAGAATGAGTGGGTGTATAAGTGTCTGAATGGATGATTTAGTAGGTGCGTGACTGACTCTATAAGTGAGTGATTAAACGTAGCTTACTGAATATGCATGGGTTAGTGACTAAACTGTGTGAATGTCTGTATCCGTCTGTCTGTTGCTGTGTAAGCGGCTGCATGGGTTTGTGAATAGCTACATGAGTGTCTATATGAGTTATTGATTGGTTGTCTGAGTATCTGTATGGGTGCCTGCGTGTTTGTGTGGGTGGGGTGTGTGTGACTCTGTGCATAGATGTGTGAGTGGGTGATTCACTGGGTGCATGGTTTCAAGAGTGCATCTGTGATGGACTGTATGGGTGGGTGAGTGTGTGTATGGGTGTGTTAGTGAGTGAATGCATATCTCAGTGGTACATGTGTGAGTAACTACATATGTGAAAGGCAGTATATATGTGTGTTGGAGTATATAAATGGCTATAAGTGAGAGTGTGTGATTGTGAGAGTGGCTGTATGGATGAGTGTGTACTTGTATCAGTGATTGTATAAGAGCGTAAGAATGTGCTAGTATTTGTATGAGTAAGTGAGCTGGTGTGTGTATCACTGTATAGGTGAGTAAATGGCAGTGTGTTTAATTATTTGCATGACTGACTAGGTGTGTGAGTACCTTTATGGATGAGTGGCGGTGTGTGAGTGTCTATGTAGGTGTATGAGTGCATATGATAGTCCTGTACTCAGTGACCATAAGTATGAGTGACTGTACGGGTGAGTGAGTGGATGTGTGTGTAGACCTAAGACTCAGTGAGTGGGTATGTAGTTATTGGTGTTGGAGTGTCTATGGTTTTGAGAATGGCAGTCTGTAATTTAGAGTGGGTGTATCAAAGGTTATATTAGGGTGTGAGAAGATGCATCAAATTATCACATGGATGATGTCATCAGTGATGTCATCAGTGATGTCACTGACCATGTCATGAGTGATGTAATATGTGACGTCATCAGCAGTGCATTGCGGGGGCGCGAGTTATAGTTAGCTGAACTAACTATAACGGGGGAATTTCATGGGTTTTGTACGAGTGCAATGTCCAACTAACTATAACTTTCCCTAAAACCTATGGTTTTTTCAGTGAATTTCTAAGGTTTTTTAAATGCTAATTTCTAACTATAACGTGCCTGAAACCTATGGTTTTTTCAGTGAATTTCAAAGGTTTTTTAAATGCTAATTTCTAACTATAACGTGCCTGAAACCTATGGTTTTTTCAGTGAATTTCAAAGGTTTTTCAAATGCTAGTTTCTAACTATGCGTACCGAGGTAGGACATGTGAAGAAAGAAGAAAAAACGTACAGAAAGAAGCAAAAGAAATGCAGAAAGAAGCAACAGAAGTCCACAAAGACGAAGAAAAGTGCAGGAAGAAGCAAGACATGTGCAGAAAGAACCAACAGAGGAGCAAAAAAAGGCCTTGTTCCAAAATCATCCTGTGCCCACAACTTTTTCAGACGGGTACTGGTGGTAACTGACTCTGACTAACCAGGCCTAGAGCCAGTGCTATGCTAAAAGACACTTAGAATACAGAGAAAACACCTACATTCACTAGGGAACACTATGCGTTGGGGTACCCCTGTGATTAGTATGACCTCCTCTGTAAGTCCCTAGTACATAATAGGGCAGGGGGATTAAAACTAAGAAACAAACTTGTCACATCAGGCCCTTCCCACTCTCTTCACCTCTGTGCAAACATGCCCCGTGGAGCATTTTAAGTTGGGAGATTAAGTCCTCTTGAATCCTGAGGGTCCCTGGGGTCGAACTAGCCCACCAGGTACTTCCAGTAAGCGCCACAGAGCTGCGTTGCAGAGAGGTGTAAAAAGGGGCGTGGCCTCTGAACACCTCTCTGGAACGCAGCTCCCTGGCGCATACTGGAGGTACCTGGTGGGCTAGTTGGCCCCCAGAGGCCCTCAGGTTTGAAGGAGAATTAATTCCCCAACTTAAAACACGCCACGGGGCCTGTTTGCACACATGTCACCTTTAGCCCCACCCCCTCCCTTCACCACTGTGCAAACGCGCCCCGTGGTGCATTTTAAGTTGGGGGATTAAGTCCCCTTGAATCCTGAGGGTCCCTGGGGTCCAACTAGCCCACCAGGTACCTCCAGTAGGCGCCTCAGAGCTACGTTGCAGAGAGGTGTAAAAAGGGGCGTGGCCTCTGAACACCTCTCTGCAAAGCAGCTCCCTGGTGCATACCGGAGGTACCTGGTGGGCTAGTTTGCCCCCAGGGACCCCCAGTATTGAAGGGGAATTAATTCCCCATCTTAAAACGCGCCACGGGGCCTGTTTGCACACATGTCACCTCAGGCCCGCCCCCTCCCTTCACCACTGTGCAAACGCGCCCCGTGGCATGTTTTAAGTTGGGAAATTAAGTCCCCTTGAATCCTGAGGGTCCCTGGGGTCCAACTAACCCACCAGGTACCTCCAGTAAGCGCCACAGAGCTGCGTTGCAGAGAGGTGTAAAAAGGGGCGTGGCCTGGACCACCTCTCTGCAACCCAGCCCTGTGGCGCTTACTGGAGGTACCTGGTGGGCTAGTTGGCCCCCAGGGACCCCCAGTATTGAAAGGGAATTATTTCCCCAATTTAAAATGCACCACAGGGCGCGTTTGCAGAGTGGTTAAGGGAGGGGGCGGGGCCTGACGTTCGTTCGCTTTTTTTTTCTTTTTCTTTTTTTTTCTTTTTGAAGGGGGGCTGTGTGGCCCACCTTCCTTTTCACTTTTTGGTGCCCTGGGGACCCCATCCCCCAGGGCCTGATCCTATTTAAAAAAAAAAAAAACAGTACGGGAAGGAGGCCGCGTGGCCCCCCTCCCGTGGCCGATTCCGGCCCCGGGGACCCCATCCCCTGGGGCATGGCCACTTTTATTTTAAATTTTTGAGGAGGGGGCTGCGTGGCCCCTCTCCTAAGGCCCCTATTGGCCCCGGGGACCCCATCCTCCGGGGCTTTGCGCATTTTAATTTTTTTTTTTTTTTTTTTTTTATAATTGTTGGGGAGAGGGGCTGCGTGGCCCCCCTCCCGGGCCACTAATGGCCCCGGGGACACCATCCCCCGGGGCCTGGCCACTCGTTGGAGACCGTGGGGGGGTCCCCAATCCCCCACAGCCCCGCCGGCTCCCCACGTCCTGCGGGAGCCGGCATTGCTTTTCCATAAGGGGAGCTGCTGACATGCAGCTCCCTTATGGAAAAGCAATCTGCTTGCTTCATTGAAGCGAGAGCAGGTTTCCTGCTCTCGCTTCAATGAAGCAAGCAAGTTTGCAATGACAGGATGGGAGCCGCGCAGCTCCCGTCCTGTCATTGCAAACAGCAGTGTCCCGGGGGTAGGCACCCCGGGACACTGCAGGAGCCGGCCCTGGGGGTTGGCGGTCTCCAGGGCCACCACAGGCTCCAGGAGGGGGGCCGCGCGGCCCCCCTCCCACCATCTACAAAGCCCCGGGGAGGTGGTGGTCCCCAGGGCCACCACAGGCTCCAGGAGGGGGGCCACGCGGCCCCCCTCCCAACATCTACAAAGCCCCGGGGAGGTGGTGGTCCCCGGGGCTTCGGGGGTCCGACATTTCTTTAATTAGTGCCCCGGGGAGGTGGCGGTCCCCGGGGCATGTGGGGGGGCTGGAGCCCCCCCACACAGGTAATTTTTTTATTAAAAAAAGAAGCCCCGGGGGTGGCGGTCCCCGGGGCTGCGGGGGGGCCGTGTGCCCCCCCGCCATCATTATAATTTGAAATCCCCAGGGGGTGGCGGTCCCCGGGGCACCCAACTAACATTTAAACCCACCCCCGCATGCCCCCGGGACTTGGCCCACCCAGGGGCAAAAAATACCCTAAAAGCGCGGGAGCCCGCGCTTCATTTTTTTTTTTTCACGGCAGGATCCGCGCACCCTAAGCGCATCCCGCCGATTTAAAAAAACTAAAAATGCTTTTTTTGGCCCTGGGGGTCCTTCTGGGACCCCCTAAGCAGGCCTTTTTGCGTTTTGCGCACTTGTTTCTTGTGCCTCAGTTCTACCGAGGAACAAGGTGGCTGCCAACACTTCCTGGTTTGGAGTGTTGACAGCCAATTAGCATACAGCTCCTGATCGGGAAGGTGCGCTCAGGGTGCGCGGACCCTAAGCGGCCATAGATATATATGTGGTTTTACTTTTGATTTTCTCAGGAACTACTGAACGGATTTACACCATTTAACCAAAAGGCACGACTCTGAACCAAGGGCTACCTTTTTGCCAAATTTGGTGTAATTCCGTTCAGCAGTTCGGGCTGTAGCTGCGACTAAAGGTTCCTATGGAAAATTGCATGGAGAAAACACGTTTTGGGACCCCCCTTTTTTCTCGGCCCCCACTTGACGAATCACGGTCGCCAGTAGGTAGTTATAGTTAGGACCTATTTTCCACAAGAAATTCACAGCATTCTATTCCCAATAACTTTGGCGCCGGTCGACGAATCTTCGCGAAATTTTCAAAACTCATGGGGCGCTCCGGTCCGCTCCTATCTTTAAAGTTTCGGAGTGATTCAGCAAGCAGGGGCCGAGAAAAAAGGGGGGTCCCAAAACGTGTTTTCTCCATGTTATTTTCCATAGGAAACTTTAGACAAAGCTACAGCCCGAACTGCTGAACGGAATTACACCAAATTTTGCAAAAGGTAGCCCTTGGTTCAGAAAGAGCCCTTTTTGTTAAATGGTGTAAATCAGTTCAGTAGTTGCTGAGAAATTCAAAAAATAAGAGTCAAAAAATCAATTTCCCATAGGGAATTTTGTGCAAGGCTACAGCGGAAACTACTGAACGGATTTACCCCAAATTTGGCATAAAGGTACTGCTTGGCTCAGAAAGCGACCATTTAAAAAATGGTGTTAATCCGTTCAGTAGTGTTTTAAATATTAAAGGAAAAAGAACTTTATATATCTGGGCGGAGCCTAACCACACATGTCATCGTGAGATCTGATTGGCTGTCAGCACTTCATCCAAGAATTGTTGGCAGCCATCTTGGGACCAATATACATGATAGCACCCCAATGAAATGCATTAAAGTTAATAGAAGATTTTGAGGGTCACCAAAAGGAGAACTATAAAGGGTGATAACAGACTTTAGTTACATTAGAATTCATTTGTTGATGGTACCATACTAATTTTAGGAATTGTGGTGTGTTCTAGGGTGAATTTACCCTGTGAAAAACCTTCTGCTGGGATTTCATGAATCATGTTTGAGAGAAAACAATTTTCTCATGCTTGTCCCACAGAGGTTTGGAAGGTGCTCCAGAAGCTAAAATGAGAGCATATTTTCTGTAAATTCACATTATCTTTCTCAGTCATGTGAGAATGAAGTCTGAAATTCTCAGTAAAACATGTAAATCCAACAAGGGCAGAGACTGTCAGTTGATTCCTTTGTGTTCTACTGCAGCTTCCCAGAGTGTTGTTAAGAACAACTAGAGCGCTAACAACCTTACCTATGACAAAAGTATGGCACACCTGAAGCCATCTTGATTGGAATAAACTGGTAACACTTAAAACATTTAATTTAAAAAGGAACAAAATGATGGGGTTCATTTTGTCTTAGAAATTATGGTTAGTGCTGTAGAAAGAAAAATTAGTACATGTTTTAAGTGAGATTACAAATATCTTCCTGTTATATTTCAATAGGAGCAGCCTGCCAGTTGATTCCTTTGTGTTCTACTGCAGCTTCCCAGAGTGTTCTAAAGAACAACTAGAGCGCTAACAGTCTTACTTATGACAAAATTATGGCACACCTGAAGCCATTTTGATTGGAATAAACCGGTAACACTTAAAACATTTAATTTAAAAAGGAAAAAAACGAGGGGTTCATTTTGTCATAGAAATTATGGTTAGTTCTGCAGAAAGAAAAATTAGGGCATGTTTTAAGTGAGATCTCAAATCCTCTTCTATTTCATTAGAAAATTCTGACAAGCAGACTGAAACAATCACTTTCAATACCAGCAGTAGACTTCCAGTTAACTCCCTGGTGAGCAATAGCTTTACTACAGTGATCTAATGAGCAACTAGAGTGCTAACATTCTGAATTTATGGCAAATGTGTGACACATCTGAATGCCTTCTTGATGGAATCAAAGTAAAAAACTGAAAGCATTTCCTACTGAGGAGACTGCAGTAAATGAGGAAATTAGGAAACTTCATAACAAATAAGTATCCCAAGATGGCCACCAGAGAAAAAAGAGCCCACATGTAGCACAAATATCACCCACATGTAGCCCACATATAGCCCAATGACAGAAGTGTGGAAAACACTTTTTATTTTTAGTTTGTTTGCAGTTTTATATAGTGCAGACTGGTCAGGTATTGGAGCGTTGCATCTTACTTGGACCCTTTATTGCGTATTTTGCACGAAGTACATGAGATTGATCTTGCGAAACATTGAACTTTACTATTCTGTTAACCTGAAATTGCTCTGAACCGGGCTTTGTAACACCCGTTTTTACCTACTGGTTTTAATTAATTCTCACTGTATTGTATTAAGAAAGAGGATTTACTGTTTTTATGTACACTTTTATGATCTATGTTTCTAAATCAGATCGAATAAAGTTTAATGAATGTAATTGAAGTCTCCCAAGATGGCCACCAGAGAAAAATGAGCCCAAATGTAGCACAAATATCACCCAGATGTAGCCCACGTATAGCCCAATGACAGAAGTGTGGAAAACACTTTTTATCCTTTGTTTTTTTACAGTTTTATATAGTGCAGGCTGGTCAGATATTGGAGTGCTTTACATGAGCAATGGTTACATCATACTAGGACAAACTCATTTTGGTTGTAGGCATGGGGAGATTAAGTGATTTGACCAGAATCACAGAATGACGAGCTGAAGCAGAAACTCCAACTTGGTAACACCACATTTTCTCCCTAAGCGTAACATTTAATCAAGTGGTCAACTGGATAAAAAAACATAGAGATAACAAATAATTCAATAGTGCTTTGTCGCTATTTGAGAACTGCTTGGCTCAGAAAGCGACCTTTTTAAAAATGGTGTAAATCCGTTCGGTAGTTGCTGAGAAATTGTAAAAAACAAATATCGATATCTAGAGGCGCGGTGGATCCGCGAACCCTCCCGACCACGAGCTTCATTTTAATTGGCTGCCAACACTCCAAACCAGGAAGTGTTGGCAGCCATCTTGTGACTCGGTAGAACCGAGTCACAAGAAAACAGGGAAACAAACATGAAAAAGAAGAAAAGGGGGCAGGGTAGAAACACCCTGACCCCCTAGGCCTGCTCAGGGGGTCCCATAAGGACCCCCAGGGCCCAAAAACCCATTTAAAAAAAAAAAATGGCGAAATTCGCGCTGGGGTCGCAAATCCCGCCGAAATGTAAAAAAAAATGAAGCACAGGATACCGCGCTTCATTTAATTGAGACCCCCGGGTGGGCCAGGTCCCGGGGGCATTGCCAACAAATATATGCAGGGCCCGCGGGGGCCCCCACCTCCCGGGGCTTGTTTTTTTAATGTTTTGGGGGCCTCCAAGGCCCCCCCAAGCCCCGGGGCCCGCCACCGCCAGGGCTTTTATCAAATAGGGACCCTCAGGATTCAAGGGGAATTAATCCTCCAACTTACCCTGAGCACTACTGATGCAGTCCAGCCATCGCCCTGTCACTACCCATGCACTCCTCCAATCAACCAGCAAGCACCATGTACTTATCCAATCACTCCGCCAAAACACAAGCACTTATAAATTCACCATCCACTCTCCTTGCAGTACTCTAATCATCCAGTCAGTACCCATGTACTCATCCAATGACCCAGGCACTAACTCATGGCAAATACAGAGGGGGTCATGCTAATCACAGGGGTACCACAATGCATAGTGTTCCCTAGTGTATTTAGGTGTTTTCACTGTATTCTAAGTGTCTTTTACCACCAGAGACAGAGTCAGTTACCACCAGTACCCATCAGCAAAAAGTTGGGGGCACAGGAGTACTTTCTACTCCTCTGTTGGTTCTTTCTGCACATCTCTTCCTTCTTCTTGCACTTTTCTTCGTCTTTCTGGACTTCTGTTGCCTCTTTCTGCATTTGTCTTCCTTCTTTCTGTGCTTTTCTTCTTCTTTCTTCTCATGTCCTACCTCTGTAGGCATAGTTAGAAACTAGCATTTAAAAACCTTTGAAATTCACTTAAAAAACCATAGGTTTCAGGCATGTTATAGTTAGAAATTAGCATTTAAAAAACCTTTGAAATTCACTGAAAAAACCATAGGTTTCAGGCACGTTATAGTTAGAAATTAGCATTTAAAAAACCTTAGAAATTCACTGAAAAAACCATAGGTTTTAGGGAAAGTTATAGTTTGTTGGACATTTCACTCGTACAAACCCAGAGAAATTCCCCCGTTATACTTAGTTCAGCTAACTATAACTCGCGCCCCCGCAATGCACTGCTGATGACGTCACATATGACATCACTCATGACATGGTCAGTGACATCACTGATGACATCACTGATGACATCACTGATGACATCATCCATGTGATAATTTGATGCATCTTCTCACACCCTAATGTAACCTTTGATACACCAACTCTAAATAACAGACTGCCATTCTCAAAACCATAGACACTCCAGCAGCAATAACTACATACCCACTCACTGATTCTTAGGTCTAAACACATATCCACTCACTCACCCGTACAGTCACTCATACTTACAATCACTCAGTACAGGACTATCATATGCACTCATATGCCTAAATAGACACTCACACACCACCACTCATCCATAGAGGTACTCACACACCTAGTCAGTCATGCAAATAATTAATCACACTCCCATTAACTCACCTATACAGTTATACACACACCAGCTCACTTACTCATACAAATACTAGGACATTCTTACGCTCTTATACAATCACTGATACAAGCACAAACTCATCCATACAGTCACTCTCATAATCACACTCTCACTTATAGCTATTTATATATTCCAACACACATATATACTGCCTTTCACATATGTAGTTACTCACACATGTACCACTGAGATATACATTCACTCACTAACACACCCATACACACACTCACACACCCATACAGTCCATCACAGATGCACTCTTGAAACCATGCACCCAGTGAATCACCCACTCACACATCTGCACAGAGTCACACACACCCCACCCATACAAGCACTCAGGCATCCATACAGATACTCAGACAGCCAATCAATAACCCATATAGACGCTCATGTAGCTATTCACAAACCCATACAGCCACTTACACACCAACAGACAGACGGATACAGACATTCACACAGTTTAGTCACTAACCCGTGAATTCAGTAAGATACATTTAATCACTCCCTTATAGAGTCAGTCACACACCTACTAAATCATCCATTCAGACACTTATACACCCACTCATTCTTCAATATGCCTTTCCCTATATATATTAAACATATTTAAACTTTACAGAAACACACAGTTACTAGATGATGTCATCAGTGATGTCATCAGTGATGTCATTTGAGATGTCATCAGTGATGTCACTGACCATGTCATGAGTGATGTCATATGTGACGTCATCAGCAGTGCATTGCGGGGGCGTGAGTTATAGTTAGCTGAACTAACTATTGTCTTGTGGCTCATGGCCTCCTGGCAGGTCTGGCTACGTTACCACGCCTGGCTGCCATGATGACTCTTGCGCACGTTACTATTGGATGTTGTTCTGTCGCCCTCTGTTATTGCCAAGTTGTTCTACAATAGTCTGCATTTTCTGTTTCTCACCTTTTCTCCTATTCCCTTTGTGGGCTCAGTCTGAACAACAGTTACAAGGTCGAATAACAAATCCCTGGTTTCTACTGATTTGGCCCGTCCCTCGCACCTAGACATAACACTTGTACAGCTGCCATTGAGAAATTAGTGTGCTTTTAATAATGCGCTCGCTTGCTCTAAGAAAGCACTTGGAGACGACCTTTCCAGAGAGATGAGCTGTGATTGTTTGCTGATGTAGTTTTGCATCAAGAGACTGAGGTATGGGGGTTCGCTAGTCAAAGCCCAAAGGTCTTCTATTATTATAATAAACTGGCTTCCAGCACGGGGAGGGTGGTAATGTTAGTTAGACATATCTCCACTGCTTTATGAGATGCTTTCCCCGTTTGTATTCTATGGAGTAGTAACTATGCTGATTATATTGTTCTTATGTATTATGCTACTAGTACTGACACGTGTACTGTATCTTAGAGCACGTAAGTTGAAATAAACATTTTAACCTATACAGTGTCTCTTCATACGCATGTTGTGGACAGGTACGAAAGTGACGAAAGAGTATTCTTGCCTCTGCGTGTCCTGAGAGAGAGATACCGTGTTCTGGGTTGTCTAAGCATTGGTACATTGGTGCCAATGGGACGCTAAGGCTAGTTGGGTTGGGGTTTTGGGTGCTAAGGTTTATGGTTGGCTCACCACTATATTCCGAGGTCCTATTATCCTGTGCATAGCTCTGTATGTGCAGAAACCCTATGACATGGCGTGACCAACGAGTGGGGCAGCTTACTGGCGAGACGCTTGAGTAGTACTTGTGCTTGTCCACAAAACCCTCACGTACGCTTCCGGAAGCGTGTGTGATGGTGATACCTCCTATATTACAGTTATTGTAGGTTCTTTCAAGCTTGAAGTTATTAGAAAAGGTTTTTCTTTATTAAAACCCTACTTGTGCTGCCTCCTGTTAGTTTGTCGAAGTATTTTAGCCGTAAATGGCTGTTCAAATTGCGGCGCATAGCCGCGGAGCACTCCGGACACACTTACGGGTGTATGGAGTGCCAGATGCTGGAGTCGAACTGATCTTTGTGGTACAAGCCGATCCGGCTTACCACTTTGAGGTGTTCTACTCATGGGTAACTTTTCCTGCAGTGGATGGGACTGACGATTTGTTCCATGAATATACAGCCACCGCAGTTCCTAATAACTATATACCTTATTCATGTCTTGAGGTACCGCTCACGGCTTGGCAACACCGTGTTTGGTTTAATGGCGCCCTCCCACAACCGACTACCACGGTTCGTTTAGGCCCCTTATCTATTGATGGGGCCACTTTGCCTGTTTTGGCCGGGTACACTCCACATCCGCGATATATGACGATACCAGTCGCGGAACTGCGCAACATGTATTCGGCTTTGGTACGAGTGCATCGAGCCTTAGTGCAATATGTTACAGGCAACATCCAGGAGCCCCTCCTGGGGTTGCAGGCCATCCAGCTGGTGCAGCCGGAGTTGCCATAAGTCCTGTAATGGTGAACTCAGTGATGGGCAAACGTCCACAACATAAGGACGACTTTCCTTATTGGCTTGCAGAAAAATTTGATCAGTTGGAGGCAGTTTTTCCACATACAACTCCAGTGGATAAACATCGTATTTTGACGATTAGTTTGCCAAAAGACTTAATTCCCGAGTTGACAGCATGTGACAACTGGGGTAGAGTATTCGCAGCAGTATATTCTAAATGTTTTGGTACGCCTTCCATGACAGTTCTCCCCTCTGTAATTAAAAAAGTACAGGATGAACACGGCCCTGAAGCGGCTGTGGAATTAGGGATGAGACTAGTGGGAGTGTTTGAAGTAGTAGCTGAACTGATCCTTGCAAATGTCAAGGGCGATGCAGTGAACTTTCAAGTAGCGAACGCTTTGGCTTTGGTCCCAGAATTGGACAAGCCTCGCGAATTACCGAAAATTATTACCCAGGCTTACAAAACTATTGGTAGAAACAACCTGGGTAACAAGCCTTTTGCTAAACTGCAAACACAATCGCAACCACAACAGCAACAAACCAAATCTCAATCTGAGAAGGATGAGAAACCAGTCTTCACTAAAAAGAGCTGGAGGCTGAAAAAACAAGGTAAGCAACAGACAAAGCAGGGATCGCGAGGCGCATCCCCGGTTTCAGTTTCTTCTGAACGTACTTATGATTTACGCGATAGAGCGAGAATTAAGTCACCGGATAAGTTTCAGATCCCTGATACGCGTTCTCCTCGTTCTTTACAGGCACAGACTTCGTCACAAGCCGGTGGAGGAGACCGCCAGGATAGAGGAAGGGCCCGTGAGGCCCCACAGGGACGAGACCAGCCTCGACAACAAGTCAGAGGAAAAGAAGAAGACGTTCAACGTTTTCGACCCCAATTTCAGAAGAAAAAGTTGCCGCTGTAACAGCGAAATATGCCACAGACGGTGAGAACGAGACTCCTGAATTGGATGTGGGCAGTAACCCTCCTAGACAGCGCCGCGGAAGTAACCATAGTGCGGGAGGCGCTACGTCCTCATATGGAGGCGACAGCAACTGAAACATTCATTACTGTTGAAACAGCAGACACCAGAGTGGCACCCCCTGACAGACTATTTAATATAGTCCTCCAAATTGAAGGTGATATACAGCGAGTAATTAAAGGTATTTTTTGGGAAAATCTGACCTCTTCATATGATATTTTATTGGCAGAGGCGGATTGGCCACCCCCATTCGTAATTACTGCGCGTAAAGGGGAGGAGGTAATCCTTCCGAGCTTTTCTCGACATGTCCCAAAGGACAAAGCAGAGGCTCTTGCAGCAGAGTGGGCTGTGTCCCTGGCTCCAGCATTATTCCGCAATCACGTGGGTTGGGACGAAGAATCTCTGACCCATGAAATACCTTTGCGATCGTTGCCGCAGCCACAACCCCAATATCCCATAAAACGTGAAGCCAAAGGCCCTGTTTCCGAAATTCTGACACAGTTGGAATATCAGGGAGTAATTGAACCCTGTGTATCACCTATGAACAATCCCCTTTTCGCGGTTTCTAAACCCGATGGATCGTACCGTTTAGTATTGGATTACCGGCATTTGAACTCTCATTGTCGGACCTTTGCGGTGCAAAATACCCATAGTTCTGCGCTTGTAGACAGTCTTGTTCGTAAAAAATACAAAACGACCCTTGACCTTTCAAATGGATTCTACACGCACAACTTAGCCCCGGAGAGTGGCCAATGGTGTGCCTTTACTTCCGGTGGTAAAATGTTCAAATTCAGGCGTCTTCCTATGGGGTACAAAAATAGTCCAGGAGTGTTTGCCGCTCGTGTTGTCTCTTTATTAGACGGCATAGATCCAGACGCCTGTTCGTATGTGGATGACATTTATCTGACAGACGATGAATTGTTTCCGCATCTGATGCGAGTGGACCGCATTATTCTTGAATTTGCGGTTCAGGGATACAAAATTAACTTTGCCAAATCCCATATTGCTGAATTTACCGTTTTGTTCTTGGGCTATGAGCTCAACAATGAGGGTAAGGGTTTAGCCGCCCATTTTCTGGAGAAATGTGCACTTCTGTGCCCTCCTACAAATCTGAAGAAGCTTCAGTCTTTGCTGGGTTTTCTGAATTTTGGACGTACATACATTCCCGAATATGCCCAGCGTATCAAGCCACTGTATGCCTTGATACAGCCTACCTTTTCGAAGTCTTGCTTGGCTTCCGGAGCATACCTCCATTCTGCAATCACTGCAGACAGACCTTCTTGAGTCTAAATACCTTTTGACGCGTGATAACCACACAAACTTGGTGATTAGAATCATTCCAGGGGCAGTGGGTTTCACGTATTTAACCTTTAATGAAGGAGACACAGTACCTATCGCATACAAGTCACATCTATACACCTCTGCAGAAATGCGGTTCTCATCTGTGGAGAAAGTGCTAACAGCAGTGCAAATGGCGATCCTGAAGGAGCGCGCACTGGCACAGGGAAAACGCATTCTGGTGGTGACACCCTATCCTGCCCTAGAGGCAGTGACTAAAGCAAGTGTTCCGAACTCTAAAGCTTTGCACCCCCGTTGGATTCAATGGGCAACATCTTTGACGTCTCCGGATGTCACTTTCATTTTCGACTCTTCTCTTCAGACTCAGGAGTTTTTACAGTATGAATTTATTCATCCTCCTCATTTGTCCTTATTGCCGCTTGAGGATTACGACTGTGTGATCTACACCGATGGCTCGGCACAACCGGCCACTGGGTCCAAGCATGCTTATTCAGCCGCATGTGCTATTGTTGCAGGTACGTTTGTGAATGGAGAGTTCAAATCCACTGTGGTGCATACGCAGGCACTCGGGGATAGTACCGCACAATTGGCCGAGCTGCGTGCTTTGGTGCTTGCACTTGAGTTCGTAAATCCTGATGTGACCACTTTAATCGTGTGCGATTCTTATTACTGTGTTCAATCATACAATGACAATCTGTTCTTTTGGTCGCAAAACGACTATAGAGACGCTAAAGGCAACACAATCAAGCATAAAATGCTTTGGGTTAGGGTGGCAGATTTACAAAGACGTCTGCCACTCACACAGGTGGTTCACACCCTAGGCCATCAGCGAGTGGGCGCACACGCTGTTGGTAACAGTCTGGCAGATGAAGCTGCCAGATCAGCAGTACTCACGTGTTCAGTAGCAGCAGTTACTAGATCCATGTCTAAAATAGACACTGATATCTTGGCAGCTATTGCTGCAACAAAAGAAGGAATTAATTACCCTAGAGGTTTCCCTTCTAAATATTCTTACCAGATAGGTCCCGATCAGGCTCCTTATGTAACAATACCTAACGTTGGGGTTCGGCTGATCCCCAACGCGGACCGCAGACTTTCCTTGATGGCAGCGGCACACGAAGGCATGGCTTCGGCGCATGCTGGTGTGTCAGCGACAATTTCCATTTTGCAGCAGCGTTACTGGTGGCGTGGTTTATACAAAGATACACGTACTTATGTGCTTTCCTGTGACGTTTGTCAACAGATCAAGCCTTCAACAGTCACAAGACCACCTCAGACCTCGCTTGCAATTTCGAACAGACCCTTTGGGTGTGTTTACTTGGATCACTGCGGTCCATTTTCTTCAGACACTGCCTATAAATATATCTTAGTGGCAGTGGACTCGTGCACACGGTTCATCTGGGTCTGGCCACAACGGAGTGCTGACGCACGAAATGTCATTAGGGATTTGCGAGTCTTTGTGGGAATTTTTGCATGCGGCACCTTCCATTCTGACCAAGGTCCGGCGTTTGCCTCTAAGGCTTACAAGGACGCAATGGGCTCCTTAGGGGTGCGGGTGAAATTTTCGTCTCCGTATAGGCCTGAGGGCAACTCTATCGTTGAACGAATGAACCGTGACTTAAAGCAATCCTTGACAGCTAGAGTTATAGGTACTGGCAGGAACTGGCTGGCCCACTTGTATACTGTTCAACGTGCACTTAATAATCTCCCTAGAAGGCCTCTGGGTGGTCGGACCCCTTACGAAATGCTCTTTGGCATACGAATGTTTGTGCCTGACCTTGATGGTCTAGACATGGCGGCGCAATCCGCCAAGTTTGATGTAGATAATCATTCTACTATGTTACAGGACTTACAAGAAGCCTGAGACAAACTAGCAATTGCACATTTGCCTTCAGCCACAGACCCTGCTTTGCAGATTCCGGTTGTCGGTTGGCTTCCGAAGATTGGCGACCTGGTACGAGAGAAGGTGGAGAACAAAAAAGAATTCGGCCCCTCTTTTCGTGCACCGGTTCCAGTGCTGGGCTTGAAGGGAACACGTACAGTCATCTTACCACCGCTTCCCGGTCGCAAGGAAAACAGATACATCTCAGTGGAAAATGTCAAGCTACAACATCTGGCCGATCTTAAATAGTGTCACACCAGCGGTCTCTTGTCCTGCCATTTATCGGACAAGCGTTCGAGGTACGCCTGCACGAACAGTCACTGATGTTACCATGGAGATGGTTGATTTGCCTGAAAATATATTTGAACCCCCTGCATCACCCTGCATAGACGAGGACGAATATACTTATCCCGCCACAGAGTCGGTGGCACACCAACCAACAACGCCACTGAGCCCGACACGTTATTCTTTTGACTCAGAATCCAATTCATCACAAGTCCCGTCCAAGTTTAGTCTTTTTGTATCGTGGTTTAGAGACAATTTTTTGATTCCACCTTGGACATACATTTGGATGGTACTTTTCTTGGTTTTTTTGTTCATGTCCATTGGCTTTGTCACAGTGTTCTTTCTACTCATCAATGGTCACTATTTACCTGAACGCTCTGCTGTGAACAGTGTTGCTGGAACTTTGGCTCCACATTCCTCTTCACACATCATGAAGCGTGACCACACATTTGTGAACATTTCAGCGTTTCCAGTTGCTGATGGCATAGTATGGGATGCGGTAAACTTTCAAATACATGGCCCGACAGAAATTATTAATGTACCAAATGTCCTTCGAGTCTCGATGGGTGATGTAGTAAAAAGTAATATTCATTCTGATGATTGGGATGTGCATGCAGTTGAAGCATTGTTTGCTGATTTAAAATATTATGCCTCTTTTAATGCTGAAGACTTGTATATGAATTCTGCGAATTATGCCGATTTGTATTGTTACCAACATTGGGGAAATCATTTTCTCCACAAACCAAGTGCACTACGCAGCCCTGTTACTTACACCCAATGGGAACACTGCCCAAACCCCGTACCAGGTAGTTCCCAAACTCTTCGAAATAAATTCACCTATTTTACTGATTTTAATCGATCGAACCCTGGGTCATATTATTTTAAATTAAAAACTCCATTGACTCAGAAAATAATGTTGACCCATACTAAATTATTATATTCGGGTTCCTTTTTGAGCGCCTTGGCGGTGGGTGGTTATGAATATTGGAAAGACACAGTGGATTTAAAATCAATTTGGGGTTCGAAGCCATGGCAGGTGCAAGGCACTGAGGCCCTGCACCGTGCTTGCCTTATCCCAGCCCAAATTCTATTTTTAAATGCTTCCATTTATCAGACCACGTGTTGGGGGTTGGCTACCGTTAAACAACTAAATGCGCCAAACATCCCATCCTTGTCGAGTCTTCCAAATGATAGTTTGCATTTTAATATGTCCCTTATGGCGTTACAGGCTCAGTTTCAGAACAATTCCTTTAACGTTTCTGCACTGATACAGTCACCCTGGTTGGCATGGCCCATATCATCTAATGCATGCCAACTTCGTTTTCATGGCACAGTTCCTGGTTACATACAGGACAAGCCTGATCCAAGATTTACTGAAACTCGTACTGTGACCACGTATTCAGTTGGTAAATTATGTAAACAATGGTTACAACATTCGTCCTTAGACTCTGTTAAGAACCATTTATCCCTCCTATCAGGCACTATTGACTTATCTGACTTTATCTTGGGACCTCGTGGTCCCCGACCGAAGAGATTCATTTATGAAGCGTATAATGAGCTCTGGAAGCTGTCACAAATGGAAGCTGCTTCCCGTCTTAGAGAAATAGACCAAGCAAATTTGGAAAAGGTGCTTGCTGTTGTTGACAATAGTATAAATACCCTGTCTTCCCGCATTTACACATTAGACAATATTGTATCCTCTGTTGTTGATATTGTACAAGATGATGTCTCTATGTTGTATCATGGTCAGAATCAGTTGCGCTCAGTGATGCAGTTTGCATGGACTTTGCAAACTCTTAAGTTGGGTAAAGTTCCTTGGAATTTGTTAAACACCACTGCCCTCTTTCTGCCTTTTAATTTGACTGACAAACAGCAGTTCATGTCCATGAAAGATGCATCCTACACTTTGTTACATATTGAAAAAGTGGATCCTTTACCGTTCTCTGTAGCAGAACTAGATTCTGCGGTGTGGCTAGTTCATGGGGTTATAGCTTTACCTTTTTCCCTATTTGAGTTCAGTTCGTGCATGAAGCATTATCCTGTGGGCCGTTTCCAGCCTTTGGGTGGTGCTTTCCTGCATGAACTTTGGTCCTTGCCTTTCATGTATAAATGCCTTAGAGATGGCAAGGAAGTATTTCTCACGGGGGAGTCTTGTGATTCAACTGTGGGTCATTCGCTTATTTGTAAACATATTAAATTGCACGGGGCTTGTAGCGTTTCAGTTCCAAATCTTGCATGTGTCCTGAAGGGTATTCCTGCTCCTGCTATTTCTCCTACTTTTACTTTGCTTACCAACGGTAGCTATTTGCTTTTAAATAACGAAAATTGTTGTGGCCTGCAGGCCGGCATTCCGTATATTGTTACAGTCTCGCACAGAGTTGTCTGCTGCAAGAATGTGCTTTTTCCTCCCCTCACGACATCGTTGATAGCTCTATTTGGCCTTCCATTCCTACCATGGAGGCAGATTTCAATAAGTTGAGCAGAATAAAGGCCCTATTATTGAATGAGGAGGTTATGCTCACATCCGCCCGGGAGACATTCATTCTCCAGGTGGCGAGCACCCACAGTGAAATACAGGCCCTTTTGAACACTGACCTCCCCCAGCATTTTGGGGAGTTAATTCATCGTATTTTTAACGCATCAAACACTGAGGGTCTGGTGCACTTTTTTAAGGTTGTGGGGTCTGGCCTCGTGTCCACCTTTCAAACTATTTTCGGTGTGATACCGGCATTCATTCATTCTATTTTTTCTAGCGTCTTTGGTGGATTCCCATTAATCCTCGCTTTGGCGGCCGGTGTCTTGCTGTTGGTCTGTTTTCTGCGCAATGGCTGCACTCCACTGGGCCCTTCTCGATCCCGAACGCCTCCAGCTGCTCCGTGAGCGACTCCTGGTTGGCTTCGATGTTCTGCCCTTGGCAACTATCAGTGTGTCCTACACCCTTTCCTTTCGCTTTGCGTATTTCACTTGCGTGCAACCTGTGATGTCTTGCATCCGCTGTCCGTTTACATGGACCATGGATTATTGCCTCTCCAATTCGTCATTGTCGGTCCCGGATTTTGTTCGGTTGGTGGGTCCCTTAGAGGCCCATGAACGGGACTGTTCCGCTGCTGGCTTTATGATGCGTGCGGCTGCACTGGGGATTTTGGCACAATGGGATATCTGGGCGGCTGCTCAGAATCTCCTACAACAAAGTTATATTGAATATCACGCAAGCTGTCCCGCATTGCTTTTGGATGCTCCATACTCTGAAGACCATTCCTGCAGCTTTGACCTATTGGACTGGATGGCGTCTACGTTTTTTGACGATTCCAATGATGTCCTTCTGGACGGTATAGCATTTTTCTGCTCTTTCACATTTTTGGATTGATTGACTTGCCGTTAGTTGTTAGTAGACCGCCTCTATTCTGCTCAGGTATTTGGAACTCTGTCTTCATTTTCGTCGTGGCCGCTGGACTGACCAGGGAGGGTGTCTTGTGGCTCATGGCCTCCTGGCAGGTCTGGCTACGTTACCACGCCTGGCTGCCATGATGACTCTTGCGCACGTTACTATTGGATGTTGTTCTGTCGCCCTCTGTTATTGCCAAGTTGTTCTACAATAGTCTGCATTTTCTGTTTCTCACCTTTTCTCCTATTCCCTTTGTGGGCTCAGTCTGAACAACAGTTACAAGGTCGAATAACAAATCCCTGGTTTCTACTGATTTGGCCCGTCCCTCGCACCTAGACATAACACTTGTACAGCTGCCATTGAGAAATTAGTGTGCTTTTAATAATGCGCTCGCTTGCTCTAAGATAGCACTTGGAGACGACCTTTCCAGAGAGAAGAGCTGTGATTGTTTGCTGATGTAGTTTTGCATCAAGAGACTGAGGTATGGGGGTTCGCTAGTCAAAGCCCAAAGGTCTTCTATTATTATAATAAACTGGCTTCCAGCACGGGGAGGGTGGTAATGTTAGTTAGACATATCTCCACTGCTTTATGAGATGCTTTCCCCGTTTGTATTCTATGGAGTAGTAACTATGCTGATTATATTGTTCTTATGTATTATGCTACTAGTACTGACACGTGTACTGTATCTTAGAGCACGTAAGTTGAAATAAACATTTTAACCTATACAGTGTCTCTTCATACGCATGTTGTGGACAGGTACGAAAGTGACGAAAGAGTGTTCTTGCCTCTGCGTGTCCTGAGAGAGAGAGATACCGTGTTCTGGGTTGTCTAAGCATTGGTACATTGGTGCCAATGGGACGCTAAGGCTAGTTGGGTTGGGGTTTTGGGTGCTAAGGTTTATGGTTGGCTCACCACTATATTCCGAGGTCCTATTATCCTGTGCATAGCTCTGTATGTGCAGAAACCCTATGACACTATAACGGGGGAATTTCTCTGGTTTTGTACGAGTGAAATGTCCAACTAACTATAACTTTCCCTAAAACCTATGGTTTTTTCAGTGAATATATATATATATATATATATATCTATTAAGAATCACTTATGAAGGATGGCATGATTTTAACATTAGTTAGTAGAATGAATGATAAATCACAGCCTTAGTTAAAGAAACACTGTATTTATGCATTTGCATAGAATGTATGGTGCTTACCTGACTGTCTGCTGGACCATATAGCTAACCATAGTTGATTAAGGCCATCTTAAAAAGTAGTTCTAGTTCTGGTAAGTCCAACAGCAGAAAATGAGAAGCAATAGGTGATGAAGTCTGCTTCACTTGACGGGTAGGAGATCAGTGACAAAATGGCCCAAAAATGTGTACGCCAGTGTTATGGAAAATTACTTCAAAGTACGTGTATATGTCAGATGATGAATCCTGTCACTCACAGAACATTTTAACTGATATAGAGCTGTGGAAGATTGAAAAGGTATGTACAGACTCCACTTAGTAGTCTCTCATTGACCCGCCATGTTTGTTCCGCCATCATAATGCTACATTGTCTGCATATGGCATGTCTGATAATATGGTAGAAGGGTCGTGCATTATTGTTGCAAAGATCTGTCATCCATTACTTTGCTGCCATCAATAACAACTAGAACAATCACCATGAACAAAGGGACTGGAGTGTCACCATCTATAGAATGAGCGCCAGCAAGTCCAGCAAGCCTTCTGTGCAATTACAGTGCGAACAAGTCGGAGGAACATCTGCTTGCAGTCCAAGGAAATACTATTACAGCATCAGAATGAGGGTCAGCAAGTTCAGCACATCTGCGGCCTCACTCCAGCAGGAAAAATTTGGAGAAATGTCCATTTACAAAAAGAGGAGCAAGTAACAGAGGGCCAACCCGCAAATAAATTACTGTTAATTCTCAACTACAATTCGAATGGGGCCTTCGATACCCTAAATAGAGGAACCATCGTAAAAGTCACAAACAAAATAAAGGACTTGGTACACAGCATGTCTTCAGACTTGATCTCAGTGGAATTTAGACCACATCAATGCAGAAGCGACAGAGAGGCAACTTTAACAACTTGGGCCACGATGAGCACAGTGGACCAAATATTGGACAATCAGGCCATCTTCCACTCATGGCAGATAGAGCTACAAGAAATCGAACCCTCTCGATACCCTGGTCCACTGCTATCTAGTAAATCAAGAGGAAGCTCAGTCGTAAGTGGAGCGGGAGGAGCAGGTATGAACCTGAGATCATTTGAAATTCTAACAATTATAGTGTATATAGGTTCCACGACCTCCTTCAACCAGCCAGGACCTGACTGCCTACAAGTGCAGCCACTAACCAGTCCCGCACAAGAAGAATCAAAATCCTACAACAGAGTTGGACTGTATAAACATCTGCTTCTCAAACACACACGGTTTGGGGAACCTACTCCAAGAAGATGATGCGAGGTAATTTCTGCAGACTTATTACATCATTTTGATGCAGGAGACATGTTGTTTGGAAGTAATGCATATTGTAGGTTATGTAGAGTTTCAAATCCCAGGGATAAAGACCTTGAAATTCTGACACCCCAAAGGGGTCTTGCTACAGTCTGTTCCACCAAATTTAACTGGCCACCGAAAAATTAGACCTCGGGGTAAACTGGATGCAAGCTTTCAAACTGGAACTCAAGAAGGCAAGCCCACCTTGTATGGCAGTGCTTCTTATAAATGTATATATACACATTCGAATAAAGCAAAGAAAGGAGCTCACATGGAATCGTGGCTCAAAATAAAAAAATCCATACAGAAGCAAAGCAAGCAGGCAATATTAATTATCTTTGGTGACTTCAATACAGATCTAAGCAAAGTCAGCACAAAAAGGGGCATCCATCACAGTAGAACCAGTTTTAGAAATCGACTGGAGAAACTTGAGTTTAAGATCCTGAATGGTTAAACAAAGGAGGACTCTCCTGCATCGATTACCTTTCTAAGTGGCAGGAAAAGCTCAACAATTGACTATACAGCAATCAGTGAAGCAGCTCTGCCTCAGGTGTGCTACTTTCACATTTTCCCTCTTTCAGAGAGTGATCACTTTCCCCAATCTATCTGGATGTTTTGTAAGGCCACACAGCTGTGCCTGACAAATAATTTAATCACAGCACCAATGAATTACAATTTAAAAAACTTAAAATGGCATAGATGGTAAGAGGCCAGATAAAACCTTGCTTTAACATCTGAAAATGCAATACAAGAAAAACTGCTTGAGAGAAACAAGAAGATATCAAGAAGATCTGTGGACCAAGCTCCTCGTGTTCAGTAAACATCAGAGCAGCAAAAAATTCTGGCAGCTGGTCAATGGGTTGATAGCTGGAAAAGAAAGGCAGTATAATGCAGGGATCGAAGCTGCTACATAGGAAGCTCACATCCTTGCTATGCACTCAGCGCCAGACTTAGTGGGGGTTGGGGAAATCCTGCAGTCCAAAGCCAAATGTAAGAAAAGCCCAGACTCTGCAACTTGCCGTAAACAAGTAAGCTCAGATACACACAAGCTTGCTATAAAGTATGACCAGACCACTTTGGTGGGGGACGTAGAACAACTGATGGGAATTTTAAAGAAAGTAACATCTGAAGGCACAGCAGGACCACACGGAATCTCAAATGCACTATTCAAAGCAGATGTATCTTATTGGGTAAATTATCTGACCCCACTGTTCAATGATCTTTACTGCTCTAATCGGTTAACAGACTCATAGAAAGGCAACATCTTTCATCCCATTTTTAAAAATGGAAATACATCTACCACTCAATTGCAGGGTCATTGCATTAATTGATGTTGAAGCAAAGCTCTACACATCCTGTCTACTTTAACACTTACAAGCTTGGGCAGATGTAAACAACTAAAACCACAAGTTCAGACAGGATTCAGAACAGGCATGGGGACTGTAAAGAATTTAGAAGCTCTAGCCATCCTAGTAGAGAAGGCTAATATCAAAAAATCACAGCTATTTGTGTCTTTTATAGACCCTGACTTCGACTATGGATAAAAAAGTATGGGGTCTGCCAAGTGATCTATTAAGGGCAATCACTGAATTATACACAGACACCTGGGCGCAAGCTAAGATCAGAGATGGCAGCCAAGTAACGAGCAAAATTGCCACAAAGAAAGGACTCAAACAGGGATGTGTTCTGGCACCAAGTCTGTTTAGTTTATATCTTGCTGACTTAGTTGGCGCTTTCCCATTGGATAACAGCCATCCGACAATCCTTGCCTCAGAGAAGCTTGGTTGCCTCCAATATGGGGATGATATTGTCCTATTGAATCAAACACCAATAGGTTTACAACAGATGCTCTAAAAAACTACAGGGATGAGCCAGGGTTAGTGCTAAATCTGAATAATACCTACGTGGTTTAGATGGTTGACTTTAAATTCAAGGCTGACTCCTACCTTTTAGAGTGAAAAAAGGTGGAGGAAACTCACTCATACAAATATCTGGGATTCATTGTGGATCATCAAATGACCTGCAAATACCAACTAGATTCTATCCAGGCAAAAGCAGAGTCGCTAATTTTTGGGTTTAAAACTTTATAACAGAAACTGAGCAGTCCGTCATCCACCCATCTGCTCACGGTTATGTCTGCTTGGCTGCTGCCAAAGTTGTCCTATTGTATGGAAATTATGACGGGTTGGGAAATAGCCACTCTGAACAAGATCCAAACAGAAGTTTATAAATCTGTATTTAACATCCCAAAGTCAGCTTCACCAGCCCACAGCGTTTATCAAACTATGCTGGAGACTGCAAGCTTCTGAAAGGGGATCCATTAACAACCTATTCTTGCTGGAAATTGAGGAACAGAAACGCAGCAACTTTAAAGGCTCTTGTGGAAATCATCTAAACCAGGCCATTAAGGATCTAGGTATGCAAGAAGCCTGAGCTGCAAGCATGGGAAAATCTGCATTTCATTGAGCACTAAGGGGCAGCTTTACAAGCCCCTTGCACCACTTTTGCGTCATTTTTAACATGGGAAAAATGACGTAAGGGTGGAGCAAGGGGCTTGTAAATAAGCCCCTAAATGCCTCAACTGGGGTCTCATCTCACCAAATAGACAACAATGTATTCACGTGAAGGCAGCACGCCTGGACAGTGATAAACTCTTATAACAACATACGCCCCCAGGAGTATCTGGCAGTGCATTTTTCGATGGTATTAACCCCTTAACTGCTGGGCCTTTTCCCCCCAGTGCTGAGCCCTTTTTTGGCTATTTGGGGTAGTTCGCGCTTAGGCCCCTGTAACATTTTGACCACATAAGGTATCCAGGCCAAATTTGCGTCCTTTTCTTCCAACATCATGAGGATTTTAAAGGTACCCAGGATTTGTTGATTCCCCTGGAGGGGGCCCATTAAGTAGCCAAAATACAGCTAATTTATTTATTTTTTTAAATGGGAAAAAAGGGCTACAGATGAAAGCGCCTGTTTTTTTCCCTGCAAATGGTATAAACAAAAGGGTTGTGGTGCTGAAATTACCATATTCTCCTCTTTCAGGAACAAGTAGACTTTTGACAGAAAACCAACATTTTTTACACAGTTTTGACATTTTTCTGGGACATAGCCTATTTTTGCAATTTTTTGTGCTTTCAACCTCCTTCCAGTTAATGGTAAACATGGGTATAAAAAAATGATGGATCCTGGAAAGCTATACATTTCTGTAAAGTAGACAACATTTTGAATTCAGCAAGGGGTCATTTGTGTAGATCCTTCAAGGGTTTTGTATAGAAACTATCAGTTGAAAATAGAACAAATTGAAAATGAGTTAAAAAAAACAGTCATTTGTGCCAACGTTTTCACCTGTAACTTCTACTAAGTAAGAGAAATGTTTAAAAGCAATATACCAATACATCCGCTAGACCCTTCTGGTTGTGGGGATATATAGGACTTGTAGGTTTACCAAGAACCCAAGGAACCCAGAGCCAATAACTGAGCAGCATCTTGCAATGATTTTTTATTGTGTACCGGGTATTTAGCAATTCATTTGGGAAAATATAATCAGGGACAAATCAGTATGAAAGTCACTTATGTATTTCCGAAATGTGAACAAAATATAGAGTTTAGAAACAGTAGCTATTTGCACATCTCCAAAATTGTGGGTACCCATACCAGCATGTGAATTATAGGTCATTTTTCAAAGTGACTTCTTTTTTACACATTGTCTTACATTTGGAAGGCAGAAATGCATTGAAAGTCAATAGGTAATAACAGTTGGTATACAATTTTGTGTTCCCCTAAGTCTCCCGATAAAAATGGTACCTCACTTGTGTGGGTAGGTGTAGTGCCTGCGACAGGAAACAGCCCAAAACGCAACGTGGACAAACCACATTTTCACAGTGAAAACTGACCCTTTTTTTGCAAAGTGCCTAGCTGTAGATTTTGAACCCAAGCTCTGCCGGCACCTAGGGAAACCTAGCAAACCTATACTTTTTTGAAAACTAGACACCCAGGGGAATCCAGGATGGGGTGACTTGTCTGGCTCTCACCAGGTTCTGTTACCCAGAATCCCTTGCAATCCTCAAACTTTGTAAAAAAAAACACATTTTCCTCCCATTTCTGTGGTGGAAAGTTCTAAATCTGCGTGGATCCACAAAATTCCATCCACCCCGCATTACCCAAAGTCTTTCGGAAAAAATTGCACCTCCTTTGTGTGGGTAGGCCTAGCGCCCGCGACAGGAAATGGCCCAAAACGCAACGTGGACACACCACATTTTCATAGTGAAAACTGACCCTTTTTTTACAAAGTTCCTAGATGTAGATTTGAACCCTAGCTCTGCCAGCACCGATGGAAACGTAGCAAACCTATACATTTAACAATCCAGGATGGGGTGACTTGTCTGGCTCTCACCAGGTTCTGTTACCCAAAATCCTTTTCAAACCTCAAACTTTGTCAAAAAAATCACATTTTCCTCACATTTCTGTGGTGGAAAGTTCTGGATCTGTGTGGATCCACAAAATTCCACCCACCCCTCATTTCCCAAAGTCCTACGAGAAAAATGGTACCTCACTCTTGTGGGTAGGTCTAGTGCCCGCGACAGGAAACGGCCCAAAACACAACGTGGACACACCACATTTCCACAGTGAAAACTGACCCTTTTTTTACAAAGTGCCTAGCTGTAGATTTTGAACCCAAGCTCTGCCGGCACCTAGGGAAACCTAGCAAACCTATTCATTTTTGAAAACTAGATACACAGAGGATTCCAGGATGGGGTGACTTGTCTGGCTCTCACCAGGTTCTGTTACCCAGAATCCCTTGCATACCTCAAACTTTGTAAAAAAAAAAAAAAAACATTTTCCTCACATTTCTGTGGTGGAAAGTTTTGGAATCTGTGTGGATCCACAAAATTCCACCCACCCCGCATTCCTCAAAGTCTTCCGAGAAAAATGGTACCTCACTTGTGTGGGTAGGCATAGCGCCCGTGACAGGAAATGGCAAAGAACGCAACGTGGACACACCACATTTCACAGTGAAAACGGACCCTTTTCTCAAAGTGCCTAGTTGTAGTTTTTTAACCCTAGCTCTGCTGACACCTAAGGAAACCTAGCAAAACTATACACTTTTGAAAACTAGACACCCAGGGGATTCCAGGATGGGGTGAGTTGTCTGGCTCTCACCAGGTTCTGTTACCCAGAATCCCATGCAAACCTCAACATTTGTCAAAAAAAACATATTTTCCTCATATTTCTGTGGTGGAAAGTTCTGGAATCTTGCGTGGATCCACAAAATTCCACCCACCCCGCATTCCCCAAAGTCTTCCAAGAAAAATGGTACCTCACTTGTGTGGGTAGGCCTAGTGCCTGCGACAGGAAATGGCCCAAAACTCAACTTGGACACACCACATTTTCTCAGTGAAAACTGACCCTTTTTTTACAAAGTGCCTAGCTGTAGATTTTGAACCCTAGCTCTGCCGGCACCTAGGGAAGCCTAGCAAACCTATGCATTTTTGAAAACTAGACACCCAGGGGAATTCAGGATGTGGTGACTTGTCTTGCTCTTACCAGGTTCTGTTGCCCAGAATCCCTTGCAAACCTCAAAATTTGTCAAAAAACCCAAATGTTCCTCATAATTCTGTGGTGGAAAGTTCTGGAATTTGTGTGGATCCACAAAATTCCACCCACCCGCATTCCCCAAAGTCTTCCAAAAAAAATGGTACCTCACTTGTGTGGGTAGGCCTAGTGTCCGCGACCGGAAACGGCCCAAAACACAACATGGACACACCACATTTCCACACTGAAAACGGACCCTTTTTTTCCAAAGTGCCTAGCTGTGGATTTTGTACCCTAGCTCTGCTGGCACCTAGGGAAACCTAGCAAACCTAAACATTTTTGAAAAATAGACAACTAGGGGAACCCAGGATGAGGTGACTTGTCTGGCTCTCACCAGGCTCTGTTACCCATAATCCCTTGCGAACCTCAAACTTCGTAAAAATAAACCACATTTTCTTCACATTTTTGTGGTGGAAAGTTCTGGATTCTGCATGGATCTACAAAATTCCACCCACCCTGCATTCCCCAAAGTCTTCCGAGAAAAATGGTACCACCCTTGTGTGGGCAGGCCTTACCCCGTGACAGGAAACGGCCCAAAACGCAACGAGGACACACCACATTTTCACAGTGAAAACTGACCCTTTTTTTGCAAAGTGCCTAGATGTAGATTTTGAACACTAGCTCTGCCAGCACCGATGGAAACCTAGCAAACCTATACATTTTTGAAAACTAAACATCCAGGGTAATCCAGGATGGGGTGACTTGTCTGGCTCTCACCAGGTTCTATTACCCAGAATCTCTTGCAAACCTCAAAATGTGTCCAAAAAAACACATTTTCCTCACATTTCTGTGGTGGAACGTTTTGGAATCTGCGTGGCTCCACAAAATTCCACCCACCCCGCATTCCCCAAAGTCGTATGAGAAAAATGGTACCTCACTCTTGTGGGTAGGCCTAGTGCCCGCGACAGGAAACGGCAAAACACACAACGCGGACACACCACATTTCCACAGTAAAAACGGACCCTTTTTTCAAAGTGCCTAGTTGTAGATTTTTAACCCTAGCTCTGCTGGAACTTAGGGAAACCTAGCAAACATATACACTTTTGAAAATTAGACACCCAGGGGATTCCAGGATTGTGTGACTTGTCTGGCTTTCACCAAGTACTGTTACCCAGAATCCCTTGCAAACCTCATTTTCCTCAATTTCTGTGGTGGAAAGTTCTGGAATCTGTGTGGATCCACAAAATTCCACCCAGCCCGCATTTCCGAAAGTGTTCCGAGAAAAATGGTACCTCAAGTGTGTGGGTAGGCCTAGTGCCCGCGACCGGAAACGGCCCAAAACGCAACTTGGACACACCACATTTCCACAGTGAAAACTGACCCTTTTTTTCCAAAGTGCCTAGTTGTAGATTTAGAACCCTAGCTCTGCTGGCACCTAGGGAAACCTAGCAAACCTATAAATGTTTGAAAACTAGACACCCAGGGGAACCCAGGATGAGGTGACTTATCTGGCTCTCACCAGGCTCTGTTACCCAGAATCCCTTGCGAACCTCAAACTTTGTAAAAAAAAAACACATTTTCTTCACATTTCTCTGGTGGAAAGTTCTGGAATCTGCATGGAGCCACAAAATTCCACCCACCCCGGATTCCCCAAAGTCTTCCAAGAAAAATGGTACCTCCTTTGTGTGGGTAGGCCTTGCCCCACGACAGGAAAAGGGCCAAAACGCAATGTGGACACACCACATTTTCACAGTGAAAATTGACCCTTTTTTTACAAAGTGCCTAGCTGTAGATTTTGAACCATAGCTCTGCCGGCACCTAGGGAAACCTAGCAAACCTATACATTTTTGAAAACTAGACACCCAGGGGATTCCAGGATGGGGTGACTTGTCTAGCTCTCACCAGGTTCAGTTACCCAAAATCCCTTGCAAACCTCAAACTTTGTACAAAAAAAACATTTTCCTCACATTTCTGTGGTGGAAAGTTCTGGATCTGCGTGGATCCACAAAATTCCACCCACCCCGCATTCCCCAATGTCTTTTGAGAAAAACGGTATCTCACTTGTGTGGGTAGGCCTAGTGCCCGCGACAGGAAACGGCCCAAAACGCAACGTGGACACACCACATTTTCAAAGTGAAAACTGACCCTTTTTTTGCAAAGTGCCTAGATGTAGATTTTGAACCCTAGCTTTGCCAGCACCGATGGAAACCTAGCAAACCTATACATTTTTGAAAACTAGACACCCAGGGTAGTCCAGGATGGGGTGACTTGTCTGGCTCTCACCAGGTCCTGTTACCCAGAATCCCTTGCAAACCTCAAAATGTGTCCAAAAAATACATTTTCCTCACATTTCTGTGGTGGAAAGTTCTGGAATCTGCGTGGCTCCACAAAATTCCACCCACCCCGCATTCCCCAAAGTCCTACGAGAAAAATGGTACCTCACTCTTGTGGGTAGGTCTAGTGCCCGCGACAGGAAACGGCCCAAAACACAACGTGGACACACCACATTTCCACAGTGAAAACGGACCATTTTTTTGCAAAGTGCCTAGCTGTAGATTTTGAACCCAAGCTCTGCCGGCACCTCGGGAAACCTAGCAAACCTTTACATTTTTGAAAACTAGATACACAGGGGATTCCAGGATGGGGTGACTTGTCTGGTTCTCACCAGGTTCTGTTACCCAGAAACCCTTGCAAACCTCAAACCTTCTAAAAAAAACACATTTTCCTCACATTTCTGTGGTGGAAAGTTCTGGAATCTGTGTGGATCCACAAAATTCCACCCACCCCGCATTCCTCAAAGTCTTCCGAGAAAAATGGTACCTCACTTGTGTGGGTAGGCATAGCGCCCGTGACAGGAAATGGCAAAAAACGCAACGTGGACACACCACATTTCACAGTGAAAAGGGACCCTTTTCTCAAAGTGCCTAGTTGTAGTTTTTTAACCCTAGCTCTGCTGACACCTAGGGAAACCTAGCAAAACTATACAATTTTGAAAACTAGACACCCAGGGGATTCCAGGATATGGTGAGTTGTCTGGCTCTCACCAGGTTCTGTTACCCAGAATCCCTTGCAAACCTCAAAATTTGTCAAAAAACACACATTTTCCTCATATTTCTGTGGTGGAAAGTTGTGGAATCTTGCGTGGATCCACAAAATTCCACCCACCCCGCATTCCCCAAAGTCTTCCAAGAAAAATGGTACCTCACTTGTGTGGGTAGGCCTAGTGCCTTCGACAGGAAATGGCCCAAAACTCAACGTGGACACACCACATTTTCACAGTGAAAACTGACCCTTTTTTTACAAAGTGCCTAGCTGTAGATTTTGAACCCTAGCTCTGCCGGCACCTAGGGAAGCCTAGCAAACCTATGCATTTTTGAAAACTAGACACCCAGGGGAATTCAGGATGTGGTGACTTGTCTGGCTCTCACCAGGCTCTGTTACCCAGAATCCCTTGCGAACCTCAAACTTTGTAAAAATAAACCACATTTTCTTCACATTTTTGTGGTGGAAAGTTCTGGATTCTGCATGGATCTACAAAATTCAACCCACCCTGTATTCCCCAAAGTCTTCCTAGAAAAATGGTACCACCCTTGTGTGGGCAGGCCTTGCCCCGCGACAGGAAATGGCCCAAAACGCAACGAGGACACACCACATTTTCACAGTGAAAACTGACCCTTTTTTTGCAAAGTGCCTAGATGTAGATTTTGAACCCTAGCTCTGCCAGCACCGATGGAAACCTAGCAAACCTATACATTTTTGAAAACTAAACATCCAGGGTAATCCAGGATGGGGTGACTTGTCTGGCTCTCACCAGGTTCTATTACCCAGAATCCCTTGCAAACCTCAAAATGTGTCCAAAAAAACACATTTTCCTATATTTCTGTGGTGGAACGTTCTGGAATCTGCGTGGCTCCACAAAATTCCACCCACCCCGCATTCCCCAAAGTCGTATGAGAAAAATGGTACCTCACTCTTGTGGGTAGGCCTAGTGCCCGTGACAGGAAACGGCCAAAAACACAACGTGGACACACCACATTTCCACAGTGAAAACGGACCCTTTTTTCAAAGTGCCTAGTTGTAGATTTTTAACCCTAGCTCTGCTGGAACTTAGGGAAACCTAGCAAACATATACACTTTTGAAACCTAGACACCCAGGGGATTCCAGGATTGGGTGACTTGAATGGCTTTCACCAGGTACTGTTACCCAGAATCCCTTGCAAACCTCAAAATTTGTCAACAAACCCACATTTTCCTCAATTTCTGTGGTGGAAAGTTCTGGAATCTGTGTGGATCCACAAAATTCCACCCAGCCCGCATTTCCCAAAGTGTTCCGAGAAAAATGGTACCTCAGTTGTGTGGGTAGGCCTAGTGCCCGCGACCGGAAACGGCCCAAAACGCAACTTGGACACACCACATTTCCACAGTGAAAACGGACCCTTTTTTTCCAAAGTGCCTAGTTGTAGATTTTGAACCCTAGCTCTGCCGGCACCTAGGGAAACCTAGCAAACCTATAAATGTTTGAAAACTAGTCACCCAGGGGAACCCAGGATGAGGTGACTTGTCTGGCTCTCACCAGGCTCTGTTACCCAGAATCCCTTGCGAACCTCAAACTTTGTAAAAAATAAACACATTTTCTTCACATTTCTCTGGTGGAAAGTTCTGGAATCTGCATGGATCCACAAAATTCCACCCACCCCAGATTCCCCAAAGTCTTCCAAGAAAAATGGTACCTCCTTTGTGTGGGTAGGCCTTGCCCCGCGACAGGAAAAGGGCCAAACGCAACGTGGACACACCACATTTTCACAGTGAAAATGGACCCTTTTTTTACAAAGTGCCTAGCTGTAGATTTTGAACCATAGCTCTGCCGGCACCTAGGGAAACCTAGCAAACCTATACATTTTTGAAAACTAGTCACCCAGGGATTCCAGGATGGGGTGACTTGTCTAGCTCTCACCAGGTTCAGTTACCCAAAATCCCTTGCAAACCTCAAACTTTGTACAAAAAAAACATTTTCCTCACATTTCTGTGGTGGAAAGTTCTGGATCTGCGTGGATCCACAAAATTTCACCCACCCCGCATTCCCCAATGTCTTTTGAGAAAAACGGTACCTCACTTGTGTGGGTAGGCCTAGTGCCCGCGACAGGAAACGGCCCAAAACGCAACGTGGACACACCACATTTTCAAAGTGAAAACTGATCCTTTTTTTGCAAAGTGCCTACATGTAGATTTTGAACCCTAGCTTTGCCAGCACCGATGGAAACCTAGCAAACCTATACATTTTTGAAAACTAGACACCCAGGGTAGTCCAGGATGGGGTGACTTGTCTGGCTCTCACCAGGTCCTGTTACCCAGAATCCCTTGCAAACCTCAAAATGTGTCCAAAAAAATACATTTTCCTCACATTTCTGTGGTGGAAAGTTCTGGAATCTGCGTGGCTCCACAAAATTCCACCCACCCCGCATTCCCCAAAGTCCTACGAGAAAAATGGTACCTCACTCTTGTGGGTAGGTCTAGTGCCCGCGACAGGAAACGGCCCAAAACACAACGTGGACACACCACATTTCCACAGTGAAAACGGACCCTTTTCTTGCAAAGTGCCTAGCTGTAGATTTTGAAACCAAGCTCTGCCGGCACCTCGGGAAACCTAGCAAACCTTTACATTTTTGAAAACTAGATACACAGGGGATTCCAGGATGGGGTGACTTGTCTGGCTCTCACCAGGTTCTGTTACCCAGAATCCCTTGCAAACCTCAAACTTTGTAAAAAAAAACACATTTTCCTCAAATTTCTGGGGTGGAAAGTTCTGGAATCTGCGTGGATCCACAAAATTCTACCCACCCCACATTCCTCAAAGTCTTCAGAGAAAAATGGGACCTCACTTGTGTGGGTAGGCATACCTCCCGTGACAGGAAATGGCAAAAAACGCAACGTGGACACACCACATTTCACAGTGAAAACGGACCCTTTTCTCAAAGTGCCTAGTTGTAGATTTTTAACACTAGCTCTGCTGGCACCTAGGGAAACCTAGCAAACCTACACACTTTTGAAAACTAGACACCCAGGGGATTCCAGGATGGGGTGACTTGTCTGGCTCTCACCAGGTTGTGTTACCCAGAATCCCTTACAAACCTTAAAAGTTGTAAAAAAAAACACATTTTCCTCACATTTCTGTGGTGGAAAGTTCTGGAATCTGCGTGGATCCACAAAATTCCCCCCACCCCGCATTCCCCAAAGTCTTCCAAGAAAAATGGTACCTCACTTGTGTGGGTAGGCCTAGTGCCTGCGACAGGAAATGGCCCAAAGCACAACGTGGACACACCACATTTCCACAGTGAAAACGGACCCTATTTTTGCAGAGTGCCTAGCTGTAGATTTTGAACCCTAGCTGTGCCGGCACGTAGGGAAGCATAGCAAACCTATGCATTTTTGAAAACTAGACACCCAGGGGAATCCAGGATGGGGTGACTTGTCTTGCTCTTACCAGGTTCTGTTACCCAGAATCCCTTGCAAACCTCAAAATTTGTCAAAAAAAACACATTTTCCTCCCATTTCTGAGGTGGAAAGTTCTGGAATTTGCGTGGATCCACAAAATTCCACCCACCCCGCATTCCTGAAAGTCTTCCAAGAAAAATGGTACCTCACTTGTGTGGGTAGGCCTAGTGCCCACAACCGGAAATGGCCCAAAACGCAACGTGGACACACCACATTTCCACAGTGAAAACGGACCCTTTTTTTCCAAAGTGTCTAGCTGTAGATTTTGTACCCTAGCTCTGCCTTCACCTAGGGAAACCTAGCAAACCTATACATTTTTGAAAAATAGACACCTAGGGGAACCCAGGATGAGGTGACTTGTCTGGCTTTCACCAGGTTCTGTTACCCAGAATCCCTTGCGAACCTCAAACTTTGTGGTGGAAAGTTCTGGATTCTGCATGGATCTACAAAATTCCACCCACCCGGCATTTCCCAAAGTCTTCCGAGAAAAATGGTACCTCACTTGTGTGGGTAGGCATAGCACCCGTGACAGGAAATGGCAAAAAACACAACGTGGACACACCACATCTCACAGTGAAAACGGGCCCTTTTTTCAAAGTGCCTAGTTGTAGATTTTTAACCCTAGCTCTGCTGGCACCTAGGGAATCCTTGAAAACCTATACACTTTTGAAAACCTGAGACCCAGGTAAACCCAGGATGAGGTGACTTATCTGGCTCTCACCAGGCTCTGTTACCAAGAATCCCTTGCGAACCTCAAACTTTGTAAAAAAAACCCACATTTTCTTCACATTTCTGTGGTGGAAAGTTCTGGAATCTGCATGGATCCACAAAATTCCACCAACCCCGCATTCCCCAAAGTCTCCCGAGAAAAATAATACCTCCCTTGTGTGGGTAGGCCTTGCCCCGCGACAGGAAATGGCCCAAAACGCAACGTGGACACAGCACATTTTCACAGTGAAAACGGACCCTTTTTTTACAAAGTGCCTAGCTGTAGATTTTGAACCCTAGCTCTGCCGGCACCTAGGGAAACCTAGCAAACCTATACATTTTTGAAAACTAGACATCCAGGGGATTCCAGGATGGGGTGACTTGTCTGGCTCTCACCAGGTTCTGTTACCCAGAATCCCTTGCAAACCTCAAAATGTGTAAAACAAAACCACATTTTCTTCACATTTCTCTGGTGAAAAGTTCTGGAATCTGCGTGGATCCACAAAATTCCACCCACCCCGTATTCCCCAAAGTCTTCCAAGAAAAACTGTACCTCACTTGTGTGGGTAGGCCTAGTGCCCACGACAGGAAATGGCCCAAAACTCAACGTGGACACACCACATTTCCACAGTGAAAACGGTCCCTTTTATTGCAAAGTGCCTAGCTGTAGATTTTGAACCCTAGCTCTGCCGGCACCTAGGGAAACCTAGCAAACCTATACATTTTTTAACACTATACACCCAGGGGTGTACAGGGAGGTATGGCTTGCGTGGACCCCCCAACGTTTTCCTACCCAGAATCCCCTGCAAACCTCAAATTTAGCTGAAAAAATCACTTTTCCACACATTTTTGTGTGGGAAAGTTGTTGGATCACCGGGCTGACACAAATTTCCTACCACCCAGCGTTCCCTCAGGTCTCCCGATAAATATGGTACCTCCCTTGTGTGGGTTGCACAAGTACCCGCGACGGGCAAGGGCCCAAAACGTATTGAGGAGACATCAAAATTGCCTATCACAAAACGGCCTGGTTTTGCAAGGGGGGTCACCTGGGTTTTTGGCCCCGTGCTTGGCGGCCATCTAAGGAAACCTACCAAGCCCACACATTTCTGAAAACTAGACACACGGGGATTCCAGGGAGATATGGCTTGCGTAGATCCCCTAATGTTTTCTTACCCAGAATCCCCTGCAAACCTCAAATTTAGCCGAAAAAAATCACAACATAGCATATGTCCAATCATACGTTATGTGCAGTGACTGTAATGCACTTATTATACAGCAAACTGACCATCTACTAAGTTCTAACGGAGGATGAACATGGCAAGCAGCATTGACCCATAAATACTATAGTAAATTCAGTGCGAGTATGGCAGCAATGGATTTGAATCCATGGGTGAAGATGAAGTCATGACGTGTATTTATACTACCTTTACTATCTGCCTTCTTCCTTTGCAATATTCCTCGGAAAGCGCACCTACCATAAGCTGTTCTAACCCATTCATGTGTCTGTCCTCATCAGAGTCCTGACTAATCCTGTCTAATTGTCAAGAAACCCTATACTATTGCCTTCCATCTCTAGCTACTTGAAGCTTGAGAAAACATTTCTGTCACGTGCTATCAATGCTCTCACTGTGCTAAATCCAACTCCTTCCAGTTTATGGATGCAAGTTGGGGGGTGTCCAGGTATCCCAATAAGCCATATCTCAAACTGAGTGAGCATATCTACCTTTGAAAATAAGGCAAACATGCTAGAAATTTTCAAAAGCTTTCTAAAGAGAACATCATTAACTATGAAGAATTTTTGAATGTGAAAAACGGGTACTCCGTGACAACGTGGTGTGTGTTCTGTCCACCAGTATGTGCAGCGTGGGGACTATAATGCACTTGTCAATTTGCGAACAGAACAACTACCACGTTCTGAAAGCAGATAAAGGTGTTGAGAAGTCCATGATTTCCTGAAGTAGAGGAACAAATATTCTGCAGCTGATTGCGTAGTGAAGGAGTGGCCCACAGACAGTAGGTATCCATTCACACCAATTGAAAGGTTTACCTATTGGCAGCTCCACCTCAGTCAATTTCCCAGTATTTTGCTTTAGTATGATACAACATAAAGCAAGTAGGAAAACAGAATGCAGGCTTACTTGGGCACTGGGGACAGTAAACACGAGTCTCCTGCCTCTTTCCCTGCATTGAGCACACTTTATGACGACGACATGGTCGCTCCTTTTTGGGTGTTGCAGGAATTTTATCAGCAAAGTGTCGCTCCTGCAGCCTTGCCACATCCTCCAGAACACATGAAGTGGAGGCTGCTGCTTCTGTAGCAGTTAGACTTTCAATCCCAGACAACTGAAAGTCAAGGAAAGACATGAGTCTTCCTGTGGTGGTTTGACGATAAACAACATACGCATTGTATGTTGCCATCTGGGTCAGGTGAGTAAACAGTTTCTTATACCAAGTGCGAGGCATTGTATGGCTGAAGAACCTGGTCGTTCTTGTCCACTCCGCCCATGTACTTGTTGTAATCAAGTATACAGGTGGGCTTGTGGACTTCGGCCATCTGACCCCAAACTGTGACAGGGGAAGTGCTCTCAGCATGAATTGTAGTGAGCACGTACACGTCACGCCTATCTGAGAACTTGACTGTGAACAGTTTGTTGGAATGCAACACAGTGCTCTGGGATTTCTGGAGCTTCTTGCAAACAAGCTCCTGCGGGAATCCTTTGTGGCGACAACAAATTGTACCGCAAGCCACGCTGCCAGCTTTGTAGAGCTACTCCTGTATAGAAATTGTCCAAATAAAGGTTATAACCTTTGTAAAAAAGTGGCTGGACAAGCTCCCATATGATCTTTCCTGTGACCCCTAGTGTGGGAGGGCAACCTACAGGGTTAAGAGTTGTGTCCTTCCCTGTATAAACTCTCAAGCTGTACACATAGCCAGTCGAGCTCTCACACAGCATGTACAGCTTGATGCCATAGCGAGCGCGTTTGCTCGGAATGTACTGCCTAAACAGCAGCGGCCCTTTATACAAGATCAAGGACTCATCAATGGCTATATTCTTTCCAGGAGTATAAACCTCTGTAAACCTGGCAGACAAATGGTCCTACAGGACAGGCCGAATTTTGAACAACCTGTCATGGTCTGGATGGTCCCGGGGCAATGCAGCAGAATTGTCATTGAAATGCAGCATGCGTTGCAATAGCAAAAAACGATCTCTGCTCATGTATGGTGCGAAGATGGGGGTTAACCAAACCGTGCGAGTAGACCAGTAGGATAGCAAGGTTGGTTTATGAACTACCCCCATTTTAAGCGTGAGGCCCAAAAATATCTTCAACTCCCCTAAAGAAGAGGGAGTCCACTTGTGTGCCCTAGAATAAGGCCCAAGAGTACCTCCATGCTCCCTGAGAAATTGTTCGGCACGCAAATTTGTTTGCTGCACAATTTCGTCAAGGAAGTCAACATCCAAAAAAGAGATGGACGTAGTCAATTGGCAAAAAATTTGCTGTATCGACTTTACATCCATCGTCACCAGTGAAAGGCGGAATTTGGGGCTGAACTAAATTGGGAGGCTGCCAAGACAGCACTCCGTCTGTGTTAGCTGCCACATGTGCCTGCTCTCTGGGTTGCTCTAACCTGCTACTGGTGTCCCGCTGCACAGACTGTGGTGGCAAAGGGACAGCACGACTGACATCGTCTCCTTCAGAATCGCTGGATGATGAGTCATCGGATGGAAGTGCGCCGACTGAAAAATCACTCCCAGATTCTGCTCCATTGTCCTCTCCCTCAGATGCTATCTCAGTATCTGCTGTCTCAGTCTTTGATTCTGCCACAGAGCTGGACTCCAGAACCAGACATAGGGCCTGGGCAGCATTCATCCAACATGAGTGAAGTGTTTAACAGTCAGTAATGATGAAGTCACCTTACCTTTCCTTTGCGAAATCCGTACGCTCTCCAAAAAGACTAAGAAAGAGAGAACAAAGACACCGTATTACATTACCTTGCCACATACCCATCATCGCAGCCTTTAGCGCTGGTGGAAGCCAGTGCGAAAATCATTTTGGCACCCTCCCATGACTTTCAATAAATATATGTTATTCAGCGCTAAGATGCCTACAGGTGAACGTGTGCTTTACAATTGCACAATATGACCTCCTTTGATTCGCTCACTACCATCCTAGCAAACGTGCCCCTTATCTCTCCACAGCCCCTCTCTCACATACATTTCATCTGTTTCAAAGTGTTTCTAATGCGTGGCTTTACTAATCCACTTAGCTATCCACATAATACAGATCTGTTCTTTCCAGCATGCCCTCTGCATTACTTTATGGCGTCAAAACTGCCACTAGACAAAAGTCAGATATCTCTATCTAGCAGGAATTTTTTTTTGTACTCTGCAGCAGTACCACACTTTACTGCCTTTCATGTAACTTCAAAGAGACTCATTATAGTTCTTTCACAGTCTCATATTTTCAGCACTGAGAAAGGGGAGACTCTCCCCTTTCAAACGAGGCCTCCCTGAAAGCTGGGGAGGCCGTTTTCGGCCTGATTTCCCCATCGGAGTCGAGCGCGGCCTTACCTGCGGCTGTCTTCTGCTCTGGTGGGGAAATCAGTGACGTCAGAGCGCCTCACGGTGCACTGACATCACAGAATTCGAGGGGAGACGCGGAAAGCCTTCCACATCTCCCCCAGGGGAAAGACAAAAAAAAAACAAGGGGGCCCTCCCTGGTGACGGCCAATGGACGTGCGCCACACCAGGGAGGTAGTACCAAAAGGGTTAAAGCACCAGTTAATGTTATTTCGTTTTGGCAACATGGAGACAAAAGATCCTATTTCCTCCTGAAAACATCAGTCACAAAATCCAATTTCCTGACTTGGCACAAAGGAAAATTTTCCTGAAATCAATCCTCAGAAACCTTGAAATACGCTTGTAATTACTTGGTTAATTGGCACGTCTGTACCCCTATGCCACTATTTAAAGAAATGACAATCATGTACTTCAAGCTAGCTAGATTTAAGCCTTTTAGCTGCACCAAGAACTTGCCACTTAAGTTGTGAAATGACTATGGACCATGAGCACTATGGCCCTTCGGTCAGGTGAAAACAAATTCTCTTTTAATTGTCAACTGACTTTTTATATGTAATAGCATTTTAATTGCAGGATAATTTGCACAAACCTAGAATGCGCAGTTTAATGTTAAAAATATAAAAGGTTTTTTAGAACTGTTTTGCGCTGTATGGTATGCAATGGTTTTAACTAACTATGCAAAAAAACTTGATTTGATTTGAACTAGAACCTCTACAGTAATAAATATACATGTACACCATACACTGTGTAATGTATCTCACTATTGTAGAACTTTAAAAAAAAAAAAATCATATTATAATGGAAGACACTGATAATAGACACTAAATTAGTGTAATAAAATGGTGTGCATTTTGACTGAAATGTTTCTATTTTTATACTTGATTGTGGATGCTAAAAGGATTACCATAGAAAATAGAAGGACAATATTTTTGATAGGAAAGTCAGAAAACAAATCAGTAAATAAAAGTACATCTCCTCAATACATTAATTGTTTAAATGTGGTCAACAAGCATGTAAGCACAATAAATAATGACACATTGCTCTCATATGATTCAGAAGATATGTCCAAGCACCAGTCCCAGGAAGAGAGGGAAGGATACGTCATCGATCAGAAAGAGTGTACAAATCACCTCCTGATCTGCCAACCATGCAGGAAAGTGAAATCATTACAAAGTACAGGCATAACAGGGTCACAATTGAATCTTTCTCCTTACAGTTTTACTCTGAAATTTTGCCAGTCATTACCATCCAGACAGTCATTCCACCTAATTTGAAGATAATGGATTCAACCTATTATGAGGATATTGGTAGTTTTACCTTTCAGTGCTACTGGCTGCATCGAGTACACTGTTAGCGACTGGAATGGGATGTTGCAGCAGTGTTTTTCAGCTGCCCTCAGTCAATGTTAAGTGTTCTGCTCAGACCTTGGAATGATGACATTTAAATTCCTACAAATACTGTTTAACACCAAGACTGAGTTCTATGGCTTAGGAGGAATACCACATGTTGTTGTTACCATAGATTAAACTCACATTTCACCGGAGCTAACTCATGCACAGGTGCAGGAATCGCCAGTGTGTGCAAGATGTCCTAGATCAGGGGTCCACAACCTTTTCTTATGTTCAATGAAAATCATCCTGAGTTACTAACACAAATGTTCAATTACAACAATGGCCTGTTTAGACAAGATTCCATTGGTGGCCATTGCATGCAGGATGACAAGCAGTAGCCACCTCAAAAATGCTTGATCAATTTTAATTTTGAATGCCTCTGCTTATCATAGCAATCATAGGCACAATGCCTTCTGGTATCTAGGCAAGAGCATCAGCAAAAACACTCCCCAAAGCAGCATGAATTACCATTTAACTATTAGCATTAAGTCTATATTGTCTCCAAACATCAATTTATCACATACTAGAAATGCACAGATTTTACTATTAAGTATATCCTTTTCAATTTTAGAAACAGACCTAACTTAACAAAACAAATACTTTTTATTTATTAGGTTGGACTGCACATAGGGGAGCTACTCACAGATAGCTGAGGAGCTACCAGTAGCTCCCAAGCTACTCACTAGAGAACCTTGTCCTAGATCCACCCATGACTTGCTAGTGCTATGCAACAGCGCCATACCAAACAGATGGCAGACCTTGTACCAAGTGGGGTCTGACTTGTTAGTAAGTGTTCATTTTAGAGTAGTTGTGTAAATTGTTTTGAGCAGCAAAGCAGTTCAAGACATAATTTCATATAATTTCACTTATGATTCATTTTGTCATTTTTGTTTGTCAGGGGATTCAGCTTATCCTAGTCAAGAATTTCTTTTTACAATACTAAGGAGCCCACTGGGCTCCTAAGTGCATGGTTACCTTGTGTGCACAAGGCCAGAGGGACAGCCTCCTACTTTTCTGGGAAGTTCTACAAAATAGTTGTGTTATGTTGTATGCTGCACAATATTGCCCTGTGAAGAAGCATCTCTTTCATCCCTGGTGATGACTGTCTATTGGAATCCCAGGGTGATGTTGGTGAGATGCGTCAGCAAGATGACAATGATGAGGATGAAGACAATAACCTTGGATGTGAACCTATTGAAAACATCTTTGTCTGATGGCAGGTAGCATAAATGAAAGATTAACTTGAACATACCCTATATAAACGTCTCATATTTAAAAATGAGACAACCCAATCTTAATTTTTTAGCTTTTTTAACACAATAATAATATTTGGTTATTTACAGCAAAATATTTCTTATGTTACAATGTTAAATATTGAGTAGTGTACTTTTTTACAGAAATGTGCCTCGATCGTAAACAAAACTGAATTCACATCAGTATTATGTCATTATTTTATATCTAAATTGTCAGACATGGTCCATATTATGTCTGTTTATCTCTTCCTATGTCATTTCATTCTCTCATCTGCTGTGGTACTAACAAATCATTGGTGGGTAATGTTTTGTCTTGCACAGACATTGGTGATCGGGAGATCTGCAATACAATTTGCGTGAGCATTGGTGAATGTGTTGTGAAAAGAACATTGATACACATGTTCTCAGTCATGGAGTGATGCCAATGTAACTGAAGATCATGTAAAGTATTTGAAATATGCTATATTACAAGTGTAGAACTTGTCCTTGATAAGGGAATATGTAGCATATATATAGATTTTGTGTGTTTGGTATAAGAACATATGAGAATAATATCAGTTTAAAACATTAGCACACGCCTTGTGTGGATGTAGATTCCCATTTGGGTTGCTTATGTATTAGTTGGAACAGTAGTTCAGTAAATGTAACACTGACTTGTTAGCTTCATTTCACTTGTAGTACTTTGTGTATGTTTCATTATTATTCACCATAATAATTTTTACCCTGCATCCTCAAAGGTTATGTCTTCTCTGCATGGTTTGTCTTTTGATATGTGTGTATACATATTGCAGACATATGCTTTCCCCTAGTGGGCTTTCTTATTATCGTTAATTGTTTTCACCAATATAATGAAAGCAACATTAAATATTTAAAAAATAGAGATGCTTGTCATGGTTTTTATATTCAAATCATAAATATGCTTTTTGTGTACAGAATAAAACAGTACATTTTCTGGTAATTTATAAAGTAGTATTTATATATTTTAAAAAAACTGCAATGCTTATGAATTTTATTATTAATTCAACAATATTAAAACTTAGAAATGTTCTTTTTTAATTATTATCATTTTCAATCAAAAAATTATCATATTTAAATATCCTCAGAAAATGAGTTAAGTTATATATTATTTAACAAAATAAAGATAAGATATCCATTACTTTGAATCATTTTCCGGTTTGTGAGTGGATTGCAAAGATTTGTGGACAGAATGTGTATAAGGTGAATAGTCCAGACCCTCATATTAGGATATGATTTGTTTTACATCTCTTGCTGGTGGCTTGTTAGGTGTTGCCCTCAATTTGTCTGGATGACCAACCTCTGCTAAGGGCCACAGAAGCAGCCTGAGTGACAACAGGTGACTCCGTGGGCAACAATGTCCCACTTTCCAATGAGTTACCAGCTGGAAATTTTTGTGGTAGTGAGCTGACAACTGATGGTGCTTTACCACCGAAAGCAGCAACTAAAATAGTCACTGCTTGAGACAATGATCTATAGCCTCCCTTCGGACTACCTAGCCGCCCATCGGAAACTTGGTACCTTGTCTTGAATAATTGTAAACATAATCTGTATATATGTAACCTCGTCTTCAGTATTTGGTTTTGTAAACTGTAAATACGTGTCCTTCTCTCCCTTATATCTCCGGCACCCGGCCCCCTACTACTCGATCTGCAATTGGTTGTTTCTAAGCCTGTCTGTATATTGTTTGCTCTCATGTAAAGCGCTCTGATACCCTAACGGGTCAAGTTCGCGCTCTATAAAACACATAAAATAAAAATAAAAATAAAAATAAATAAATAGCCATCCTATACGATCCCAGAATGTAAAGCCTGCACACTCAGGTGTCGCCCCAGGAGATCATTTGGGGCTCTATAGATCTCATTCTGCTGGGCTCTTATGAGATCATTTTGTGACCTTAGAAGATTTATCATCAGGCTAAAGGCAGTCAAAGTCCTGCCAGTAAAGCATAACCACCACTGTGAAGCTAACAGCAGAGTCTTGAGGGTAAAGAAGATCTTTAGACAGATGACTCTGTAGCCTGCAAGGATGAGGTATGGACAAATGCCCAATTGGAACTGGGCTTTACTTTTCTTGTTAACTGGAAATCAAAGATTTGGAGAGCCTCCAGCAATGGGGAAAATTGGATTTGTAGGGCTTTTCCTGATAATAGCAGTGCTACCATAATTTGCATAAAAACTTTGCATTTAAAAAATCAACTTTACACTTGGTGGGCCGAACAATGTCCATGGCCTACCCAGTGTAGCCTCAACTTCATTTTTGCATTTCTGTAACACTGGGAGATTTTGGATGTGAGGATCTCAGTTAAAGTGGTGCCACTTACTAAACACATACTTCCTTGTGAAGTTGTAGCTGTCTTAAGATTCTAGATTTTTGTCTCTGAAAAGATTACCTTCCTGAAAACGTTAAGGATAACAATTTTCAATTAAACTCATCACCATTTTTTATCAGGCAATGTTCTCTGAAGGACAGAACTAACATAGGGCCTAGACCCAAGGCAGCTGCATGGATGAAATGTTGGGGCTCATTTAGAGCCTGAAAAGTGGCTGAGAGACCGACTTGGTCAGTATTAGCCCCGTGTGAAATTTTAATTATGGGGGAGTAAACTCAGAAATTTTGTGTTACTCTTTTGAAGCAAAATTAGCGAGTGCATGGTGACTGCTGGCTGCTGCTGTTAGTGTTCTGTTGCATTTAGTGGTATTTTCTTTTGGATGCAAGGGTCCATTTTGCACCAGGAAAATAATGCTAAATGGTGGTTTATGCTTCTTGCATAATTCCACATAATCTCACAAAGTTTTGCCATACAGCAAATTATGCAAGTTGTGTCCACCAATAGTCAGCAATGGCTCCAAAAAAAGGCATTGATGTTGTGTTGAGCAAGCACCATACTTTCTGGACAATGTTTTTCATTTTCCCACAACAACAATCCCCCAAAAGCATTGTTGTTGTCAGAAAGCAAAAAAAAGTAAGTAGCCCTGAGGCACAGTGCGGTTCCACCTATGCTCTCTTTTCAAATGAAAGTCAAACTATTTCTTTCAGAAAGCAACTTCTGAAATGATGTTCAAGCCCTTGTGCTCTCAAATTTAGATGGCATTAATGTCCTACTCTATGGCCTCCCAGACTCCACACTTGCACCTCTTAGGGGCACGCTGCAGCACGGCATGAAGACATATGATCACATCACCTGCACTCTGATAGAAATGATTGAACTCCATTGGCTCCCCTTCAAAATTGGCTGCAGTATTTACAAAGCCATCATAACCAGCACCACCTGCTCATCTTACAGACAAGGTCACCATCTATGAAAGTTCTTGGCAAGCCTGCAGCCAGGATACCATCAGACTGCAGGCTAGGAAATGTAAATAAGAAAAAACAAGACAAAAGGCCTTTTTGTTCTATGCAGTCAGAATCTGGAATAACCTCTCATCCCTGTTTCCATAAGAATCGCCCCAGCGCTGCACCATTTTAGGAAAGAGTTGAAAGCTCACTTCTTTAATGAAAATGACATCACCATGCATTAAGCCTGCATAACTCAGCTTCCTCTCCTGTTACTTGCTAACTTTAAGCTGCCTTTGACCATGCACAGTGCTCCACTGTCTTTTGGCTAGGTTTGTACTATAGAAATTCCATATATATACATGGGTGTCACTGTGCATTTTCCTTACCTCGAACCGCGATGCCTTACATGGCAGTTGAACAGTGAGCCAGGTTGAAAACAATAGTGTGGGGGAGCCACCACTTAGGAGTGTTGGGAGCAGCACCAATTGACAGTTATTGTCATTTTTTTTAAGTTTGCATCTAACATAAGATAACATTGAACACCTTTGTAGAGAAGTTTTTTGTTAGCGTTATAACCTTTGATCCCTATATCTACTCTTCTTAATTTTGATGGGTTACTTAGCAAAAGTTTGTTGATCTATTTTGGTTTAGTCGTTTTTTTAACAGCATAACTGTTTGGCAAACATTTATTACGGATATACAATGTCACCGTCAGATTAAACAGCACTTCATATTTCTTCATACTTTTGCCATATATTGAAGCATTCAATTAGTTCAGCATCCCAAGGATATGACGTTTTTTGTAATCTATCTAAATATAGCTACATTTCAGCAGTCAAAGAAGATGTCCTTGAGAGAACCTCCTTAATATGATAATGTTTTTTTTGTGAATGAGACTAAAGTATTAGAGTAAGCTCATTGCGCTATAGGAGTAATCTCCCACATCACAAGAGCACCCTAATGTTCCTATGTTGATATGCACGATAGAGTCAACAAATCATTCAATCACAAAATGATGTCTCCACTATTGACATGGATGGAAGTGTTTTCCAGTGATTAAGTGGCTGCCATCAAAACATGAGCACCTCTTCTACAATCCCAGAGTCAGCACTTGACTAAACATCATGCGAGTTTGGACAACTCACTTAATCTCTCTGTTTAAAATTGTAAATATGTGAACTGCAAGATGGTGATGTCATGATATGTGCTAAGGACTTTAACTCACCTTTCCATGTTTGTCAGATGAGTGAGCATGATACTGTGAACCCACATGTCTTTCATTTGTTCCAGTGGTGAAAAATTTGCCAACGCATTCAAAATGCTGGAGCCTCTTTGCAAAATGGCTGCACATCTTTGAAAGATAAACTACACAGAGGCATCTTAACTTTGAATCAGAAGCTACATTTCCAATGAGGCCACAGATCTCTCACGATGTCTGGGAATGTCAGTGGCCATTTTAAAGCTATAAAGTATAATTTCTTTGTGGTCCATAGAGTCCTTGCTAGGCAATCAAGATACATCGAGGCTGCACTGAGCCTTTCTACCAGACATTCCGCTTTGAAAAACCCTAGGAGACTGTTTTTCTCCTGAAAGTGTGAGAGAGAGTTTGAAGTTGAATTCAGAGACGCGTTCTACAAAATCAAGTCATATTTTTCTAAAACAAACAAGCTTGTTTAAAGTAATTTTCCAAAGAAACTTTAATAGATAATACATTCTACAATCTTGCCTCCCCTTATGGACTTTAAGCTACTTTAGAAAGACTTTTGTTACTTTGTGATGCATATATATGTATCTAAGGTTGTGGTGTATGTTTGAAAAAGTGACTTACTGAAATATACAAATGAGAAAACAACCTAAGTGTAAATAAGAAATCAAGTTTCAAGTTTAATTTATTTGCATAGTTAATTAATACCGTTGCAATACAAAATAGCTTCAATTTAAAACCAAATATACATATAAAATTCCATTGTTCATATATCTTATATTTATTTCTTGAAGTCTGTGTTGTAATCAAACAAGTGAAAAAGCAAGTTTCCTAACCGAATAATTTTTGATTTTGCACATATCATTTAAAGGTTAAAGGTACTAAGGGGCATATTCACAAGGAGCTATCGCCGAATTAACTGCACTTTATCGCAGCCAAAGTCGTGATAAATTTACCCCCCATTCACAAGCCGGTGTTAACAGCCCACAGCACCAGTTTACCCGCGATAGCAGCCGCAAAAAACATCGCCACAGAGGACCCTCGCAAATATCGCTAATGAGATGCAGAGTAGGCGTTCCCGTAAAAAAAGCAGAGACAACAGCACACCTCAACATTCACAACGACCAGCCACATCTGCGACAAAAACACAAAACAGGCGATAAGGCGCGTTAGCACCAGGAAGTCTACACCTGCTCTGACCTGGTGTAAACTTGGATGGCAGCCAGCACCACAAAAGGGAGCACAGCACAGGGCCACAACCGAAGGGCAACAGATGCCATGGAGCCAAACATCATGCAGCCCGGACACCCAAGAGGGCCACAGCACCCACCCCCACCACCCCAGGACCCCATCCCACACACGGAACACCCCCCCCGGACCAACACAGATGCAGCGCAGACAAAGACAGCGGAACCCCAGGAAACGTACCAGCACTACAGGCTGAAAGGGACAACCAACCTACGCATCCTGACCATCATCGCCTAACAGGCCTATGGCAACAACACAGCGGACAACCAACATCCCACCCCACACAAAGCTGATGGCGTGGCTGCACCTGTTGGCCCCTGGGACCCCCATCCAACACCCGCCAGAGTCGGAGGAGTCTCACAGCCAGCCACATGCAAGTCCCCCACATCTGTCCTGGACATCACCATCACCCTGGTACCCCAGTCCCCATACGTACAACACAAGGTGCAGGATCCGCTGGAGACCAAGCAAGGACCATACGCCATAGTAGGATGCATGCACGTGTTGGGGGCAACACACAGCACACATGTACTACTTGTTCCCCCTGGTGACACAGCACACAATCACCGGAACAGGAAGCACACGTCTCACACCAATGTGCAGGCAACAACAGAACACCGTGGAACACCCAACAATGTCGCCTTCAAATACACAGCCAGTGTGCATGATACCTTCATCCTCTGACAGTCCATCATCAACCAGCGTTCCCAGGATGGCAACAAGGGAAATGTACAGCCCCTTGGCAATATAGAAATGAACATCCCACACACCTCTACACCACAACCATGCAACTCACAACTCTGGCAATGCACACGTCACAAAATCACATACAACAGGCACAACAATATGCCCACCCACCAGACACGACAGAAATCAATCAATCAATCAATCATGTCACTTATAAAGCGCACTACATACCCGCGAGGGTCTCAAGGCGCTGGGGGAAGAGGGGGGTGGTGCTGCTACTGATCGAAGAGCCAGGTCTTGAGGAGTCTTCTGAAGGCCAGTAGGTCTTGGGTCTGTCGGAGGTTGGTGGGGAGGGTGTTCCAGGTCTTGGCGGCGAGGTGGGAGAAGGATCTGCCGCCGGCGGTCGTTTTCCGGATGCGGGGAACTGTGGCGAGGGTGAGGCTGGTCGAGCGGAGCTGGCGGGTGGGGGTGTAGAAGCTGAGTCATCTGTTGAGGTAGGCTGGTCCGGAGTTGTGGAGTGCTTTGTGTGCGTGGGTGAGGAGCTTGAAGGTTATCCTCTTGTTGACAGGGAGCCAGTGCAGGTCTCTCAGGTGGGGTGTGATGTGGCTGCATCGGGGGATGTCGAGGATAAGACGTGCAGAGGCGTTCTGGATGCGTTGCAGCCGTCTCAGGAGCTTAGCCGTCATTCCTGCGTAGCTGGCGTTTCCGTAGTCCAGCCTGCTGGTGACGAGGGCCTGGGTGACTGTTTTTCTTGTTTCGGTGGGGATCCACTTGAAGATCCTGTGGAGCATTCGGAGGATGTTGAAGCAGGATGAGGAAACGGCGTTGACCTGCTTAGTCATGGAGAGGGTGGGGTGGAGGATGACCCCTAGGTTGCGTACGTGGTCGGTGGGTGGCGGGGCTGTTCCCAGTGATGTTGGCCACCAGGAGTCATCCCAGGCTGAAGGGTTGGAACCAAGGATGAGGACCTCCGTCTTGTCCGAGTTCAGCTTCAGGCGGCTGGTCCTCATCCATTCGGCGACGGCCTTCATTCCTTCGTGGAAGTGGGCTTTGGTGGTGTGAGGGTCTTTGGTGAGGGAGAGGATCAGCTGGGTGTCGTCGGCATAGGAGATGATGTTGAGGTTGCGCTGTCGGGCGACGTGGGCGAGGGGTGCCATGTAGATGTTGAACAGCGTTAGGCTGAGGGAGGAGCCTTGGGGTACGCCGCAGATGATCTTGGTGGCCTTGGATCGGAAGGGGGCGAGGCGGACGCTTTGTGTTCTGCCGGAAAGGAAGGATGTGGTCCAGTCCAGGGCCTTCTCTTGGATCCCGGCGTCGTGAAGGCGTGTTCGTAGTGTGTGGTGGCAGACCGTGTCGAAGGCGGCTGATAGGTCCAGGAGGATGAGGGCTGCTGTTTCTCCGTTGTCTAGCAGGGTCCTGATGTCATCGGTGGCGGCGATGAGGGCGGTTTCGGTGCTGTGGTTGCTGCGGAAGCCGGACTGGGAAGGGTCCAGGATGTTGTTCTCCTCGAGGTAGCGGGTCAGTTGTTTGTTGACGATTTTCTCGGTGACCTTCGCGGGGAACGGGAGCAGAGAGATGGGTCGGAAGTTCTTGAGGTCCTTGGGGTCTGCCTTGGGTTTCTTGAGTAAGGCGGTGATCTCGGCGTGCTTCCAGCTTTCCGGGAAGGTTGCTGTCTTGAAGGAGATGTTGATTATTTTCCGGAGATGGGGCGCGATGGCTGTACTGGCTTTGTTGAAGATGTGGTGAGGGCACGGGTCTAGCGGTGAACCGGAGTGGATGGTGTTCATGATCTCGCTGGTGTCCTCGTCGTTGATGTTGGTCCAGGAGAGCAGGCGGTTGGTGGTTGTGGGGGCAGTGGTCTCGGTGGTTGCCGGGGCGGTCGTGGTGTTGAAGCTGTCGTGGATGTCGGCGATTTTGCGGTGGAAGAAGGTGGCCAGTGAGTCGCACAGGTCTCGCGACGGCTGGATGTTGTTGGTGTTGGAGCTGGGGTTGGAGAGTTCCTTCACGATGTTGAAGAGCTCTTTGCTGTTGTGTGCGTTGTTGTCTAGGCGGTCTTTGAGTGAGGCCCTTTTGGCGGATCTGATGAGGTGATGGTGACTGCGGGTGGCGCTCTTGTGGGCGGCGTAGCTGTCCGCTGTCCGTTCGTGGAGCCAGATCTTCTCCAGTTTTTGGCATGTTCGTTTGGAGGCCTGGAGGTCTACGGTGAACCAGGTGGCTTTCTTGCTGGTGTGGCTGTTGGGCGGATTCTTGAGCGGGGTGAGGGTGTTGGCGCAGTCGTCGATCCACTGTCTGAGGTTGCGGGCGGCGGTGTCGGGGTCGGAGGGTTCGGCGGGTGGGCTCAGGGCAAGGGTTGTGGTTAGCTGGTCTTCCGTGACTCTGCTCCAGCAGCGGCGAGGCATTTGTTCGGTGCGGTGGTGCGTGGTGGGCTTCCTGTAGGTGAAGTGGATGCAGTGGTGGTCAGTCCAGTGGGGTTCGGAGGTGTGGTTGAAGGAGACGTGTGGGCTTGCGGAAAGATGGAGTCTAGCGTGTGGCCGGCAGCGTGGGTGGGTGTAGTCACGAGCTGTCTGAGTCCGAGGGTGGCGAGGTTGTCGATCAGGGTGGTGGAGTTGGTGTCCTTGTTGTTCTCGAGGTGGAAGTTCAGGTCCCCGAGGAGGATGTAGTCCGTGGAAGCGATGGCGTGTGTGCTGACAAAGTCAGCGATGGAATCGCTGAACTGTGGTCGGGGTCCGGGGGTCTGTAGATGAGGGTTCCTCTGAGGGTGGTGTTGGGATCGGTGTGGATCTGGAAGTGCATGTGTTCGGCGGTGCTGAGGGTGTCGTCGGTGTTGGTTGAGACTCTGAGGGTGTTCCTGTGGACGATGGCGATGCCTCCTCCGACTCCGTTGGTGCGGTCCCTGCGGGTGATCTTGTATCCGTCCGGGATGGCAATGGCGATGTCGGGAGCTGAAGCGGGATTCAGCCAGGTCTCCGTCAGGAATGTGACATCTGGGGAGGTTGAGTCGAGAAGGTCCCAGAGTTCGATGGCGTGTTTGCGGGCGGAGCGGGTGTTGAGGAGGATGCATCTGAGGTAGTTGGGTTCTTTCCTGGGCGGTGGTTTGGCAGGGCGGGTGCTGGCGAAGCTGCAGTTCCGGCAGGTGAAGGGCCCTTGGGTGTGCTTCGGGGTGGGCTGGTAGCAGGCGTGATCTTTTCCGGGGTTGAGTGCGTGGAGGGTGCTGGCGTCGTATCGGCGTCTGTTGATGTGGTGGGCGCGGGGGATGCCCGGACCAGGGGGTCTGGCGCTGGGCGCGGTCACGGCGCGGACGGGCGCAGACGGGCTTGCCTTAGGCACGCCTCCGGCGCGCCAGCGGCGCGGCCGCGCAGCGGCCACCATAAATGGGGAGGTGGGAGGGAGGAGCAGGGAATGGGGCAGCGAATGGGCAGTGAGGGGGCGTGGCCGCAGGGGTGCAGCGGCGGGAAACAGGCACAGAAGGGAAAACGAGCACAATCAGGGGCAGCAAGGGGGCACAGAGAGGAAAAACGAGCACAATCAGGGGCAGCAAGGGGGCACAGAAAGGAAAAAAAACGAGCACAATCAGGGGCAGCAAGGGGGCACAGAAAGGAAAAACGAGCACAATCAGGGGCAGCAAGGGGGCACAGAAAGGAAAAGCAGAGCACAATCAGGGGCAGCAAGGGGGCACAGAAAGGAAAAACGAGCACAATCAGGGGCAGCAAGGGGGCACAGAAAGGAAAAAAACGAGCACAATCAGGGGCAGCAAGGGGGCACAGAAAGGAAAAACGAGCACAATCAGGGGCAGCAAGGGGGCACAGAAAGGAAAAACGAGCACAATCAGGGGCAGCAAGGGGGCACAGAAAGGAAAAACGAGCACAATCAGGGGCAGCAAGGGGGCACAGAAAGGAAAAAAACGAGCACAATCAGGGGCAGCAAGGGGGCACAGAAAGGAAAAACGAGCACAATCAGGGGCAGCAAGGGGGCACAGAAAGGAAAAGCGAGGCACAATCAGGGCCAGCAAGGGGGCACAGAAAGGAAAAAACGAGCACAATCAGGGGCAGCAGCAGGGCACACAGACGGAGCTGTGTGGTGGGGAGCGACCTACCAGTCAAGGTCAGGGGTCGCTCTCTTCACCACGCAGCGGCCGCCATAAATGGGGAGGTGGGGGGAGGAGCAGGGAATGGGGCAGCGAATGGGCAGTGAGGGGCGGGGCCGCAGGGCGCAGCGGCGGGAAACAGGCACAGAAGGGAAAACGAGCACAATCAGGGGCAGCAAGGGGGCACAGAGAGGAAAAACGAGCACAATCAGGGGCAGCAAGGGGTCACAGAAAGGAAAAACGAGCACAATCAGGGGCAGCAAGGGGGCACAGAAAGGAAAAAAAACGAGCACAATCAGGGGCAGCAAGGGGGCACAGAAAGGAAAAACGAGCACAATCAGGGGCAGCAAGGGGGCACAGAAAGGATAAAAAACGAGCACAATCAGGGGCAGCAAGGGGGCACAGAAAGGAAAAACAAGCACAATCAGGGGCAGCAAGGGGGCACAGAAAGGAAAAAAACGAGCACAATCAGGGGCAGCAAGGGGGCACAGAAAGGAAAAAACGAGCACAATCAGGGGCAGCAAGGGGGCACAGAAAGGAAAAACGAGCACAATCAGGGGCAGCAAGGGGGCACAGAAAGGAAAAACGAGCACAATCAGGGGCAGCAAGGGGGCACAGAAAGGAAAAATGAGCACAATCAGGGGCAGCAAGGGGGCACAGAAAGGAAAAGCGAGCACAATCAGGGGCAGCAAGGGGGCACAGAAAGGAAAAAAAACGAGCACAATCAGGGGCAGCAAGGGGGCACAGAAAGGAAAAAACGAGCACAATAAGGGGCAGCAAGGGGCACAGAAAGGAAAAACGAGCACAATCAGGGCCAGCAAGGGGGCACAGAAAGGAAAAAACTAGCACAATCAGGGGCAGCAGCAGGGCACACAGACGGAGCTGTGTGGTGGGGGAGCGACCTACCAGTCAAGGTCAGGGGTCACAGAACAACTTACAATGTCCACATGGGCAAGCCCTGAAAATGAGCCAGCAACGGCATGGCACCCCAGCCACATACTAGCCGAATGTGGGGAGAGGTGGCAACCAGGCATGTGTGAAGGATGCAGTAGAACCATGATTGGGAAAGTACACAATGCCAACAGTGCCGGAGATGTGCTGGACACCTCGCAGTATGCAGAACACACCCATATCCATGGCGACATACACCACTTGCGTATGGAGTGTAGTTGATAGTGGAAGCCACCATGTCACCACAGCCAGTGGGGGTCCTCGCGGAAATGTTGCCTGTTACGCCTCCCCTAAGCGTCAGTGGAGTGGGATGGCCCGGCGTACGCCACACCAGCGTAGGGGTGTGAATAAAAACCACATAGGCCTGGGCGTGGTCCACTTCCAGAAAGTCCTGCGTCTCTGCCAGGGCGGCGCCTCCCACCTCGCCACGAGGCCAACGCCATCCTCGTGAGCGGAGTTGCCTGCGATGCCGTGCGCCTGCCGGACCCCGGCACGCTGGTCCACGAACCCGTCAGGCCAGCCCCTGCGCAGCCAGGCCACACTGATCACCTTCCGACACCGGCGTGTGTCAAGGAGGGCCCACCACGTGCCGGCGCAAGCCACAAGCCCGAGGCACGAGACCTTGGCAGCCACCTCAGACCATCACGGCCGCCACAACACCAGCCCGCTTCATTCCCTTTTCGTTGACGTGCTCCACTGCCGCCCCCGGACTACTCTTCGGACCAGTAGGTCCCACATGCGGAACTGTGTCTTGAGTCATGAATGGCAGTGACCCCATATCCCAGCCAGCGGCCACAGCACCAGACCCACCCAGTTCAGTGAGGCATAGTTCCATATGGGCATCTTGCGACACGTGGTGCCACTAACCCTGTTCAACGCCAGCCTGCTACAAGTGGTGCCACTAACCCTGTTCAATGCCAGCCTGCTACACGTGGTGCCACTAACCCTGTTCAACGCCAGCCTGCTACACGTGGTGCCACTGAACCTGAACTACGCAGGCCGGTGGGGCCATCCAACCTATGCCGGCGACACTCGGTGAATGGGCCGTGCTGACCGCTGCCTCAGGCCTACACCACGGTCAGGTAGGTCACACATTTGGAACTGAGTCTTGATTACACCATGGCGATGAACATTATTTAAGGCAGAGAACTATTCACCATACACCCTTCGATGTGGTGGCAACAAGTCTGTGCATGGCATCACAACCACACGTGTCTGTGGGCCTACGTGGACCACTGCCCTCGGCCTACGCTGCGCTCGAGTGGGATCACAGAATTGGAACTGTACATCGGTAATTCAAAAGGCTGAATACATGTCTTCGCATGCACGGAGGGGCGTAAGAGGATGATGCGTTGCAGGCCGGAGGGAACAGGATCATCGTCACGGAGGTGATTGAACACTACCGACAACTGCCACTGTGTCACTAACTCTGTGCACCTCCAGCCAACGACAGGTGGCTGTGGGCCCATGCTGACCGCTGCCTCCGGCCTACACTGCGGTCCAGTAGGTCACAGAGACTTGATTTGGCAATGTTGGAGTTCACATCTGTGTACCGGCATCATCGCACACTGCATCCCCTCTGAGCACCTGTGCCACTCAGTGTGTTCCCCGACATTCATGGACACTCACTGGTCGTACATTGGTGGCGTTTGTGTCAATGGAATAGGGGCTAGTTTTCATCCTCATGTAGCTGATCCTGAATTGTTGGTGACAATGAGGGTTGCGCTTTCCACTCCTCAATTTGCTGCTTCCGATAACATCAGACCTTCCGCATCATGCCCTGGAGGATACCTTCCACTTTCCCCCGCAAGACTCCGCAACATACACCTCGGACATTGATGGGGACCCGCTCAGGTCGCATGGCCCATCTGACTGCACCGCAAGTCACCGTCCCGTGGCTGGGTGCCTGTGCCGCAGTGCATCCGGGGCCACTAACTCTGTGCTGGTCAGGCCTGGGACCCCTTCTTCTGAGACATTGAATGGCCTCTGTAGCGATGGTCTTGGGGTCATCAACGCCATGTGTCTGTGGCCCTGCGCTGTCCGCCTCCTCCGGCCCCAACTGCGGGCTACAAGGGCCCACACATGGCATTGAGTCTTGACCGGCCCGGACGTCGCATCACCGCAGGAGGCACACGCCACCACGGCAAGGACCACCTCCAACCGCCATCTGCCAGAGTCGAAAGGGTGGTCCTGACAGACCTACGGAGTTGCCCAGACCTGTTGTGGATGCCATCATCGGCCTGCTGCCCTGCTCAGCACTCCAGGTGCCAGTGACTCAGTGCACCACAAGCCATTGTCCGTTACTGATTGAGTTTTGTGCTGTTGTGAGGTTGCGCAGCAATGTCACCTCATGCAGTGTGGAAGACCTGGGACCATGAGGAGGGGGATGTGTCAAGTGTGCAGCGGGAAAAGGCACACACAATGGGAGAGAAGGTGATATATGCATGTGTCTCTGTGGAGGTGTGGGGCTCCTTTGTGGGGTGTAGGTGGTCCCTGAAGGGTATTGGATACCCAAGTATGTGTTCTACTTCACATTCCATGGGTTAGGCAACACCCTCACCTGTTGGGCCACCTCCTTTTGGCATTTGGCCACCTGGCATTGGGGTGCCATGTGTGGGTGGGTGACGTGTTGTGAGGCGGCCGTGATTGTGGGTGCTTCATGCTGTGTGGTCTGTTGCAGAGTCTGGGTTCTCCTCTGAGTAGCTTGTCTGCCCTGGTCCTGGTGGTGGGTTGTGTGGGATGTCCATGGGCTGTTGTAGGGCATTGGGGTCGGGGGTGTGGTGTTCGTCTCGGGCATCACTGATGGGTTGTCTGTTCAGAGCTTCTGGAGGTGTTGTTTGTCCCTCTGCATTGTGAAGGGGAGGTGCATGTTGGCATTGTGTTGGCGCCAGAACATGGGCTTCTATTGGCATTCTCAAGGGCATATTATCAAGCCCATTATCGCCGCTTTAGCTGCAGTTTTCTGCCGCTAAAGCGGCGATAATTTTAACGCCGTTTCTTGATAATATGCCCCTAAGTCTGTACTTCAAGAACCTGATTTTTGTGAATTTAGCATACCCCAGATCAAAGTAATTTTGAGAGGCTGGATCCGTGTAGGTATTCAGAGTCATCCATCCATGTGCCCTTTTCGAGAGAGATGCCTTGTCCTCCACCCATGAAAGAAGTTTGACCGTCTTCCAGACCAGTTTTTTAAACGTTGTGGTAGTTGTAGGTGTTTCCCAGAGCTGATTCAGCCCCATATTGTGCAGGCTGCTTTTGAGATATTTGACAGCAGGGGAGGCGGTTTGTTGTTGTAGCTCCTTCCATAGATGTTCATTTAGAGTTCCTTGAGCGGATTTCCGCACTTTGTCCCAGGTGATAATATATGCCCCTTGTCTTGCAAAAGATTGTTTCTGTATACCAAACTCTAGCGTGATTTGCGCAGGCGAGGTATATTTGGGCAGACTAAAAATGACCCTATAAGAAGCTGTTACTGTAGTATCAAGTATTTTAGCGTCTCTTCCTCTCTGTGCCTCGCTGCCATAAGTAATTGTAGCAAAAGCCACCTGTACCAAAGGCAGAATCGATGGGCCATTTAATTTGATGTTTAATGCTTTTAAAGAAATTGCCAAGGCAAGACCTTTATGCCTGATGCTGTTTTTCTCTGCCGAAAATCGGCCGCCTTTATCTATCTTCACGCCAAGATATTTGTATTCCAGAGCATCCTCGATTCGGGTCTTTCCCCAGACCCCGGCTGCAGATTATTTCCCTTTTTTGCTGACCCTCATGGTTTTTGTTTTTGTCAGATTTATCGTTAGACCATTTGCTTTAGAATAGTCCTGCGTAATGTTTAAAAGATGTTGTAAGCCTACTTGCGTGTGGCTGATCAGGACTAGGTCGTCCACATATAGGAGACATGGCAGTGTTAAGCCTCCTAGTTTTGGGGTGTGTGAGGTACAATTATTTAGGAGCAGGACAAGGTCTGCTAGAAATAAATTAAATAGTGTGGGTGCTAAAACACATCCTTGTTTAAGCCCTTTTTCTGTTGGTATACATCTTGACAGGAGTGACCCATCGCCCAGCTCTATCTGAACCTATGTATCCTTATGCAGATTTATCAGCAGGTTTAATAGGGGCTGGGGCAACCCCCAACTGTGCAATTTGGACCATAGGCTGTTGCAATTTACATGGTCGAAGGCTGCCTTGTAATCTATAAAACATAGGTGTAGGGGCATTTTTGCAGATTCAGCCTTATCCATTAGCATTGCCATAGTTAGTATATTTGTGGTTGTCCTGACTGATTTTGCGAAACCAGTCTGATTTAATGGGATTACGGATTTCTCATTGGCCCATGCCTGGACCTCCTCTAGTAACATTCCACAAGGAATTTTGCCTCATTATCCATGAGGGCCACTAGCCGATAGTTTTGTGGTATCGACTTTTCGCCTGTCTTGAAAATTGGTGAAATAATTGATCCTCTCCAGGAGCACAGAAAAATGTTCGACATCCTTATTTCTGTGAAGAGTGGTTCCACCACTACTGCCCATACATTTGACGCTTGTTTATAAAGTGCTGGTGGTATTCCATTTGGGCCTGGGGCCCTTCTCTCCTTCCCTTCCCTATTTGCTGTTTGATGGTACTAATTTTGTTCCTTGGAGGGTCCTCCGATGGTAGATATTCCTCTAGTTTTCCAAGTACTATATGATTACTTGCAGCCCAGGCATTGTTGATTGTTACGCCTTCTGAAACATTTTGAGTTCCTTGACCCCAAGCCATGAGTTCAGTATCATGGTGAAAATGGGACCTGAGATAATTTACCCATGCTTCCTCTAAAATATTAGAAGAGATTCCCTCATGGGCAGGACGGATGAATTGATTTATAGTTCTCCAGAATCTGGCGCTATTACTCTGTTTGATGTCGGCATGTAATTTTGCCCAGAGATCATCCTCCGCAGATCTATTTGCTTCCTTTTTTTGTTTTCTCAACAGCGCCTTTCGATTTCGTAGTAGCTGTAGTTGTATTTTGTCATTTGTCTTGCGGCGAAGCTGTCTCAATGTGCGATAAATAGAATTTTTAGTGAGCTTGATTTCTTTTTTCGCAGTTTGTGACATTGGCTTCACGCTGCTAAATCTCTGTTGAGTTGATGGTTTAATCCTGGTTGCATATGCTGCCATAGTTGTAGTAAAGTTCTCCCATTTTCCAACTTCACTTGATCCGACTCTCCATTCAAAGTTCTGTTTTGCGATTTCCAACATCCTACTATCTGCAGCTTGCATGAACTTAATTCTTTTAAGATTGGTTGTAAATTCTGATCCTTGAGGAGCCTAAGACCGTTCAAACATAGGGATGATTGTTCTAAGCACAATTTCTTGAGGCCGGTGGTCACTATCAGCATTAAAGCCCAGCTGGAACTAAGAAATTTGATGAAACAAGTCTAGGGAGATGAAGGTGTAGTCCAGTATTGTATTCGTTGTTATTGAGCTGTGTGTTGTTGCGGGAGGATTGTCCCCAGCAGATCTTACATTTATTGCTCTGAGGTTAAGATGTTTCAGTTCCTCCAAAACCAACTGTCGGACCTTAGTTTGTTTGCCTGTTTGCGGTTTCCCTTGCTGTGGGATGTTCCTGATTGTATTTTGAAGTAGCACTTCTTCACCCAAGGAGGAATCCATTAGATTGAGATTTAGGTCCCCAGTAAGAATAAGATCTGTTGTGGGCCCTTCCCCTATACATGCTTCCAAAATGTTGCACAGTTCCTTTGCTGCCTTATTTTTCCGTTTCGGTTGAATATAAGCATTAATTATCATGATGACGGTATCCCTTGCATTTGATAATGATGATGCAGTAAGTAGGTTTACTGCCAAAGTCGCTGGAGTTGTTGGCCCAATTTCATGGGCTGTGGATATGCTTGTGTTCGAGACATACGTTACCAGTCCTCCTTGCCCCTTTAAGTGCACTGGTGAAAAAACGCAGAAATCCCTGCAGATGTGGAGGGTCAATTTGCCAAGTCTCTTTTAATGCCACCATGTCAAATGCCCTTATGTAGGTGACAAAGTCTTGGTCTGTCAGTTTGTTAGCTAATCCGTTTACATTCCATGGGCGTATTCGTAAAAACCCTTTTGTGCTGGTCCTTCGCGACGGACAGAGGTGTTGTCAATTTTGTTGGTTATTTATTGTTCTCGAAATCCATCTTAGGTCCGTTTCCCAGTTCTGTAGCGTTGTAGGATCCTGGCGGTTTCTGGGTTTTACTAGTGTAGGTTCCCTATTCATTTGCCAGTGCCCCACAGCTCCTTTCAGCACCGATGTTACTAGTCTGTTTGCAGTTGCTTTGTCTGCCCTTGTATTTTCTGGGTTTAGCAAATCAGGGTATCCTGGCTTGATGTATGGAGTGATGTTTATCTCCCAGTTCTTAAAGGTATATAATAAGAAATCAGTTAAAGTAAATCCAGAACAATAGGTATTTGCATTTCCTACATAGAGAGAAATGATTATTGTGAAACGCATTTCAGATGAATCTGATGGAGATTAAGCTGCTAGCCATAATATTCCTATAGTGAAAGGTTGGTCATAATTATAGTGAAATACTGATCTGTTTGCCACACCCAATGGATCCAGAATTCAGGTTAGTGCATTCTGAGAGGTGCATGGCAGTAATATTGCATTGAGTACATCAAATCACCACTACTGTTGAAGATATGTATATCATTTCTATTCTTACTTCCACTTTCTCCGATTATACTTACATCCCAAAGTAATACTAAGTGGAATTAAGTATAGTAATTATATACTTACTATATGATACAGTGGTAGTTGATGCAGTTGATAAGATACTATTGTGGGGTGATTTTGTCGACCTCACCATAGGCTTGGATTACGACCTATGAGGAACAGTATTTCTGTGTGGAATCATATTATATAAAATTATAATATTCTCCCCATTAGCTCAGCCCTGGCCGCTATATTCAACAGCCCCATCAAAACAGCAAGCTTCCCTGACCCGTGGAAGCACGCCACAATATTAATCCTTCTAGAGAAGAAGAAGAAGAACATTATCTTTAATTGTTTACATAAAGAGCCATAAAAGGAATAAAACATGTTAAAAACACAATAAAACAAATACTTACATTTTACATACTCCTTCTAAAGAAACCCTCAACATACCCGAAGACACTGACTAAATGCCAACCAATCTCCTTTACCGCACTACCCTTCTAAACTACTAGACAAAATCACCAATAAGTGCCTAGCCAACTACCTCCTCAACTTCACCCAGTCTGGACTCAGGTCCTACCACAGCACCAAGACCATACTCATTTCCGCCACAGATGACATCTGACTGATTGTGTAAAGAGACGCCGCAGCCCTCACCCTACTTGACTATTCCACCACCTTTGACACAGTCTCCCATCGCATCAGTGTTCAATGCCACCAAAAAGCTGCCATAACAGACTTGCCATCTGCTAGATCAGCTCCTTCCTCACCAGTCTTGCCCAGTTGGTCAGCGGGCGTTCTACACAAACCTCATCTGAGGAGTACCTTAAGATTCTTCTCTAAGTCACACGCTGTCTAATGCCTACATGACACATCCCGCAAGCATCATCCAGGCCCATGAAATCAACATCATCTCTTAAGCTAAAGATGCCCAGCTCATCCTTTCTCTATCCAATGAAACATACAGCACCAAGACTAACTTCACCTCCTGCTTGTCTAAAGTCACCAGTTGGATGCAGATAAACTTTCTGAAACTTAGCACAGACAAAAAAGAAGCGGTACCCTTCAGCAAGGACACCTCACTGTGGAACTCTACCTCGTCACCATGAGATCTTTGACCAAAACTCTGCCTAGCCTCCCAAGCCAAGAATCTAGGAATAGTCATGTGTAACCAACTTGCACAGACCAGCCAAGTCAACAAAGTCACCTCCTCCTGTTTCTACACCCTCAAGAACCTCAAGAAAATCTTCAAATGTCTTCCTATCATCACACACAGAATCATCACCCAGGCCCTCATCACCAGCAAAGTGGACAATGGCAATACACTCTATGTCGGAAAAACCATCCAAGTGACCAGAAGACTACAGGCAGTACAAAGCGCAGCAGCCAGACTCACATCCCACATTCACATCACCTCATAACTTAGAGACCTCCACTGCTTCCCCATTCACAAACGTACTCCTTTGAAACCCCTCACACACAAAAACAAAGCCCTGCACAGTCCATGTCCCTCTTACCTCAACAGCTGCATCAATTTCCACACCTTATCCAGAAACCTTCCTCCAGCCGGCCTCTTGCTTTCATACATCCACCACATAGACAAAGTCAGAACTGGCGGTCGAGCTTTCTCATGACTCATTCCTAAAGCCTGGAACAACTTCCCACTACACATCAGAGCCAACTCCTGAGTGCTTGATACCTGCAAAAAACTGGAGACATAGATCTTTACCTAGACTCCAGAAATGACCAGAGCAGCCACTTCTTATCGCAAGGATACCCTCCTGGGAGAGTGGTGCACTCTATATATACACATAACATATATAATCAGTACTTCTCCTTAATGCAAAGTGCACTGTGTTTTCCCAGTTAGATGGTTGCTATCGCATGGTCTAACCTGAAACATCTGATCCCCTGGTTTAAAACAGGGTTCCAAAAACACCTGCCATATAGAAGATAGTTTGCTGACCCTGACTTGCTGAATAGATGATTCTACCCGGCTGAATGCCCTGCCACTATATGCAGCATTTATCAACTTCACCTGCCTTAAAAAATGTACCAAGGGCACGGTTGAGGCCGAAGCTCAATAGTTGGGTATCATCATCTGAAAGCCCATATATAGGGAGATCTGGGTGAAAATCAAATTGGCAACAAACTGGTCTACAAAGTACTCTCAACTCCTTGGCCCGATACTGTAACACCAACTTAATAATGATTAACTTAAATAAAATGAAATAAATAATATTTGTTAGGAGAATAATCGTAGTATATGGAAGGTGCAAAAAAAAAAATCCTGGGACTGCATTTAGATGAAAGAGGTGGCAAAAGGGCCCAAGAGGTGGTGGTAAAAATCTCCGCCAAGCATTTATCATGTGCAAAGGTGCATCTAAAAAGGAACTTGGTTTGCCCAAACCTGCATCCCCTGCTAAGCATGGTGGCCACCAAGGTAATGCCTACCCTATTGTACAGAGCTGTAATGTTTAAAGATCGCCTATTCAAATTAAGCAGCAATGGGTTCAATACAGAAACCTGTTAACCCTTCCCGAGGTCACCAGCCAATCGCAGATTATGCTGTAATTTAACATCTCAAAACAAAATCTGGTGCTGCGTGCGAAATGCATAGCTTACTGCTTAAAACTGAAAACAGCTAAGACTACCATTTTAAGGCAGTTACTATAGAGGAAAGTGCAGGAGATGAACTCTGAACTCTGAACGGGGGGCATTTCTAAAAGAGTCAATTCAACTACTGGTAGTGGAAAACATCGTCAACTTAGAGCTCCCAATAAAAGCTGTTGCTAAACTTGCAATGAAAAATGCAAAAAGCCCTAACGGCAGCAGAAGATCTAAAGGACCTAGGGAAAAAAAAGCATGGCAACTGGATTATGCATCTATATTCCCCAGGGAGCCTTCCAACTTATCTGAGTTTACCACTCCCCCTGAGAGCAAAAATCAGTCTCATGAGATGGCGATTTGGCTTGATACCCCTAATATGCTACTGGTTTTATTGGTTGTCGAAAAATGGAGAAACAAATAAGCAATGCAGACTGTGCAGTAAATCGGAGGAATCATTGATGCACGTGATTTGTTCTTGTGAGAGTTTAATTCCACTGCGGAAGTACTGGTTATGAACAATGTTCCGTATCTTAAGTAAACTGGTGGGTCATACTGACAATGAACCCTCAAAGAAGGAACTGGAATAAGAGATGGCCCCGTATGTTAGAAATTGAGTATCAAGTTGGCAGTGCTATGCACCCTGTCCAAGTAGGGACCACAATCCAGGCTAGGATAAGACAGATACACACCCTATATTAACCTGTGCTCACCCTCTGGTAGCTTGCACAGAGCAGGCAAGTGTAGAGTATTTATGCAACACTTAATACAATAAAACAGTGAAAACACCACTCACAAATATACCTGGATAGGAAAATAGAGCTTGATGTACTGAACAAAACAAAACCTAAACAACAAAGATCCAATAAGTAGAACCAGAGTTATGAGTTTTTAAAGAATATCTGTAAATATAGTGCTTAAAAGCATAAAGCACCAACCTTTATGCCCCTGAGACTTCAGAACAGGAGGCAATCGGACAAGCCCTTGGACCAACTCTAGGTTCAAGTGGGTCAGGTCCTGTCCTTCCCTTCCTAGGAGGGCAGCAGGCAGGTCAGCACAGCAGAGAATCAGTTCCTCCAGAGCATCAGTCCAGCAGAGTGGCAGTCCTCCAGCAGCACAACTGTCCTTCTTACTGGCAAAGTATCCACAGGCCCAGAAATGTACTGAAGTGGCAAGGTCAGAAGACTAGTTTTTATGCCCAGTGGGGCCTTTGAAGTGGGGGAGACTTCAAAGAGGGGCTTTGTAGTGCACAGAGGTCCTCCTTCCTGTCTTGGCTCCAGACTCACTAAAGGGGTTAAGCAGTCCTTTGTGTGGGTACAGAACACAGCCCTTTCAGGTGTAAGTGTGAGGTTGTGCCCAGCTCCTCCCTCCCATCCTGCCCAGAATGGCCCATCAGGATGTTGTGGCCCATCAGTCACACCTAAGCTCCCTTTGTGTGTGGCAGTCTAGAGGGAATACACAAGGCCCAGCTGTCACCCACCCCAGAGGTGTATTGAAGACAGGCAGCAGGCACCCAGGGCTTAAGAGCAGAAGAATGCAACTTTCAAAATGTGGTAATCATAAATCCAACTTTACCAGTAAAGAGGAATTATTATTAAAAATCCATAGGCACCAAACATGACAGATCTACTCCCTCTCAATCAGGAATTATATTTATTGGATATGATAAGAAATTCCCAATGTTCACTTATGAGAGGGGTAGACCTCCCAGTAGTGAAAAACGAATTTTGGAGTTTTTCACTTCCAGGTCATGTTGAACTTGAAATTACATGTCCTACTTTTTAGTTACACAGCAGTCTTCCCTATGGGCTACCTTAGGGGTGACTTATATGTAATAAAAGGGGAGTTTAAGGCTAGGCAAGGGGTTTAAAATGCCAAGTCGACATGGTTGACGGCCCAGAAAAGAGTTTTGGAAGGGGCCTAAAGGAGAGATGTACAGTAATGTGAATAGTGTATTATTCACTGAAAGATGCTTTTGGGCTCAGGAAGGGCTATGAAACATCTGTGGTGAGATAGCAGGATGATGCCAGCACCTAATATAGGTTGACTAAGTGTTGGGCTTGTATGAGGTAGGATACGTGTCCTAGGGTACTACAAAATAGCTTTTTAAAAATAATAATAAATAATAAATCATTATTCAGGAGAAATCGTAACCATAAAAGATACAATCATGCAGTAAAAAAAAGTCATTACACCAATTAGAATTTCAGATAAAACATTGCACATCCGAAATAAAATATTTAGGATAAAACACCACTCATTGTCGTGAATCATAAAGGATGAAGAAAAAGTGTACTAAAACACAGGTGGCCAACCAATAATCAATCAGGTCTAGATAGTCTGGATCTATAGGCTGCATGCAGGAAACTAATCACTGCGCATACTATGAGTTTGTTAGGCAACAGCTGTAGATACATAAGTGCCACTCTGGCTTGCCTAAACTTCAAGCTCTTTAAAAGAGGACAAAGGAACCGCCTTCTTGTGAGGGTAAAATATTTACACAGAAGGACAAAATGTAACTTGTCCTGTGGAGACCTAGAATCGCAACCACAGGGTCCTCTCATGTTTGCAAGGACAAAGCCAGACAGTGATGCCAAGAGGAGATGGAGAAGGTTAAGCCTAAAACGGGTGACTAAAAACCTGTCAGATGTGCTGGTAAGAATAGAAAGGTAATGTGACATTCCCTGGACAGACTTTACCAAGGCATGCACCCTCACTCTTGGTTTCCAGAGCTCAGTGTTTTCACGGTGGGCAGAAGTATATTTAAAATATAGATCTTTTGTAATGTTAAGGTCCCGAGGCCGTACTGTGTCACGTGAAAGAAAAATATCTGGCCTTTCTCGAGCAAAAAAGGACTCCATTTCCATATCATAGCCAGGGAATTTTAAAAGCATGCTCTAATGAGGCAGTCTGAGAGAATCAGGTGATTTAAGTCCTTGTTTTCTCTTGACCATATTTTTACCCAGCACTTAACTGCCACCTGGTCAGCTAAAAAGTTAACACCCAACTCTTCATGCACTGCATAGGTGGGCGTGCTTTGAGGGACCCGCAAGATCTGACACAAAAATGTGTTCTGGTCCACCTGTAACTTATGAGCTGCAGTATACCCTACTATATAGCACCTTGGAGGTGCATATAGACTGGCATGATCTTAGAATCACCTCTGGTGCACAAGATCCCAATCTATACTCGTAGCTGGCGATGGCGCCTGTAGACTTTTCCAATTTAGTTGCTCATCATATAAAATTCCCAGCTAGGGGAAAGGCGGGACCTTCACTAGAGTGTGAGAGCCTGCTTTAAAAAAATTTGACTGGAGGCCCCGTGGACCAACTTCCAAAGCATACGACTTTGTAAAGTTGACTGCCAGGTCCAGCCTATCCATAAAAACAATGATCCTGTCAATTCAAACCAGCAGTCTCAGGGCAGTGCGAACCTTAAGCACTGCATCGTCAGCATATAGTAAGACTGGCAAAGATCTCCTGCCAACTCCGGAGGAATCAGGCTGTAAAGCCAAAAGAGAAGCTTGGAAACCATTAATATAAATGCTGAATAAAAAAGGGGCTAAAATGCAACCTTTGCAGAACCCCCGGGTACAATTGAAGTGTTTATTGAGGCCCCTCCCTGAGAGAATCTTACTGCCGCTGTCCTGTGGGCATGAAGACTCATTAGTAAGGATAAAATTGAGGGATCAATGCCCAGAGAGGTCAATAAGTCCCACAGCTTCTGCTGGTCAACCAGATCAAAGGTGGACGTAAGGTGCATAAAAGCTAAAAACAACGTTCCCGATTGGGCAAAAGCCAAACTGGACCTCAAACATCATTTGATTGGCGTCCGCCCATAAGGAGAGACTAGTTAAAAGGACCCGACCCAGCATCTTAACTACAGCGTCAATGAGGGAAATAGGGTGACAGCATTGCGGGTTGTCTTTATCCCGCTTTTTAAAAATTGGAATAATAGTGGCGGTTGACCAAGAGGGCATTGTCCATTTCATCTCTGATGCGTTTAACACCAATGTCAAAACCTGGGCCCAAACTTCAATGTTGTCCTGAAAGAGATCTGGGGAATCCCATCAGGGTCCGGGGCCTTGTTCGGAGTCAAGGACTCAATGCCCCTGTAAACTTCCTCTAGTGAAAAGGTAGCTGGTGTGACTGCCGGACTCGGCACAATGTCCATTCGAGGCCCTTCAAGGAAGCCAAAATTATATCCCCTTTAGAAATGGGAAACCCACTTTTCTGGGGTAATATGATGATATAGGACAGGATTCGATGGCTCTGAGAAACTGGGGCTATTAATTATCTTCCAAAAAAGCTTAGTGCAATAAAGGGATTAGTGCAATATTTACTAAAGTTTCTCTTTTGGCCACAGAAATTGTAAGGAAACGTTTGTGAACATAACCAGTGGTATAGGATAAGGTACCAGGGTAGAGAGAGGTGGTGGCCGTATGATTCTTAGTTCTGTGTAGATTTGTGATTTAGAGAATTTGAGATCAGTGGGTGTAGAGGTCTGGGCGGGTCCTGTATAACCTGCTTTATTTACAGCAGGGGTTGATAGCAAAGAAACATCTGTTTCTATGAATAAAAGACATGAAAAATGAATCTGATAATGGCGCCTTCCAATCTTTAGATACTAGGGGAGCCTAACACACACTCTAGAGGGGTTGCTGCAGGAATCTCAGCAGTTCTTCTAAACCTAAGATGCCTTCGACCTGTCCAATGGTGAGTCCTATTCGTGGGAAGTTCGCTTGATTATCCAGCCATATAACGCTAGATTTGAACAGACAGCTCTGCAGATAATAAACAGTCAACATTGAACATCCATCTTAAAATTCTAAATCAAGGATGACAAATCATTTCAGAGCAGGTACCCCCAGTAAAATATAGAAAAACGATATGTATAGGTATTAAAGACCGTCAATATTGGTGTGAAATCTCGAGGTCCCTCCTTGTGGTTTGTGTCGTGTTCTTGCTGCACAAACCCACACAGAGACAGGTCAGTTACATAGGTTGCTTTATTCTTCTTTCTTTCTGCGCCTTACATGCACGTCCGTGCCCTTGCCCTCGCTGTCCAGGAATCCCTCCCCACTCCCTGATCGGAAATGGTGTCCAGTTCCTGTCCCTCCCAGCATGCGGGTGCAGGGTCCTAGTGCCCCCTGACCCTGGTCACTACAGTTCGGATATCCTGTAATCTCCTCCTTTGCAGTATAGTAGGCAGGGGAGAGTCTAAGGGTAAGAATGACAGTCAGTCCTGTCAGGAAGTAGGGGAGATTCTCGAGTTTATATTGGTAACCTCAACAAATTAGTAATCTGGTAACAGAAAGTCTATTGGTTCGAGTATTGTGCCTAGTCTTACCAGATGTCTATGGGCAGCGCCTTATATTTTACAGTATGTGACTGTTGCATCCATCACACGCGCAGTGGCATGTGTATTCCCAAATCACAGTCTTGTGTTATGTGGGTGGCATGTCATTCTGTTGGTCATGCCTTTGGGAATGACCTTCGTTTATCTCTGATGACTCTATGTGTCGGTGTTTCAACAGTGCGTCTCTGGACCATGCCTTGGTGACACTTTCCAGTCTGGTACATTTTTCTTCATCTTCTTTCCGGTGGGATTCTCAATCGTCTTTTGGGTCGGCCTTTTGTAGATTCAGCAGTCCGTCTATGGACATCTGTTCTTCAGGATACAGTGAATCGAGAAAAGTCTCTAAATCTTCAGGCTCATCATATTCTGTAGAATGCCCATTTATTGATATCAAAGTCAAGGTTGGATCTAGTACACTATAGCAGATCACAACTTTCCGCAGTTTCTGACGGAGAGAGAGAAATCGTTTCTGTAAGGCGGTCGTGTCTTGAGACTACTAGTCAGCTAAAATGTAAAAACAATTGTGCATACACTTATGTAAGCCATGTTATTGCGTAGTTTACTGTATGGCACCACAAACTTGGAGGCACAAAAAGAGGAAGGTTGCACAGAGAAGAGTCACCCATGGTCTTTTCACATGTAAATGTTTTGTACATACATAAGCACATTAAAACTAGACCTATTGTCTTTGTCAATTCTTGTTTGTTTTTCTTAAAGTGCAAAGGATATATCCATTCATGGCACTTTACTCGCTGTGTCAAAATACCCAAGCCACAGTTCAATGACGAGGTCCTCCTAGGTGAAACCAGTCCTCAGTTGCTTGTGTTCTTGTTTAAAGAAAATATAGTTTAGCAGTTCAGGCTGCATTGATCCTTTCATGCTGGTCCAAGGCTGATGTGCATAAGGCTGATCCCCATGAGTAATGGCAGAATGAGCCAGAAACAAGGGACTGGAAAGAATCCCAGAGGTAACCAGTGGCCGAGTTTAATAAAATCATTCCAGTGACATGTGTTTTGCTTTTTCAGTGGTTACAACTGAGGCCGCTGTTTTCCCCTCATTGGTGGCATTTGCTGTTGCAGTTGTTGTTCCTGCTGTGTTGACAGCTATGATAACTGATGGATACCCACTTGGGTGACTAGTCGCACTATACAAATACCTGCTGATTGATGTGCTATGAACAGTGGTACTTCTGTGGTCCCTTTGGTGCTGTTAGTTATCATTGTGCCTGCCTGGAAGCAAATATGATCACTGCTATCATAAAATGTAATGTTCCGTCCAAGTTCCTGGAGTGATTAGAATTGTGGTTGCTGCTGAGGTTCCTGCTGCTGTGGATGCTGTTGTCCTTGCCATGGTGGCAGCTGAGGTATTTTTCTGTGATATTTTCTAGGATTGCAGGTGAAGTAGCAGTCGTGTTGGCAACTGTGCTTACTATTGCAATCAGTGCTGTGGTTACTGCTGTGATCCAGGTTGTGCTTGAAACCACTGTTGGGAGATGTTGTTAGTGTGGTAGTGGCTGTGATTTCTGCTGTTGTGGATAGTGTTGTTGTTCTGTTGTCACTGTCATAGTGGAAGTTGTGTGTGATGATGTAGCACCTGCTGTGGTTAGAGCTGTGCTCACTGCTCTCTTCCATGGTGACAGCTTCAGTCACTCCTTAGGTTATTGCTGTCTTACAGGCGTTTTCACTTTTGTGATTCCTGATGAGCATGCAGCTGTTGCTGCTGTGGCAATTATTGATGCTGCAGTGGTGGCAGATACTTTTTCTGCTGTTGCCCCTGTTTCATTGGCAGCTGGTGTCAATGCAGTGCTTCCTACTAGTGTTACAGCTGTTGTTACTGCACCTGCTGTGGTTACCACTGTGGTCACTGGTTTGGTCCTTGTCATGGTAGAAGCGTTGATCACTCAAGGGGTTCCTGGTGCCATTACAGTTGTGGTCACTTCTTTTGTTGTTTCCTCTATGATAGCAGCTGTTGTCACAGCTTTGGTTTCTGCACTATGGCAGCTATGGTTGCCCCTTCCTTTGCTAACACTATGGAGGATGCTGTTGCCGCTGCCTTACTGACAGCTGTTGTTGCTACAGTTGTTCCTGACATGACCAACGTTGTGCTGCTGTGAACAGTGTTAGGGTTCCTTGTGTTGCTGCACTGGATTCTGCAGTGGTCACAGTACTGCTTGGTCCTAGTATCCCTGCTGTGCGGCCAGCCATTGTTGCTTTTGTTGTTCCTGCCATGATGGCAGCTGTGGTCACTGCTGTGGTAACTGCTATTGCAGCAGGTGTGTACACTACAACTGTTACTGCTGTTGTTACCGCTCTAGTCTCTGCTGTCTATATGCACCTGCATCATTGGAAGCACACAAGACTATTTCTGTCAGGGAAACTCAGTAATGTGATCATGGAGGACAGCTACTTTTGAGCCACCTTACCAACACACAAAAAAATGTAAAATAAAAAACTGCGCCAATCAGCAAACTAAGCCACTATTTCTATAGCTAATTGATGCTATTACCTAGATTGTGGCTCAAAGAAAAAGCAGTCTCTAGCTATAATGAAGAAATAGGGTATATGTGCCACACCACGTGGATTTGCCATCAAAATAGAGAGAAATAGACACAGATTGGATGTAACAATGAGTAATCTTTACAGGAAAACACAATTACTAACAATGAGACATCTTAAAACAAAAATGTAAACGTAATGTATAAAAATATCAAGTATCGGGTCCGATTATTTTGATTAGTTGAGAGTTGGACTCATTAGCACATCCTCAAATTTCCATATAGGACCCTGGTTACGAATGAGTCGGTGCTTTCTGGCCCCTGCTATGACGTCAACGTTCATTTCTTCAGCACGTCAAACCTGCCGAAAATGCAACAAGGGAAAGGTGTATGGTATTTACGGTCCCACGCTTATTTGGCACATTAAGCACCTAACCAGCATGTTATTTCCCAAAAGCACCCAACAATTAATGTATCCAGAGTATCTTTATCCGGGGCGCTAAATATCACCTGCTACTCCGACCAGCTCGGAATCAGGGTCTAAGAGTAATAAATATCGGGGCCATAAGAAAAGAAAAAAAACATGCCGTTTGCAACTCATTGAAATATGGCGCCCTACATTAAAAGTTGAGTATGTTTTGGATGACCTGAAGCATATTTTTATAATATGCTAATGACTAACACTGTGAAACGCGTTGCCATGTGATGATTAGAAAGGTTTTTACAAATTAAAACCTTAAACATTAACATAATAACAAAAGCGCAGTTTCTTTAAGTACATTCCGTGACCCCATACACCTAGCAAAAAAAACAATTAACAACTTTACATTAGGAAGGGTTATAAAGAATTTCAAGGTTCTGCAACATGTTTCTATTTATCCGCTGTGATTAACAATTTGACATAAAAATCAATTTCAGTACCCAAAATTGGACAAATGCTGCAGGGATATTTTCCTTATAAAACATTTCTATATCGCTTGCTGAGATGGCCTCTAGCAAGCGAATCATTCTTGTTAGCAGCATTGATTTTCCAATGATTTGTAATGACTTCTGATAAACTGAAACCCTTTATGGTGGATTTTACTCTATATTTAATTGTACCGCATACTATTACAGAGGAGGAGACTTTCATTCTGAAGTCTGAGAATGTTTCTATTGCTGTAAGGACAATGGTGTAATAGCAGTTTTGATTTTGCTTTTTGTTGAAATTATTTTAATGTGGACACAGTGTCTTGAAAGGGCAGTTACATAACATTTTTGTAAGAAATCAGGGTATTAGTTGAGATGGGCGAGAGCCACATTCAAATAATAACCTCAGTCCTTGTCAGGGTGCCCCATAAAAGTTCACAAATAAACTTGTGCTTAACCCTCTGGTAGTTTGGTACACAAGCAGTCAGGCTTAACTTAGAGGCAAGGTGTAAAGTATTTTTGCAGCACTCAAACAGTAAAAAAGTAACAACACAACAAAAGAAAAATCCCAAACCAATTAAAAAAATATAGTACATTTTAAGAAATACAATGATACTAAAATAACAAAAATCGAATTAGTAGAACAGGAGGTATGAGTTTTTAAGGTAAAAATAGCTCCACAAAGCACAAAGTGCCAACCAGTTATCTAGTCATGCTGAACTGGGGTCAAAGTCCAATACAGGGACCAGGCTCGTCCTGGTGGAGAGTGTGCCTTCTAAATCAGTCCAGTTCCATGTGAGGAAACTCAGTCAGAGCTTTGCGTTGGCAGGGTCTGCGAGGAGTCATTCCTGACATGAAGAGCTGGTCATCTGACTGCGAGATGGTCATTGTTGATGCAAAGAGCTTTGCTTTGGCGGGAGACGTGGGCGGTTGTTGCTGACGTGTCCAACTCTTGCAGTCTGCAGGCTGGAGGAGTGCAGTCTGACACCAGTCAGGTGTCCAGGACCTAGGGATGCATCTCCTGGGGGTCAGCCTCCAGAAGAGGCAAGGAGCAGGGCTCAGGCAGATCTAGTTGGTGTTGGTCAGCTGGGCAGTTGCAGGGAAGGCCTCTGGAAGCTTGCTCTGTCCCTGTAGCTCAAACAGGTGGTCAGCCAACTGACCCTTCGAGTGACTTCTGGGATCCAGAGTTTAAAGCAAGCAGGTCCAGTCTTCCTTCTTCAGACAGAAGGGCAGTCCTTCTTCTGAAGCACAGGTCCAGGAGTGTTCTGTTGAGAGGTTCTGAGGGTGCCGATTTTATACACAGTGCCAGCCTGTGTGCGGAGACCTTACTCTTTTTCTAAACCTAACTGGTTCTGGTGATTTCTATCCCTTCCCACTAGTCCGGCTCCAGTCTGTCTAAAGGAACAAAGGGCAGGCAGGCCCAGAGGTAGGCTGTATTTGTCAGTGACAGGGCAGGCAACTTCAGAAGTCAGGAAGAGGGCAGGCACAACCCACAGGCTACACTTTGAAACTCAGAAAGGGCTGAGCACAACCCCCACACCATCCTCCTCAGGAAGGAATACACATCACACCACAGGAGAGTCATTAACAGCCATGTGAACCTGAAAAATGGCAGAAGGCACATTTGGTTTAGGCATAAAAATGCCATCTTTCTAGAAATAGCATTTTCAGAATAGTAACTTAAAATCTAACTTTACCATTAAAGAGGTTTTTAAATTGCAATTCAGATGAGTGGAAGAAGTAATTCTCTATCTGCTCCCAAACTGAAGTTATCACTTATTAAGTGTAATAAAGTAACCCAGTGTTAGTTCATGGGAGAGTTATCCCTGCTACAGTGAAAAATGACTTTGGGAGTTTTTCACTACCAAAATATGTAAAACTTAAGTACGCGTCCTATGTTTTAAGTACCATGGACCCAGCTCTAGGAGCCTTTAGGGCCTATCTTAGAGATGACTCATAAGTATTAAAAAAGAAGGTTTAGACCTGACATTAGGTTTATAGTGCTAACTTGCAATGGCAGTTTAAAACTGCACCACTGGCTGCAGTAGCAGACCTGAGACAGTGAGTGTTGCATCCCACTTGTGAGAGGATGTGGCGCAGTAGCCAGAACTGCCGACTCGGGAGCTGGGGATCCGGGTTCTAGTCTTGGCATTGGCACAACAGCCTGTGATTCTGGGAAAATCACTCATTCTCCTTATGCCCATGGACAGCACCTGGATACCCTCATGGGTGGCAAGCTGCACTATATAAAGCTACAAACTTTAACTTTAACTTAGTAGCATTTGTTTTACAGCCCCTGGGTATATGTGTCCCAATCTAGGGACTTTTAAGTAAATGTAATGTCTAATCATTTTTGCATGCTTGGAAGGGAGAGCACAAGCAATTTACTACCAGTTAGCAGGAGTAAAGTGTGCAGAGTCCTAATGCCAACAAAAATGTGTTCAGTGATGTAGTGTCTTGTGAGTTTGAGATGACGGGACCCTTTTGGCTTCTGACGGACTCCGAAGAACAGTGACATAAGTGCATGCATGATAGAATTCATGATGTAGAATGTTCAGTTAACTTTGACCCGCTGAGGAATAAAGGCATGTGATACCAAGCTACGTAAACCTCGCGACCTGAAGAACCAAGAGTGCTCTCCCTGAGAGTTTGCTGTGATCCAGCAAACTGCTCATGCATGCCACGTGTGCCTCAGTTGAAGTGAAAATCCACGGGTAGTGTATGTGGAGTCAAAGCACATCTGCAGTTAGTGTAAGGTCTGTGAAAAAGTATAGGCCGTACAGAAAGTTTGTTTGTCATTGAACAGAAATTTGATAATAAAGTCGAGACGAGAGATAATGCACCACAGCACAACACAGAGCTGTCATTCATACAGTGCGAAAATGCTAAAGGCAGCAACAGTCGGGTAGTGAGAAGTGCCAAAGGTAGTGATTGCTGAGTACAAGGAAGTGCTAAAATTGGAAAACATTTCTAACGCAAAGAAATGATAAAGGCAGGAGAAAACAAGTACAATGCAAAGAAGCAAGAGAAGAGAAGAACCCTCGCAAGAAACAAAGCTGCTACTCACTGCCAAAGAAGAAGACAGTGCCTCACAGCCAGAGAGTGGGTGCGACGACCCGGGTGGTAGCACGTGGCTAGTGCTCCGCGAAGGTACCAGTACAAGTGGACAGCAGATGCTGCCAGAGCGAGTTCCATTCTTGACAGCAGAAAGTTCCACAGGTTATGATGCTGCAGCATTTCTAAAACCACCACGAAAAAGCAAAATCTTCATAATTAATGTGCTGCCTGGATCAAATCCTTCGATGATTTAATTGATGCGCTGGAAGAAGTAAATGACAAAAAGATCATCAGATATCTGAAGAATTGGGAGGGTGAAGGAGTAAAAGAAGTGATAAAGAAAATACCACAAGGTGATGAAGTGATGTACCGTCAAATCAAAAAGTCATTAAACACCTATTTCAATCCGATGCCGAATGACCACTATGGAAGATACATTTTCAGTCAGGAAAGGCAGAGAGCTCGTGAAATGATGGATGAGTTTGTAGAAAGACTTGAATTGCTTATTAAGCATTGCAAGTTCAATGGGGTCAATGATGAAGAGGCCATGCATCTCAGAGTAATGGATGGTCATCTCTTCGATTCCTTCAGACGACGAATGCTGAGAGGCACTCAGCTTGGAGCGAGTACTCCTGGCTGCCGGAGCAGAATAAAGAGCTTACCGACAAGCAGTTAACATAGAGGCCAGAATGGCCCAAAGTGAATCAGCACTCAGTGTGAAAAGTAAGTCAAAACACAAGGTAGAAGGCCATAAAGTAATGTCTCCAAAGAAAAAGAAGTTATGTTTTTGATGTAGATTTTCCTTCCCACATGAAGGTAAATGTCCCTCCATTGGACAGATATGAAAAGGCTGCAGGATAGAGAATCATTTTGTAATGGTTTGCACAGAAGGGCAAAGATCAAGTGTGTCACATTGAGAAAACAAAATGGAGGAAAGATCAAGTGTGTCACACAAAAATAAGTGGATGCCAGAACGTTCCAGACAAGACGCTCTATGTTCTTCCACAAGGCCAAGCGACTACACCAGTTGGAGCAAGTAGAAACTGAACAACGTCCAATGCTGTCTAATTTATCATCTAAAGGTTTGTCACTGTTATTGTCAAGCGGCAGGGATGAAGATCGTTGTGGGATGTCAGTGTTGACTGCTAGATAACGTGCACATATAAGATTAGCTTCTTGCAAGGAAGAATGCTGGTCGAAGCTAGGTCGACAAGTGAAAGTGTGATATTCATGTGGACACTGTCCCAAGATCACACTGAAAGTAAATGGGTGCCCCATACCTTTTATCATAGACAATGGCGCATTGATAAACATTGTGCTGAACTAAAAGTGCAAAGAACTATCTCAAGTGCCCCATTTGACCCAGTCGAAAACCAAAGTGTATAAGCGGGCTGCTTCAATGCCACTGTAAAGTCAAGGTTCATTCATAGCGAATGTGATGTAAAATGACAAAAGTACAAGCACCAATTCATGCCTCGCCAGGCACTTCATCTAGGCATTTTTACTCAGTTTCAATACTGCTGCTGACATGGGATGATTTCTGTAAATCTTTTACATATTTTCCACACTAAAAGGGGTAACAACGTGCAGGATTTCGTGTTTCCTGCATCAAAATCTGAATGTCCCAGAGTGTACTGTTTTGACTTGCTGAAATTTCGTTCCTGTGTCGGTCTTTATGACACCCAGTTATTACGTGATGCAGAAAACTCTGGCAAACGTATAATTGCGACCACTGTACAAACAGGTGTTTGCACAAGGCCCACAATTTACTAGGCTGCATGTAACGAGGGTTATAGTGCCCTAAATATTGCTTAGATAAATAGCTCCCTATTGGAGTTTCTAATAGAAATTCTGCACACAATGGACTGATATTTTTGTTTCATACTCTATTTTCAGGCTTGCATGTGTTATTATTATCATTTTACCGATGCCGGCAACGCCAAGCATATTCTGAGTTGCATTTCCACCTGCCCATTTCATGGAGGTGAGCCCACTGTGAAAAGGGTGGTGGGCATGCAAGTAAGGGGGCCCTAACAGGGCCCTCGGGTGAATTTGCTTATGGGGGTACATGTGAGGGGGCACATGTTGTGCCCGTTATATTTGCATCTTTGTTCCTGCACTGTGTGGCATGCATGGCATGGTGCATGCCACACCATGCACGTGCTGTAAGCGCTGACACAGCTGCGGTCTGCTTGTTAGACTTTGAGCTTAACAGATCACTGCTGTACCACCGCACCACCCGCCCGCCCTAGATTCAACTTGGAATCCAGCGGGCGGGTGCACCATGGGCTTGGCGGTCCTCCTGGGAACGCAGCAGTGGCGTTCCTACAGGAGGACCTCCAAACTCATAATCGGCCCATATAATATGAGACATTCACCAAACCTGGTGAATGCTCACCCAATGGTATATAGTTAGTGTGGAAAATACCTCACATTATTCGAAGCAACTGGAACCTTCCATCCACATTTCTAAGATGTTATGAGTCTGTAAGTAAATTAAATGAGGTGAAAAAATGCAGTATTTTTTAGCCATAGTCAGATAACATATATCTTTTGTGTAGATCTACACAAAAGGAGACTGTAATTACATTTCCAGTGATGGATCAACCATAATAATGCGCATTGTTGATTTGAGATAGTCAAAACACAATAATGGGGGGACTGGGAGCATGTCTAGGTCCAGCATTCAAGCTCCCTGAATGTACATCTGTACAAATGTAGTATGCAGATCCTTCAAGTTACCACTAAAAGAAGCAGGTAAAGCAGTAAGTAGGGAAAATGTCTGAGCAAGCAGATCGGGGAGACATGACTGATCAAAAGCAAGAGCCCTCACACAGCCAAATGGGTATCATGCTTCATCATCGGGCAGCCTTTCTTTAGGCCGACGCTGCAATGCCCAATGGGCCCCTCAAAGAGGCTCTTTGTGTGAGGTCTTTTAAAATAAGATGCCGTGATGGAGTGTGAGTGGAGGTGCAGTGTGTGTAGATTGGTGGGAGTGTGATATAAAAATAACTAAGAGATCCACTGGGACTATCTATGGCAAGAAACATAATGACTGACATTTTCACTTCTCTGTGAGCTGTACCGGATCATTGTCTCCAACACAGCCACCCTTTGGTTTTACTTATAACAAGAGGTCCCATGTATTAAAACTCCTTAGGGTCTCTCTTAGTTATTTTGATATCATACTCACACCAATCTTGCTTGCTCAGACCTTTCCCGACTTATTACTTTACCTGCTTCTTTTCTAGGTAACTTGAAGAAATTGCATACTCCATTTGTATAGATGATTTGCAAAATATGTGTAGGGTAAAATAATTAGTTCACCTCTTTAATTTTGAGCTGAGTAACTAAAGAGTAACAGCAAGTGATCCATCTAAATAAATACGTTTTCAGTGTTATGTTCTAATGTTATAGTAATTGCTATCCTTTTCGTGCTTTTTAAGTACATTGCACCCTGCACTGCACTGAGCTATCCAGGGCCTACCCTAGTGGTGAATTATGCATTAAAAAAGGAATGTTTGGGCCTGGCAAAAGGTTTATTATACCAGGTTGAAATGGCAGTTTAAACTGGACATACAGGTTCTGCAATGGCAGGCCTGAGGCATATTTAAAGGGCTACTTAAGAGGGTGGCACAGTGCTGCAGGCCCACTTGTAGTGCACTGTACTAGGGACTTATAAGTAAATTAAATATGCCAACTCGGTATGAGCCAGTAGTATCAAGTTTAGAGCAGAGAGCACATTCACTTTAGCAATGTTTAGCAGTGGTAAAGTGCTCAGAGTTCTAAAGCAAGAACAAATTCAGCAAAAAGTGGAGGACACTGCTCAATGCAAAAGTCAAGATACTGGCGAAAGTCCTAGCCACTCGCTTACTAAGCGTCATAACGCAACTGGTACACCCGGACCAATCGGGCTTTATGCCTGCTAGGAACACTTCAATAAACTTGCGGAGAGTACAGGGAGTGCTAGACCGAGCCACCACGATTGCTGAAGATGCTGTGGTGGTATCCCTGGACGCGGCCATGGCGTTTGATACGATAGAATGGTCCTACATGTTTGCAGTATTAAAGAAGCTAGGGTTTGGCCCAGGCTACTTGGGGTGGGTCCGCCTCCTTTACTCCACACTGCTTGCCCAAATAGTAGTCAATAATAGAAAGTCTCCCGTTTACGAACTCGGTAGGGGTACCAGGCAGGGCTGTCCCCTCTCCCCACTGCTCTTCGCTTTAGTGCTCGAACCATTGGCGATGTGGATACGGAAGGACCCCGTCATTAGAGGGCTTAAATGGACAGAGGGCTGGGAGGGCCGTATTTCGTTATACGCCGACGACATCCCCCTCGGCCTCCCTAAATAGAGTGCTCCACATTTTCATGGTATTTGGAAGACTCGCAGTCTACACGATTAATTGGTCTAAATCGGCCATCTATGTCATATGTGGAGGGATGCCGTCCCTGCCCAGAGGCTTCCACATAGCTGAAGCAGAGACAGGGTTTAAATATTTGGGGATCCGAGTCTCTAAAGACCTGACTCAATTTTATGAACATAATCTTCTACCCCCGTTGCAGAGACTCAAAAGTGATGTTCAGCACTGGAGATCGCTTCCATTGACCCTACTGGAGCGTGCAGCCTTATTTAAAATGATGTCCCTTCCACGGTTTTTGTATGTTTTCCAGAACACGCCACATCCAGTGGTAGCTGATTACTTTAGAACCATAGATGGTGGCATGAGGGAACTCCTGTGAGATGGCAAACCACCTAGAATAGCCATACAGAAGCTTACATTGGGGTGGTATGATGGGGGAATTGGCCTCCCAGACATTAAGAAATATTACTGGGCTGCGCAATTAGCAGCTATAAATCAGTGCACATACAGGCCACAGGGAGATCCCGGATTCAATATGGACAGGTGGCTACTCCCGGGAGGGAGTTTTACAGGGGCACTGTACACTAATCCAGCCAGTAAGAAATTGTCGGGGCCCACTGGACACGCGATCCAAGTGTGGCGGGCGGCTACTCGGAGCCTGGGATGGGAGGGTAAGATCACACTGGCCACCCCACTCTGTGATACCGACCTTCTTGGTAACCTGCGATACACCCGAGGATTCGACCGCTGGGACTTAATAGGGATCTCTAAGGTTGGGGATCTATGGAAGGCAGGAAAAATTATTCCCTTTGCCCAATTACAAGTGGAGTATGAATTGGCCAGTACCAAGTATTTTAGGTATCTGCAGATCCGACACGCGCTACTCGCGGTGATAGCACTGGGGGAGACGGCGCCAGACTCCACCCCACTGGAAGATAGAGTCCTGGACGGGGATCTCCCGGAAAAATCCATATCACTAATTTATAGAAAACTCGTCAACAACATGACAGACCCTCTTATTCGATTACGGGTCAAGTGGGACTACGATGTCGCCAGCCTGGAGGATGACGAATGGCTTGAGGCCTTGGCCTCCCCTAAGGAAACTGCTATATCTTCCAGGCTTAGGCTCATGCAGCTGAAAATACTCCATCGAATATACCTAGCAGGACCTATGTTAGTAAAGATGGGTTATAGCGAGGAGGCAGGATGCATGAGGGGATGTGGACAAGAGGGCACTTTTATACATACACTTTGAGAATGTACAGTAATCCAGAGATACAGGTCATCCTTGAAGAAATGTATGGAATGTGTAGTGGGCTGCACAATAGACTGTAACATTAAACTATGTCTCCTAAATATCTGGGGCCCCACGGACCTACGTACCAAAGAAAGGACATGGGTGACACTTGGGTTTGCAATAGCCAAGAGAAATATCGCTAGACGGTGGAGGGCGGAGGAACCACCAGTGCTGGCCGAATGGAGAAAGGACATGGACTGGTGTATGGTAACAGAGAAAACTGTGTATGAGTCTAGGCGATGTCCCACCAAATGGACACAGATTTGGGGAAAGTGGAATGACTACAGGGGAGGGATATGTGATCCCCCGGAGCAGGGGCGGGATGCTGCTGGGGAGGGCCGGGTGCTAGCGGTCCCAATGTAAATGGTTTGTAACACTTAAGTATTCTTAGATGTATTGTGAATCTCATGCCAGTACGAAACCAAGCGAATGTAAGTTTAAAATTGACTAAGGAGTATGCTACTTGTCCCAAATAAATAAAAATTATTTTAAAAAAAAGTGGAGGACAAAAGCAAAAGGTTTGGGAGTGACCCTGCAGAGAGGGCTAGGTCCAACATTAGGCCTCGGAAGAGCATCGCCCTCACCAACCACTTGCACATTTTACAATTTTTTTTACAGGCACATCATCCAAATTAGATGTTGAAGACTTATTTTTCACAGTAGAAACTTTAACAATTATAGTTTGTGCCTTGAGCTTTCTGCCTTCCCCCGCAGAATGGGACAAAATATTATTTACATAATGTTCTTTACAGCATTTTCGATTTTTTTGTTATTTTTGTCAAAGAGGAGTATACTGCTTGTTCCACTGAAGACTGAATGAAAACATTAAAATTATTGTGAAATTCCTCACCCTCATAGAAAGCAGATGAATTAGTGAAATCCATAGCACTATAATCAAAATTGACCATTTTTTGCAAGAATAACCACTGTTTAAATACAGAAGCAATTTGAAAGAAGAGTGATAGAATAATAATAGAGCAGCAAGGGTTATATTTGTCACTTTGTAGAAGGCTGGACCAAAAAGGACCCTCCAACAAGGGGAAGTCAAATAACCGTGGCCAAAGTCTGAGGAAAATTATGCAAGGGCGGCGTCCAGCAAGGCCGCACTCTAAGGAGATGTCAACCACTGCTTCAACAGCATCGAAAAAATATTGAGAAAACGTGCCGCCAGAGACAGGAGAAAGAAAGCCATGTCTAGCAACTTGTGCACGAGAGAAGGAAGCATGCGGCGCAAAGCCAAACGCTAGTTTGGGTGGGGATTAGCAGTTGAGAGTTAACAGTCACAGGAGCTACGCTTGGCGGCTGATGTTCTAACAAACAAATAATTTGCCTAATACAGTATACTCTCAAACTATTTCATAAACCATAGCAGTAATAATGAAAATATAAAACTGCGAATCACCACAATGAGGAAAAATAAAAAATAATGCTTAAGTTGACTGCTAACAGCAAGAAAACAGGACTGTTTGCAGTCACCATAGGTATTATATGGGTTCTATGTCTGTGCTATTTGAAATAAAGCAAGTTAAGAGAAGCATAATACTTTCCTCCAGTCTTGCCATACAATTCAATTCAAATATCTATTTCGAATAATATGTATAACTTGATGGATGAAAGTATATTTTAGTGCTGTGTCACAACTGTGGTTATTAATATTTCTTCAGGCATAATTATCCTGTTAACACAGACCAATTAATAAATCATTGTTACCTAACTTAGACTAAGGTGTTTTTTTCCAAATAAATATGTATGAGCTCAAAACTACATTTCTGTTCTGAATAAGTGCACTAATACCATTGTATCTAGATATCACCATTAGATCATCAGTGACTATGGTAATGCCTCAGTGGATGGTAATACCTCGTCAAGAAATGAATTGAGTACTGTGTTTAATTAACACTGTGGGATAGGCCTGACTGAAGTTTTTGTGGGGCCTTGCTTTGAAGTATAAAAAGTGCCTTGCTAGAGAAGAGACAACCCAGCAGCATCAGCATATGGTGACATCTAGTGGTATGCTACCTTTTCATGAACCAACAGGCAGGCTTGTTTTAAAATATGTAAATACATTCTCTACATGAGCACAGAGCCCTGCAAAAAGCATCAGATTTGGGACGTAATGCATCCCCTGCTTTCATTTTGGTGGCCCTCCTGTGGAAGCATCTTTTGCATGATTTGAGGCCGGGGGCTATATTACACAAGAGCCCTGGGGGTGTAACGGCCACTTTATGAACCCCCGGGGTCTTTGGTATTACAGAAGGGGCCACAGACACTTGTGCCGCTATTAGAAATTCGAGTGTCTGGTTGGCTAGGATATGCACCTCAGCCAGGCGAACCCACCACTCTAGTTAGGGCATGTAAGTTACACACCTTAGATAACCTGTGCTCATCCTCTGGTAGCTTGGCGCAGAGCAGTTGGGTTTATCATCAGAGGCAATGTGTAAAGCGTTTGCGCAACACACTCATACAGAAAAACAATGAATCACCACAAAAGAAACTCCACACCGGATTATATAAAAATATATATAGTATATTATACATAAAACAAGAACAAAATGACATGAATCATAAATACCGTGCATCCAAGGCAAATACTCAGATAGAACTCATTATCCTGGACAATGCAGGGCAAAAATGAAATAAATCAGGCAAAACTTAGGGCATATAATTCAGCAGTTTGGTTAGAGGAAAAATACATAAATCACCAGGTTACACCAGAAGTACATGGGTCACTAAACAACATCATAAGTATAGAGTGCAGCACACCTGCACTCCTACTACATTATAAATGGTCATTAGGCATCCCTCATAGGGCACAGGAGCACCTGTGTGCCTACTAGTTGTATTATGGTAATTTATCCTTTGTAGCAAGGTTTTCCTAACTGTGGCAAGGTCCTGATTGGGGTGGCCTCCATCGTGGACTCACCCCGTAATGCCACAATCCAGTAAGTGTCCTGAAGAGCCAAAACGGGGCACTCATACACAGGTGCCAAAACAATGCCCCCATGGTCCCATCATCATAGGAGAAAAGGGGAGGGGGCACAAACGTGTGCAACCACGCAGGGAGACCTCATATGATCCCCTGCATGCTGAAGTTCCAAGTGCAGCTGCCTGCGAGCATGCAATGCACCTGCTGAAGACACCGGCAGCCCCCCAGGGAGGGAAATACAATGGGAAGCAGAGCTGCCAATGCAGGAAGTGCTGGATGACAACACTGCTCCCCGGGACCACAGTGCCTGTTCTCAGGCCGAGAAAGACGGCTTCACACTGCTGTTGTGGTGTCTCAGACACAGTGGGTATGAGGAAGCACAAGAGATGTGCTGGTCGGCACGCTAATGTTGATTCGTGACTCAGTGTAACGTGACGGAGGAGGCTCGCTCTTTCCCCCAGGCATCCCAGGATCTCCTAGGCAACACGTATCTCAGGCAAAGCAGAGAGGCGCAGTGCGGCTCCTCTCTCTTGAAGTTGCCATCTCCCAAACACACCCGCTGCAGCAGCTACCAAGCATGCAGTGGGAGTCGGGGAAGCAGTGTGAGGCAGCAGCAATGCGTTAGGCTCTACTTGCCGATATAGAAGTTTCACAGCACTCAACACAGGCTGCCCCCTGAGCCAGGAATGATAAGCAGCGCTCGCCCTGCACTGATTGGGTCAACAGCTGTTGATGGCCGGACTCACAAGTCCCACTGCTGTTTCTAGGTTTTATCTTGATGGAATCCTCAGAGGTTCCAACAGAAGAAGGAGGTGGAAAGCCAACAAATCCCTGGAGAGCGCTGAGGGCACAAAGAGCAGGCAGGCAGCAGGCCAGCACACAAAGTTACTTGTAGCAAAGTGGCAGGCCCCTGGCAATGTGCAGCATCTGTCGCATCTGGTTGCAAGCCCACGCAGTGTCTATAGTTATACTCAAAATTGTCTTTGATCAATGGGTGACTTTAAAGGAACCCTTAGAAGTGTGCAACAATTTTGTTTTGTGGTTAGTTCTCTGTTGAGGATAATGCCTAGGTTGCATGCATGGTCTGTCGGTGTGGGTGTTGGTCCAAGTTCTGCTGGCCATGAGCTGTGGTCCCAAATGGAGGTGTTCTTTCTAAAGATGAGTACTTCCGTATTGTCAGAGTTGAGTTTGAGGCAGTTGTCTCTCATCCAGTTGTCTACGTTGGTCATGACATCACAGAAGTTGGTTTTGGCATTGGCGGGGTCCTTGGTGTACGAGAGGATTAGTTGAGTGTAACCCCTGTCACATCCAGCCCTTCCTGTGTTGTGGCTGTCTGGAAAGTATGCACCAAGTATAGCTGCCACCCAGTCCTAGGTGTATATTGGAGTCAGGCTGCAAAGCACAAAGAGTCTTAAGCACAGAGAAATGCCCACTTTCTAAGAGTGGCATTTCTAAAATAGTAGTGTAAAATCCAACTACACCAGTAAGCAGGATTTATCACCACTAGTCTAAACATACCAAATATGACAACGCCACTCCTTTCTGATCAGGAATTACCGCTCAAAAGTATATAAGGGAATCCCCAGTGCTAGCTTATGAGAGGAGTAGTCCTCACAGCAGTGAGAAACGAAATAGGCTGTTTGTCACTACCAGGAATTGCCACACATAAAAGCACATGTCCTACTTTTTACTTACACAGCACTCTTCCCATAGGGCTACCAAGGGCCCACTTTAAAGGTGACCTATGTGTAATAAAAGGGGAGTTTAGGCTTGGCAAGTAGTTTTAAATGCCAAGTTAAAGTGGTAGTAAACTATGCACACAGGCCCTGTGGTGGCAGGCCTGAGGCAGGTTTGAAAGGCTACTACTGTGGATGGGGCAAGCAGTGCTGTAAGCCCACTCGTAGCATTTAATTTACAGGCCCTGGATATATGGTATACCACTTTACAAGGGACTTACAAGTAAATCAAATATGTCCAACAGGTGTAAACCAATCATGCCATGTTTAGAGGCGAAAGCACAGGCATTTTAGCTTTGATAAGCAGTGATAAAGTCCACAGAGTCCTAAAGCCAGAAAAAAGAATGTCAGAAAAATAGGCGGAGTAAGGCAAAAGGTTTGGGGATAACCCTGCAAAAAGGGCCAGGCCCAACAGCAGCCCCTGCTGTTACACTGATAGCGCAGGCACATATATTTCATTCCTTGAGAGGGCTACCATCAAGGGGTGCACTGATAGTGTGGCACCTTTTTTTGGCCTCTTCTCCCACATTGGTGATACAGCGCAGGTACAAAGGCAAAGTGACTCCTCCATGCAAATGAGGGAACACCCTCTAAGGTCTGTGAATGCGCTACATGTGCTCCAACGCTGTCAGTATTACAGAAGGGGCCACACAAGCATCTGCAGCTTCTTCTGTAATAACAAAGGGCCCCGGGGTGCACAAAGTGGGTGGACACAACTGTTGCGCCTCTGGTATACTTTCGTAGCTTTCTGTAATAAGGCCCTACAGATTTGCAATTTCAGGTAGTTGCCCCTTTCCACTGAGTGAAGCATAAACCGAACCCATAACAGTCTTTCAATAATATATATCCAATTGTCATCTATTTGTCATACTTCGCTACATCTTCAAGATACTCGAATCAATAGTCACTAATCAATTTCAATCAAACTATGTTGTTTTCCCACAATACTCAAATGGCTTTGTCAGCAGTAAAATAAAGTTGCCTTCAACATATGTGTGCCAACCGCTCCACTCTGTGGAAGCTAATACACCTCTCATCAGTATTATCTCTCAACAAACTGGAGCTACATATTCTCAATTTGGGTGCCACGGTGTCCCTACTACCCAATCAGATGGTTTTGACTCCTTCCTTCAGAAGAGGTCTATGCAAAACGCCAACTGGGACTTATCAGCCTCACTCGTGCCATTAGCCTGCAGAATCCCTTCAGGTATAAAAAGAGTATGTTTACAAACAAATGTGTGAATCAACATGCTTCAAATCAGTTTACCTGAGCTAATGCAGTCTATGAACTGACACGAAACAGAGCAAGAGTATGTTGCTCACTATACAGCAGTACAACACACACAATTTCAACAGCAGTGGCAACACTGATTTGTTTGGATGCCTAATATCATCCACAATGCTGGAAAAAATTAAAGGGGTGCTCCTTCGCAGCATCAACTTTAGAATATCTTTGGACAATAATATCATTTCTAAAATATAATAATGTTCAGAACATTGTGGGAAATAATATCAAATTTCACAATTTTTTTTTAAACCTAGTAAAAAATATTGTTGTTTATATCGTTTACTTAACTATCACTTTAAGGAAAACTTTTTCAAAATATTTTTTAAATATTTAATTTATATATGCTGTTCCTTTAATTTTATTTCATGTTCCATATAAACTTTCCTTAATTTACATTTTTTTAAATGTATTCGATTTTTCAAATTTTTTAAGTGCTTAATCACTTGTTATATTTTTATGTTTATATCTTAATAAATTATATTGTTTTTGTAACATTGGTTGATATATTATTTATTATGAGTTGTTGGGTTTGTAGGGGAATAGAGTGGGAAGCCCTGTGAAGTATACGTTTTTTACATGCATATTAATTTGTTAATTTATTTATTGGTGTATTTAGTAGATAAACTATGAATTTTAATTTGCATTTTATTGATTTGTAATGGGTTATTGGGTTTGTTGGGGAATAGGGTGGGAAGTGCTTTAATAAGTAAATAAGAGCTATGTATATGCTATCAGTTACAGGCTTAGGGGACTGGTATATGTCCTAATATGATTGAATCAGGGGTGTGCCAGATAGGAATTAATCAATTCCTGCTTTGTTGTGGACTTTTGTTTTGACATTTTAACATTCCCTTTCACGGGGGAGTAAACACTGTACAAAGCAACCTTTGTTTGTCACGTAGACCCCTGCAGATTCGAAATGGGAGGATTTTATTCCTTGAAGTAAAAACAAAGGTTGACCCTGAAACATTCCCCATGTTACCATTTTTTAACGTTTGTGAATGAATTGATATCTCTTGTTAAAGGCAAATAATGCCAACAGCTATATTTTAAATGTCTGCATCTCTTATTTGCATCTCTTTTCTATTATCATGCGTCTTCTTGAAGCTTAAGTGATGGAAGGAAAACTGTGAATTGTAGAAAGACCCTGAGAATGTATACTAAAGGACAATAACTGACAACTGGACTTAATATACTGAGCAAACAAGCATTAATAGTTGTTAATGCAGTCAAACTTACCTTCAATAAAGACAAATGAATTTTGCCTGTATCATTCCCAAAATATTAGCTGCTCTATTATTCCATGAAATGTGCCCTGCATTGATAATAATACATTGTCCAACACTGCAGACAAAGGAGCATCAGAAGAGTTTAGAGAAGAAATGTTCAACAAATTAAGGTTTGCAGGCACTCAATGAAGAGTTGTTGAGGGAAATTCAAATTGTAATCAATCTATAAAAGCTGAGGTGCTACGGAACATTGAAGAGTCAAAAGGGAACCTTGGAGTGCCATAAAAGATGCACCATTGGGAACATAAAGGGCTTACATTGAGGAATGTAAGTACCGGAGGGGTTAGTTTTGGAGAGGATTGTGCTCCCCTTTTGGCAAACTGTCGCAGGGAAGCAACAGGTGGAGAAACTGTAATTGTTTAGAAAGATTGAGTTTGAGTCACAGCACGGGTTCACTTCGTGATGAAACACATCTGACTTTTACATTGGACTGAATAGATCTTGCCTTTTCTCAGCTTTTTATTACATGGTCTTAACTGATGTTCAGATACTCATTGGTCTTTGGAATTGTTAGCTAATTTCAAGTAGCCGCAGGATGCTTTAAAGATGCAGGTATGGCTCTTAGATGATTATAATGACGGTTACACTTGGCTTAGGATAAAATCAGTAGACCCTAAGCTCACAAGACAAAAACTCAATGTCATGAGTTAATAATAGGATCTGATGCAGATACGAATAAAAAAACAGCTAAACGTACAAAGGCTACATTAGGAGGGCTCATATAGCTCCAGCTGCGACCAGAGTTTGGAAACTTAAAGAGTCTTATACAGTAGTTTCAGAGGGAAGTAGAAGCATCATACTCCCTCCTGTATTGGGAGCATTGCACCCTCCTTAGCACTGAATCGCAACCTCCACCATCAAAAATAGAAACTTGAATAACTAATTTGTGGCTCTCTTTGACAAGGCCCTCATCCAATGCCTTGCCACCCACTCAAATCACCCTCTGCACCTTGGGATGGGGACAAGCTCACTGGTGAGGGCAATCCTAACAGGAGTCTGGCAGGAGCCCAGCGGGAGTAGAGTAAGGACAATGGAGGTCTTCCAGCACTGAGAAGTGGTCCTGGTTCTCCCTCCACCATAATCTTCAGCCCTCCTTCAACTGCAGAACCATAATGAGGGGCTGCACTTCCAGACACACTTCCTAGCTCTTCTCTGATTTGAAAACGAAGGATATCCTAGCTTCAAGCACAGAATGTGTGGCCAAGATGCCCTCAGCTATCATGTTGAAAACTTTCAAGATGAAAAAAATCAGGGCTAGTCAGCATGTTTTAAAGAAACCAGATGGAAATCCATCCAAATCAGGGGCTGACAGAAGTCTTAGTGGGCAGAATATTCTCTTCCAGGGAAGTTGGCTGCAAGTGGTTATCGTGGTGTTCTTAGGGTATCATTCCAAGGGAGGATTGATGAAGAAAATGTTTAATTTCTACAAAGTTAGGTGGATCTTAAGAACTGGTAAACTCTTGGAGCACTTCTGGTTTTTCAATTTCAGACATTGTTAATTACCCTTTTTTGTCTTTAACTTCTATTAAATAGGCTAAGGTTTGGCAATGTTTACACTTTTCTGACAGGAGACTTTTAAAGATTGCCTCAAAGCTTGCCTAAGCCCCGGGAGTCTTTCTGACTCTGCAATGCATGTTCCTCTGAGAACTGCTCTGAAGGGATCGGAAACTATTAAGACATGGGATTCCCCAGTGTTGTCAAAGTGGATTTTTTTTTTTATTTGCTGTCTCACCACAGGGTCATGCAATGAGGACCGATTCAGTTTTCAGTGGAAGTTTGCCTTTTTTGTTTGCCTGTTTAAGTTTACATGATAGAGGGCAATAGTATAAGATGGAGATGGCCCCCAGCTCCACATCTCGTGATGCTAAGCATAATGCCTGGTCATCAAAGTGATAAGAGCAGAACTTGGAGGTTGATATAGATCCCTCCATATGTCTACCACGCCCATTAGCGCCAACCAAACCTAGTTATATTAGGTTCTAGATAGTAGATTTTCAAAAGTGTTTCTGACAAGAAATAGGAGCTGATAGCACACCGATGAAGATAAATTAGCGCCCAAGGAGGCCAATCATCAGGAGCCATCTGCCTTACTTATTAGAAAAAGTGACGCCAATGTAAAGGGAGTCCTTTGGCTACACAGAATCCCTATCCCTTTTGTTTTGGGTCTCTACCTATGTGACAAAGATCTCCACCTAAGTAGCAGAGGTCTCTGCCTTGGTGGCAGATATGTCATCAATGAGGAGGAACATAAAATACAGATGTAAAGTTACATGCAACTTTATGGTAATAAATTCATGCATAGGAGGCACCATTCAAATATTAATGTTTAAAAAGCTTTATTTGAAACAAAAAACAATTACAAAGAGTAAGACATATGAATTATCTTAAATTAAAGTAGCAAAAGATGAGAAGGCAAATACTAAACAAAGTAGAAAGCTATTTACATTTTGACTATATCCTAGGGAGGGATGGGAAAAAAGATATAATATAATTCTACAACTGAAGCTCGAGTATCATTGCCCACTAGTGCTAAATAAAGGAATAATTAACATACCTAAAAACAATATAATATTAAGAAATAATGTAGAGTAAAAAAGCAGAGAAAATAACAATTTACGGAGGTTTAAAATTTTCAAAGATACATAATTTTTTTGCAACTTTATCTGAATAATTACTTAATGGTAACCAATACAAATCTCTATTAGCAAGTGGATTGTTAGAGGAGGCAAAGGCAATGTCCAGTCTATTATAATGGCAAACATTATTCCACCAAGACTTAACTGAGAGCTTAGTTGAACATTTCCAGTTTAGTGTAATTTGCTGAAAAGCTAAAGTCAACATAATGTCAAATAGCCATTTTTCATGTAAAGATAAACCCAGAGACTCTATCAAACTTCCTGCAAAAAGAGTTTCATTAGATAGAGGAGTATGTATATTAAACATTTTGGATATAAGGGACCATATATCCACCTAGAAGGAGGCTACATTGGGACAGGAAAACAAAAGATGAAACAAATCAGCTAAAGGGGATTTGCAGGACCAGCAGGAATCATTACTAGTATGTGAGAATTTAGCTCTTGATAGGGGGATGAGATACAACCTATGATATAGATAAAACATAGATTGAGTAGTAGAAGCGAATCTTGCCCACATCTTGTTCCAGAAGTCAACATTCCAAACACAGCCCAAATCTGCTTCCCAGGCCAATTCCAAATTTGTTTTAGAGCTGACCGGGTCTGGTGTGAAAAGGAGTTTATAAATCAGGAAAGCTTTTGGAAACAACAACAACATTTTTAAAAGTGGATCTTCTGAGGATGTAGAGGCATCATAAGGGAAGGAGTAGAAGACATCTAGAATTATCTCCATAAGAGTTGAAAGTTTCTGCCCAAAAAAGTGTGAAAATGAGGGAAAGAACAAGGGATTATACAGTCAAACATTTCTCAGACGCCAAACTATTCCCCAGAGTCTCCAAGATTTCCAGAATAAAGGTCTATTATTAATAGTAATAAAACTGTTATACCAAAGAGGAGATTGTAGGAAAGAATCTCTAGTAGAGACCTTCGGTTGACAATGAGGTCTTAATAAGGAACATGTATGACAAAATAATGGAAGAGACGTGATATTAGCCTTTGCAGTAAAGGCAAGAAGTTCTTTTACAGAAAAGGTGCGAATAAAGATTGTTCCACTCTAACCCATAAAGGTGTAAAAGGGAGCTGTCTGTAAGAAGCCATTTAGATGCTTGCTTCAGGCAAAAAGCCTTATGGTAAAGTCAAAAGTCAGGAAAATGTTACTCCTCCACTAGACTTTAGTCTCCTGAGCTGTTTCAAAGAAATTCTAACCTTCTTATCATGCCATACAAAATTTAGATAGAAGGGAGTCCATTTTTTTTTAATATATAGAAGGAATGCGAATGGGTATCATTGAAAGATGTCATCATCTTAATAGAGTCAAGACGACCCAACCATGAGAGAGAAAGAGGGTTCCATGAGGATAGAAGTTTAGAAATACGGTCTAGAACCTCCTTCATATTCATTATAACTGAGTATTGGAATTATTGAACCAGATTTCTAAGTATTCGATTTTAGTATTATTCCAACGGAAGCCGGCCTAATCAAAATGTTGTTTAAGACAAAATTTGGTAATGGCCAGAATTTTTGTCTTATCAGGATTGATTTTGTACCCAGGAATCAGAGAAAAGTCAAAGAACTCTACCATTAAAGAGGGAATAGAGGTTTCAGGATTAGAAATGAAAAGTAAAATATCATCTGCATAAGCTGACAACTTCAAATGAGAATCTCCGTAAATAAATCCAGAGATAGAAGCGTTTTGACGTATATGAGATAGAAAGGGTTCAATAGATAAAACTAATAAAAGAGGGGATAGGGGACATCCTTGACGTACACCTCACTGTAGTGGAAAGAATTAAGAAATAAGACCATTAATTAAGTCAGAAGCGCTAGGGAATGAGTAAAGCAAAGAAATAAGAGGGATACATTTGGGACCAAACCCATGTCAATGTAGGGCTTTAAATAAAAAAGGCCAGTCAACTCTATCAAATGCCTTCTCCACATCGATAGCGACTGCAGCTATAGAATAAGAAAGAGTGGAAGCCTTATTTAGGACGTTAAAGAACAGCAGAGAATTATCAGAAGTTAATCTACCTTTAACGAAGCTGCATTGCTCTCGGCCGATTAAAGTAGGCAGAAGAGGTTTGAGACGTAAAGCAAGTAATTTAGCAAAGATTTTATAGTCAACATTTACAAGAGATATAGGGGTCGATTCCGATTTGGGCCGGAAAAAGCACCGACCGACTCGGAGCCGGAAATTATACCGACCGACACGTACCTGTGGCGCCCGACACGCCAAGTACGATGCAAGGCGTGCAAAATTTGACCGACACGTACCGAACCCAAGCCGAACGACCGAGCCGCACGGAAAACAGCAATCCGGCCGGAAAAACACGCGAATCGAACCGACCGACACGCACCCGGAACAAATCCGACCGAAACATACACGCGAACTCCAAACCGCAAAGTACGATGCAAGGCGCGAAAACCACGACCGAGTCGGACAGAGGACAAGCCGTACGACCGACACGCATACAAAACCGAGCCGAAGCAACACAAAACACCGCGACCGACGCGTACGCAGCATAGAAAACTGCACAAACACAGCGTGAACGAAGCGGAGAACACCGTACGAGACAAATGCAGGGTCCGACTCGGTCACAAGAACGTTTCCAACATGCACAGACAGTCCAAAGGAAAAATCACACAAAAAAGGCCAAACAAGCAATTACAAAGCCAATAAATACTGGAGGGGTGGGGACAGAGAACAAAGACACACCCACAACTCCACCCATATAAAGGACACAAATCACAACCATGATCCTTTGCAAATGCCATTCCACTGCCAGCACCCAAGAGACAGCAACCACAGCTCTACATCCCCCACCACATGGCCCAGCAAGCTCACACTCACGCATGCACATCCCACAGAGAGTGGAAAGGCCCATCAAAGATGTCTGACACTGTTGCTGTGTCGTGGGGAGCACAAGGGCATGCTGGGAACTGCACACCAACCAACAGCAGGACACCACTGTCAGCCATCTTGCCATTGCTCACACACCCACACATACTGAACTCCCCACAAAAGCAAGTAAGTATGGGAATGCTGGCAAGTGGGGTGGAGGCAATAGCATGATGGGAGTGGCAGTCACAGATATTGGTCACCCTCACAACTGGCCCATCAACACCACCCTGAACCATGCACACATCACAGGGAGTGGAGAAGGACTCACAAGATGGCTGACACTGGCTACTGCTGTGGGGAGCACAAGGCCCTACTGGGAACTGTGCACCAACAAACAGCAGGACACCACTGACTGACATCCTGAGAGACAACTTCCACTCCCTGCAATGCAAGCACGTTCCATGGTGGGATATCTGGCTGGCTGGGTGGGAAGGAGGACTTGCAGCACTGACCATAGTCACAAGCACCTCCCCTCACACCCCCCTCAACACAAACTCCACAGAACCCACCTGGTAGAATGCAATGCCTCACATCCTAACTCAAGATCCCACAAAGAACCACCACCCTGGGTTATGTTGTGTGAAGCACAGGGACACTCTTGGGACTTTTAGCCATACAACCGCCAGGACAACACTCCCAGCCATCCTCTCAGCACAGCCAGCCCACCCCACAGGGAAGCAGAGTCAAAAGGAAGGAAGCATGGGCATGCTGGGAAGGGGGGTGGAGGCAATAGCATGATGGGAGTCGTAGTCACAGCTCTACATCCCCCACCACATGGCCCAGCAAGCTCACACTCACGGATGCACATCCCACAGAGAGTGGAAAGGCCCATCAAAGATGTCTGACACTGTTGCTGTGTCGTGGGGAGCACAAGGGCATGCTGGGAACTGCACACCAACCAACAGCAGGACACCACTGTCAGCCATCTTGCCATTGCTCACACACCCACACATACTGAACTCCCCACAAAAGCAAGTAAGTATGGGAATGCTGGCAAGTGGGGTGGAGGCAATAGCATGATGGGAGTGGCAGTCACAGATATTGGTCACCCTCACAACTGGCCCATCAACACCACCCTGAACCATGCTCACATCACAGGGAGTGGAGAAGGACTCACAAGATGGCTGACACTGGCTACTGCTGTGGGGAGCACAAGGCCCTGCTGGGAACTGTGCACCAACAAACAGCAGGACACCACTGACTGACATCCTGAGAGACAACTTCCACTCCCTGCAATGCAAGCACGTTCCATGGTGGGATATCTGGCTGGCTGGGTGGGAAGGAGGACTTGCAGCACTGACCATAGTCACAAGCACCTCCCCTCACACCCCCCTCAACACAAACTCCACAGAACCCACCTGGTAGAATGCAATGCCTCACATCCTAACTCAAGATCCCACAAAGAACCACTACCCTGGGTTATGTTGTGTGAAGCACAGGGACACTCTTGGGACTTCTAGCCAAACAACTGCCAGGACAACACTCCCAGCCATCCTGTCAGCACAGCCAGCCCACCCCACAGGGAAGCAGAGTCAAAGGAAGGAAGCATGGGCATGCTGGGAAGGGGGTGGAGGCAATAGCATGATGGGAGTCGTAGTCACAGCTCTACATCCCCCACCACATGGCCCAGCAAGCTCACACTCACGCATGCACATCCCACAGAGAGTGGAAAGGCCCATCAAAGATGTCTGACACTGTTGCTGTGTCGTGGGGAGCACAAGGGCATGCTGGGAACTGTACACCAACCAACAGCAGGACACCACTGTCAGCCATCTTGCCATTGCTCACACACCCACACATACTGAACTCCCCACAAAAGCAAGTAAGTATGGGAATGCTGGCAAGTGGGGTGGAGGCAATAGCATGATGGGAGTGGCAGTCACAGATATTGGTCACCCTCACAACTGGCCCATCAACACCACCCTGAACCATGCTCACATTACAGGGAGTGGAGAAGGACTCACAAGATGGCTGACACTGGCTACTGCTGTGGGGAGCACAAGGCCCTGCTGGCAACTGTGCACCAACAAACAGCAGGACACCACTGACTGACATCCTGAGAGACAACTTCCACTCCCTGCAATGCAAGCACAGTCCATGGTGGGATAACTGACTGGCTGGGTGGGTGGGAAGGAGGTTCGGCTGTCAACCAAACACAACCAATGCAGACCATGTTCACACCCCAACAAATACATAGAAATGCCCAAATAATGCAGGACAATGTGCCACACCAACATCAACCCCTGACTATGACGACTTAGGACAATGCAATGTACAGGCCCGCACCCAGAGGCACAGTCACAACTGTCAGGTGTGTCAACCATTGATGCCTGCAGAAACATATCATACATTGTGTGTGTCTCCCAAAAACAGGTGATGATGGGGACACAGCAGCAGACGATGAGGAGTCCCAGTCCCAGGCTCAAGAGGATGCGGAGCTCACTGGTGTCGTACAGCCTCTGCCCTCCTCGGACGAAGAAGACCAACCTGGCACATCCGGTGCAAGTCTACATGCAGCACCAGCAGGACCACCAGCTGCAGCACCAGCAGGACCGCCAGCTGTACCCCCTGCACCCACCCCTCCAACGACTGTCAACACAAATACCATCCCTGCCGACATGGACAGAACAAGGAGCAACACCAGCACAGGGACCCTGGACCAACCTGGGGCCATGGACACCACCACCACCACCAACCTCCAAGGTGGACCAGGGTCATCTGTGCGTGCCAGTGCACGCACTCCACATGTCAGCAGGGGTGGTGGGAGGGGTGGGAGACAGAGGTCGCTGCTTGCAGAGGTTGCTGGTGTGCATGATGACCCACAACTGGTACGCATAGCTGATGCGTACCAGTCCAGCACCGGAGACCTCAGCCAGGTAGTGGGGCTCCTCAGAGACATGAAACAGCAGCAGGCTGCCCATCATGCCCGCTTGGACTCTCACATGTCCCACGTGGAGTCACACATGTCCCGCGTGGACTCACACATGTCCCGCGTGGAGTCCAAGTGGGATGCACTGCATGAGATGACGGCGGTGCACAGGGACATTTTACAATGCCTCCGCCAGATGAACAGCAACGAGTCCACACCTCCCTGTGTGCCAACAACATCTGGTGCTGCCCAAACTGCAACTGCCACAGGGAGGGAGGATGACGCTGGCGGAGAGTCCCCTGCACCGCAGCAGCCTGTACTTGAGGGCCCCCCAAGAAGAGGGGTCGTCCGAAGAGGGGCAAGTGAGAGGCTGATGGCCAAGCGCAACTCCCAGGAAGCCTGAACCTGTTCTGGATGTTCACCTTTGTGCACAGACTGTTCACCCTGTTGACGGCAACACTACTCCCACACATTGCATGGGGAGTACAAGTTGGACCAATGTCTCAGACAACTGTGGCCCCGATACTGGGGATTCTGTCTACCAAGACTTTCAATTCACATAGGAACTTCTGATTGCAAGATTTATGTACAGCACTACCCATCCTATGCACTATTCACACAAATGTATCACAATAAACACACTAATACACCATACTTGCCTATGTTGTGATTCCAACGTGGGTGCTGTTATGGGGATGATGAACTGCAAAATTACACTGTGTATGCGAACTGCAACAGCAAGTACAACACAGGCATGTGAGTAAAGGCAACGTGACACATATGAGGGAGACACACCACCAGGGCTACACAACACATACACACCTAGGCCATCTGACTCATTGCCTACACTGATGTTGCCATTGAAGACGGTTCAATGCACAGACACCACACCCATTCCCAGTTGTAGTCAAGTAGCCCACAGGTGCAGTAAGCAAATGGCAGTCAAATGTGTGACCACAGACAACGCACATCACAAAGTGAAGCACAGGTTTATTACACAGTTGCAACATGTCGTAACCACTACAGATGCAAGGTAATCCCACCTGGTAGCGGGCACACAGTCAACAACTGTAGATGGAATGAAGTCCATGGGTGTGGCGCACATCACCTGTAGGGACACAACTGCTACCACCCTGGAAGTGCAATCACGTCGTCGGTGGACACAGTTGACCAAATGAATCTGAAAGTACCCTGTGAAGGACAGAAATGACACACAGTCAAAAGCAATGGAGTACAGGACAGAACAGCAAAACTCATGCACAATACATGTTACAAGATACCCACCCAGAACCAAGTTAGCATGTCAACACTGTTGGGGAGTACAGCCCACCTGTAAGCACACATCGCAACACACATCCAGTCAAGTAGCCCATGGACACACTCCAACAGCACCAGAGCACCACCTACACATATCATGCCAACTCACATCATTGACATGACACCTCAGGATACTCACATTCAGCTAAAGAAGTTGGTGATGAGCTGTGTGCGGACATCACCCTCATCATCATCATCATCATCGTCACTGGCATCGTGGTCCAGGCCAGGATCCTCCACAGGTGGCGGATGTTGGTCATTGTCATCCTGGATGAGAGGCAACTCCTTCCGCACTGCCAGGTTGTGGAGCATGCAGCAGACGATGATAATCTTGCACACTTTCGCAGGGGCATATGGGAGGGACCCTCCGGTCTTGTCCAGGCAGCGGAAGCGGCTCTTCAGGAGACCAAATGTCCGCTCAATCACTCTCCTGGTCCGACCATGTGCCTCATTGTAGCACATCTGGGCTGGTGTCACAGGGTTCCTGAGGGGTGTCAGCAACCACGGCATGTTGGGGTATCCCGAGTCACCTACGGACAGACAAGTGCACATTAGCTGACTTGGAAAAGTGGGCGGAATACTACAGATCAGATCACACACAATGGCACAAAGTCAGTACACACCGACAAGCCAGGCACGCTGGTTCTGCATCTGTGCCATCATCCTGGGGATGCGACTACTCCTCATCACAAAGGCATCGTGTGCTGAACCAGGGAAACGTGCACACACGTGTGTGATGGTCATGTCTGCAAGACACACCACCAGTGCATTGACCGAGTGGTAGTGCTTGCGGTTCCTGTAGGCCTGCTCCTGGGCCTGTGGTGGTACCAAAGCCACATGTGTCCCATCAATGGAGCCAATGACATGCGGCATCCTCCCCAGGGCATAAAAGTCACTCTTCACATCAGTGAGTCGTCGCAGTCTAGGGAAATAGATGTACCGGTTCAGGAATAGCAACATTGCCGCGAAAACATCGCGGAGCACACGGCTCAACATGGTCTGTGACATCCCACCAGCAGTCGCCACAGTATGTTGGAAGGTACCGGTGGCAAAGAAGTGTAGGGCTGCCATCACCTTCACCTTGGGGGTCAGCGCTGTAGGATACGGCCGGCCAGGCTGCAAATGTGGGGACAACTGCACTGCCAAATCCTCAATCAGCTGCCTGGTGAAGCGGTACCGTCGGATGCTGTCCCGTTCCACCATCGTTGCCAGGTCTGGGAATGGTCGATGGACAGCAGGAGCCCTGCAGTGCAGAGGAGAAGTAAGCAAGATTGTCAGTCACCCCACATATGCGGCATTGAACACACTCAATATCCCAACATACATCATTATGAGGCACAACTACATGAAGTGTGCAGTTCCGTAAGGACATGTATGGTACATACATGGCCAACATCTGTCAACACGGTCCAACAAGTGGCATCAATTAGTCCCAGGTTGGCCCATTGGATATCATGAGGCCATGTCACAGTTCCCATCTCCTGCTGCTGAGTCACAATCACCCCCCCAGTGACATGTGAGGACAGATGTGCCCCAGGCACCACAGCTCAACGACAGGTACATTCCCAGGGACCCTGTATTGCCACATGGACACTGGCATTACATGGAGTATCATGTATACACCACAGCAAAACAACCATGACCCCCACAGGTAGTGGTCCCACTTGCCACGGCAGGACAGACATGGACGTCTGTGACACACACACGCACAACATCAAAGTCCATGCACACACAACGTGGATGTGGAGAATGTCTCCCATTGTGCACATGAAATCAGAGACATTGTAAACACTACATGCACACAGACTGTGGAGGACCATCACTATTGTGCCACTGGGACACCCTGGCTCAAACATACCGTCCCACATGGGACTCACGGGGTATGTGACATGACATACACATACACCACCGTGAAATGTGACCATGGCACATGCACAGATATGAACAGTTGCACATCGCAGTGGTCATGTACACGTAACACCCAGGATCCTGTCCCCATGAACACGTGCACAGCCTGGGGGTGGCTGCCCACAGGTGACACCCACAGGACAACATGTACACCAACATACACACAATAGGAAATGCAGCCTTACATGCCTTATGATAAAGTTTGGACAGGCTGTCGTGATGTAGGTGTGCCCCTCACTCCCTGGGAGCTATCTGTGGCTGGCATATGTCCATCTGAGACAGGCATGGTGACATATGCCAGTCACTTGTACAGTGATGCGTTGAACAGCAATGGACCGATCGGTGCCCCCGGCCGGCCCATTGCATTCAATGTGTGCGGGTACGCGTTGTACCCCTGTACGCGTAAGCGTTGTACTGCAATGGACCGATCGGTGCCCCCGGCCGGCCCATTGCATTCAATGTGTGCGGGAACGCGTTGTACCCCTGTACGCGTTGTACTGCAATGGTCCGATCGGTGCCCCCGGCCGGCCCATTGCATTCAATGTGTGCGGGTACGCGTTGTACCCCTGTACGCGTTGTACCGCAATGGACCGATCGGTGCACACCCATTGACAATGGCCTTGCCTGGCAACGGACGCGTTTTCGAATTTCGAACGAGTCGGTTGCTGGAAATTCAGTTGGTCACCCACAACAATGTTGCAAAATCATGTATGTCATGAAGTTGAAGATTTGAAGGATGCTGTGGGCGTGTATTGGTGCTGCTATTCCATGGATTGGCCAGATTCAGAAGATGCAAACGACTTGGACCTATCACTTTGGACACAAGGGACAGTATCTGCCTCTCCAGCACATATATATTGCTGGCTGTTCCCCTGAGAGCTCACTTGCCTGCACTACATGCTCCAGGACGACATCTGCCACTGCACTGCTGCTGTCTCTGCCCCTCTGGACCCTGCAATGGCACGTACTGTGGAGAGAGCCCCAGCCTTCAGCCTTGAGGAGAACCAGGCCCTGCTGGACAGCCTACTTCCACAGTACAGCAAGCTGTATGGGACACCAGGGGAGCAGGTGAGTGTTCTGTGCACTGCCTTTCTGAATGTGCATATTGTCTGACTAGCAAGGCTGAAAGTCTACACGCCACTGGCTAGCAGGCTCACTGAGTAGTTGTCACCCCCATAGTGTGTAGTGACATGCACTGGACAGGTATGGTGCAGTGACAGTGCATTTGAACAAGGTTTTACTTCCCATGCAATGATACCATGTAGTGACGTCTGGCAAACTGTCCATGGGCAGCTTTGCACTGCCTGTGTACATCATGTGCCCCTGTGATTGAGACATGTATATACAACTGTGTCATGCACGGATATGTTGCATGTGTAGTAATGGCCTTTTCACTTTGTCATCCTGACAGGTGAATGCCCATCGGAAGCAGGAGATCTGGAAGGACATCGTCCGGGCTGTCCGGTCCGTGGGGGTCTACAAGCGCCGGATCTGCAACTGCCAGAAGAGGTGGCAGGACCTTCGGGGCTGGACCCGGAGGATTGCACGGGTCCAGCTGAAGCTGTCGCCTCCTCGCAGGAGGGCGGAACACGGACCCTGACCCCCACATGCTCCAGATCCTGGCGGTGGTGTTTCCAGACCTGGATGGGCAGCTGAAGGCCAGACAGCAGCAAGGAGGGGGTGAGTCAAAGACTGCACTGTGAACTCTGTATTACATGCTTTGTGCCCTCCTCTGGCCTGGTTCAACTGCCACAGTGCAGCAGTCATGTTGTCCAGGAGCCATGTCCCTCTATTGTGCACTGCCCACTCCTCATCTGATACCCAGGTGTGGCCCTTACATTCAGGGAATTGTGTCACTTGGGACTGTGTCCTTGCAGTTTGCTTCACTAAAGGTGGGGGACAGCATCTGTTTCCCTAACTCTGTTGTGGGCATCATGGGTGGGTCCATTGTTCACACAACGCCTGTGTTCGGACATGTAATCACGTGTTGCTTTGATATGCGGTCCACTTGCTGAGCTGAGCCACCACATGTGCCTGGGGTATGTGGCACACGCCCATGCAGCAGGTGGGAACAATGTTTGGGCCCCAGGAGTGTGCAGATTACATGTGTCACACATACATAGCCAGCTATCCACTGTCCAGGGCTCATCCCTCATTCATGTGGGGCAGGACAGTCATGCCTACTCCAGGCCATGCAATGCACTCTGTACTCCCACTCCCGTGTATCAGCTGACACATTGTGCGCAGTGATTTGACCCCTCAGGTGTCTGCCTCTGTGTCAGTGTGCTGTGGATTAGTTGCCAGCACTGCTGGGGTGTTTCTTGGTAGGGGCTCAGCATGCCACTGGAGATGTGACCATAGGAGACGATACTTGTGTGTCACATAGGTGTTTGATCAGCTGCCCGTGCAGACTGGGGTATGCCAATGTGAAGTTCAGGCAGCTGTTCCCCATTCACAGCAGATTGTGAGGGGCTCAGGTTCAGAGGGTAGTGTCACAGGTCTCCCATATGTCCAATAGGTATGACCTGGACAGATGAGGGTTAAGATTATGTGTTGTGGGGGGGATGTACATGTGCACTTGTGCAGCTCCAGGACTTGCATTCCCCATGACCTACTATTGTGACACAGTGCAGAGTGTTGTTGTCTGGCTGCCAAGTCATACATCACTGAGACAGTGATGTATGACTTAGCAGTCATGCCTCCGCCATGGCATGTGTCTACTTTTTGGTGATCCTGCAGGGAGTGACATGTGCTACATGCACACTATTGTGGTGATGGCTATCAGGACATGGGTGCATCATGGTGTCTGTCGCTGGTATGCATCACATGCATTTCCTATTTGACTCTGGGCATCCCTTTCATCCGGAAACCTGTACTGACTCAGTGGCAAGAGCTGTGATGTGTGCATGTCCACATGCCACACCGTGTCCTCTGCACTGTCCGACTACTGTGTAGTTGGTGCATGTGTCCACACTGGGGTGTTGCAATCCAACAGACACCAGACAGATGGGTGCAAGGCCATGTGGGATGTGAGTGCCATTGTTGGCATCAGACTGACAATTGGCTGCTCCTGTTCAGTTAGGGCACTTTTAGCAATGTACAACTAATGATGCCAGGGCTTGCTCTGTAATGTGCTGTGCTCACAGTGGTGTGTGCGTTTGGTGCAGGTGACTGATGTCTGTCTGTTTCCCCATTGTTTGCAGATACATCCACGGCCACGGAAGGGGACAGCTCCACGGACCAGGAGGAGCCGGAGAGCCAGACTGGGTCAGCAGCCGAGGAGTGGTCAGAGGGACCCAGTGGCACGGAGGGTGAGGGGAGCCACACCGAGGAGTCCTCAGCACCATCCACCTCAGCTGAGGACTAGAGCAACTCGGAGGATGACTCCCTTATGGAGGCGGGTGTCAGCAGCCACCACACCCCAGCTAGTGTTGCTGTCCCCGCCACCACCAGCACCACCACCGCCCTCCCATCGGCTCCCATTCCCCAGGTCCGTGGAGGCTCCCATGTTTGGGAGCGTGTCTCCTTTGGGCCAGGCACCGCACCCCCTGCCCCTGTCTCCCCTGCTGCCCTGAGTGAGGAGTCTGTGTACCTCCTTCTCCAGCTCCATGTAGGGCAGACAGCCATGCTGAGTGTCCACCATGCGCACACCGCTCTGTTGACTCAGCTGGTGTCGTTCATGGAGGGCATCTCATCGGGCATGTCTGACCTACAGAGGGGCAATAGGTCCATGGACTCCTCCCTGACGGCAGCAGTGTCCCTCCTCAGACAGTCCCTCACCCCTCCTGCCTCTGCTCCATCCACACTCCCCAGCACCTTACCCATCCCAAGCACACACACACCGGCACAGGCACACACCAGCACACACACATCCAGCACACAGACACACACGCCACAAACAAAATGCACACGCACGCACAGTCAGGAGACTGAAACCAGACTCACAGGGGATGGGGCCCTGGTACACACACACGCATCCACGAGCACTGCGCAGTCCTCAGTTGCCTCTCCCTCCAAAACACCCTCCCTTGCCTCACCTGCAACCCCAAAGACCCAGCGCCTCTTCCTCAGTGACTTCGGCCTCTTCCCCTCCGATCCAGCTGCTCCAGCATCCAGGGGAAGAGGAAGCCCACCCACATGGAGCAGAGTGCCCCTCGCCCCCAGACACCCTCCCCCAGGCGCAGACAGACTGAGGCCCCCACCCGCAAGTCCCCCCGGAGTCGTAAGAGCAAGACCCCGCCGCCGACCTGCAGCTCAGGCACCAGGTCTCCTTCCTCCATCCCTCAGGCCACCACTCCACAGGTGCCCCCACCACACCCTGCCCCAGGTTCCCCCACCCACAGATATACCATCCCCAAGAGGATCCGGCCTTCTCCCCTTGCCACTTGCTCTCCCGGCACCACACCCCCCGCTGCGCTTGTCTGTGCCACTGATGTGGTGAGGGTGTCCTCCCCCTCTGTCCAGCCCACCTTGCCTGTTCCCTATTCTCCTCCCCTGGTGGTAGGCACTGCAGTGGAGTCCACTACCACCCTGTCTGACTTGGGCACTGCAGTGGCGGACCTGTCCACTCCATCTGCAGGGTCCACTGCAGTCGTGCCGGCACCCACAACATCTGAGTCATGCCCCCCAGTTGTGCCGGCACACACCATGTCAGACACCTCCACTGCAGTTGTCAGTGGCTCTCCAGCACCCACCACCCCTTCCCTGCTTCCTCCTGGTGAGCCCTGATCCTGTCCCTGCGGTGCCTGGCCTGCCCCCCCGTTTGCCCCTCCTAGTGGATTGTCCCTGGTTTTGTGCAGGCATGCGTAGGGTGACATCTGCCACTGTCACCAAGTTTGGACTTTGACAATGGACTGGCCATTGGCCTTTGTGTTTTTTCTGGACTTTGTTTTCATTCCACACATATGCTGAATAAAGCAACTTTCTGTTCTCTAGTGCTTATGCTTCTGATGTACATGTTGTTGATGATGCTAACCATGCCCTTGCTGCAGTGATGGTGATATTTGGTCTCATGATAATGAAGTGTTACTGTGCAGGAACCCATGTGGTCCAGGGGAATGTGTCCTATCCTGTGGTGTATCCATGTCATCCATAGCAGCATCTGAGGGTGTCATGTGTTCAGTATTTGGCAATGGGATTTCCTACTTAGATTAGCTATTTCACATCTGTGGCTTCCACCCCTGCACATCTGTTGTGCCTGCCATTGTTCAATTCGTCTACTTCCCTGACCGTGTGGCCATCTCCACTGGACATGCAGGTTTGGGCATCAATGGGGAAGGACTCATCCGTGTAGTCAGTGCAACATTGCTATACAAGTGTGTTGGATCTGTGCTGATGATTCCGTTGGCACTTCCATGACCAGGCTGATGTGACGGGAGCCCTCATTTGGTGCTAATTGTTGATTGTGTGACCAAGTGCTCAGCTGACATGATGGGGCCCTACTGAGGCAACACGTGGCACAGCTTTCCTCACACAGGAGTGGAGTCCCCTCATGGCAGTGTGTACACCTGTGACATTGCCTGCACCCAAGGTGTGTGTTGTATGTGCATGTCTGTGTGTTCACTTCCGTTTAGCTGTGCATGCTGTGATCCCTAGTGTTGTACCTGTTTGTGATGCTTGCTGAGTTGACCTATGTTCTCCCAAAGCCTTCTCCCTGGGTTCTCTGTGATGTGGGTGCATGGCACATTACTGGTCATCAGGGTGTCACCCATAGGTGTGTTTGCTGTCAGGGCTGAGTTTGTGTGCAGACGCAGATGGGTCACAGTCAGGTTTCCCCTTGGCACTTGTTGTTTGCCCCTGTCATGTGATTTCCAGTTTGTGTTATCTTTCAGTGATTGTGACACGTTGTGTGTGTGACTGCTGGCACTCCTCAGGGTCCGGACTGCAATGTTGGTTGTTGTCTATGTGTGTTCTTTGTGGGTGACCTTGGCTTCTTCATTGGTGTGTGACTGTGGCTGGTATCCCATTGGTTGGTGTGGTATTGCCGTCATGTCCATGTACAGCGTAGTGTGCAGTGTGTCAGACATTCAGGAGTCTTGTTGAGTGGCCATGTGTGATGTGTTTCTGCACCTTGGTTCCCACCCACCACCCTGGAATAGTCATGGGTGCATGTGCAATGTCACCAGTGCATGTGTACTTCACTGGTGCACATTGTTGGAGGTCGAGGGGTGTGGTGTTGAGTGTGTGCAGATGAGAGTTGTTGCCCGGCTAGGCCCCTGCCTCCATGTTGGCCTTGGCTTACTGGCCATGCTGATTGATTTGTGCTTGTGTAGGTGTGATGGTAGTTTGTTGCTCAGGACACATGACTGTGGTTCACAGTGTGAACCACATTTAGCTTTGTCATCACAGTGGGATTGTAATGCAGCCCAGGGTCACCACATTGTGGGGGCCCTGGGGGTGGTGCTGTGGTGTGTCTGTGTCTTGCTGTGTCAGTTGCTGTTCCTACGTGCCTGTGTGACATGTGTGATTTGTGCTCCCTCTCATCTGACAATGCCTGCTTGCCCACATAGGGGATTTGGATCCATGAGTTACCTTTGTGTGGCACTGTATGCACATCTGTATGATTGGTATTCAGGTCTCCTCATGTGTTGTGTGGTTGCCTGGGGACACTGGCACCCCCTCACCTGTTGTGTATGATGTGCAGTGTGGGTCTGCCTGTTTGTGTTTGTGCATCTGCACCACTGCATTGGCATATCTTGGGTGTGCCATTGGCTGTATGTAGTTTGGTGGGTTTCCCCTGCTGTCCCTGGGACTCCTAGGTCATCGGTCAGCACAATGATCATGGTTTGTGTGTCCCATTGCTGCCATGGTATGGTATCTGTTCACCTCACATCTGCAGTCTCCACAGGGTATCTGCATTTGTGTGCCCATTGGTGCAAATATGTGGGTCTGCATTCTGATGGTCACTTCTGTCATTGTGTCATTGATGAATGTTGACAGTGTCAGCCCCCATGGGTGTTGTTTGTCTGCACATGGCCAAAGGTATGTCTTATTTGCACTGCAGTATTTGGCTCACCCAATTTATGTAGCAATGGGACACATACACTACTTTGCCACTGATGTGTTTTTTGTTCTGTGACCAGGAATCATCTATGCAGTTTGGCAGTTGCAGCTCTTTCTTTGTCAACACTTACCTTTTGGTCACTGTGATGATGGGGGTTTAGACCCCATTGCCACAATGTTCAAAATGTGCTTCAGCTATGGACCCCACACTTACATTTTGCTCACTGTGATGATGGGGGTTTAGACCCCATTGCCACAATGTTCAAAATGTGCTTCAGCTATGGACCCCACACTTACATTTTGGTCACTGTGATGATGGGGGTTTAGACCCCATTGCCACAATGTTCAAAATGTGCTTCAGCTATGGACCCCACACTTACATTTTGGTCACTGTGATGATGGGGGTTTGGACCCCATTGCCACAATGGTCATGGCCTGCTTGCATTGTGGGTGCCACACACATATATGTGTGGCACATGTGCTAGGGGGTCACATTGTATGTTCAAAGTCATGTTCGGTGTTGTAGGCATTTGACACAGTCTACACACGCTTGTCATGGTGTTGGGGGGTGTCTTTTTCTTGCATTCCCTAGGTTGTGGTGTGCTGGTTGTGTCATGCATTGTCCATCCTATGAGTGGGGGTGGTAGTAGTGGTAGGCATCCAGCCCCCTGGCTAAGGGTGGTAGTAGTGGTAGGCATCCAGCCCCCTGGCTCAGGGTGGTAGTAGTGGTAGGCATCCAGCCCCCTGGGTAAGGGTGGTAGTAGTGGTATGCAT